>JBCNYH010000005.1:30226141-30244175 GCA_039654325.1 Tandanus tandanus | reverse complement strand
ATTAAGGCGGATATCTGTGGTGCTCGCCGTCGTGTTTCCAGATAGCGAGTCATTGCAGTGGCGATTCAGAAGACGCCGGAAACCCCGACTTTTTGTACGTTTTTCCTATTTCTCGGTCCTCTGCATTTTTCCTTTACATAAATCCATTATATCCATATCAGCATCACTGCCGGCGGTATGTTGATGGATAGTTTTAACTCAAGCTGTAAGTAAACGCTAGCAATAAAATGTAAACAGACAGCAGAGTGCAAACCTCCACCAAGACTAATACCTAGAACATCCCATATAAACTGTCAAATTGTCCCATTTAATTTACATGTACAGCATTCGGCAGACACCCTCAGAATGACTTACATTTACAATTTTTTTTTTTTTTTAATACAACTGAGCAATTGAAGGTGAAGAATCTTGCACAAAGGCCCAACAGTGGCAGCTTGGTGGTACTGGGGCTTGAACCCCCAACCTCCAGAGCTGTAAACCAGAGTCGTAACCACTGTGCCACCACTGCCCTTCAATATCAAAGAACCCTTGAAAAAATTCCTGGATCCAGATTTTCTTCAAAATTGCATGATGTCATCCTTGACCAAAGCTCCACCCCCTGCCAGAAATTTTATGAAAAATCCACATAATGTTTTGTGTAATCCTGCTAGCAATCAACACAAATCACAAACACCACATAACCTTCCCCACGGAGATAAAAAGCAGCGCGGGAGTAAATCAAATGTTTTCTTCCGACTGGGTTTATTAATGGATTTTATTTTGAGAACAAAAACATCTTCTGAATTTTTTAATTATCTAAAATTAACATGTCCAGGGCAGGAAACAAATGAAATTTATGAACAATAATTAAAAAAATTATCAGAAATCACATCATAACAAAAACACTATATTTGTACAAAAAAAAAAAAAAAAAAAAAAAACTAAAAAGAAAAAAGAAAGCAGAGAGCCATCTTGGGACACGCTGTGAAGGGATCAGAGGTCATCGCCAAGAGTTCAGTTAGCATTCTGGGCCGTGGAGAAGCACAGTTTCAGAGTGAAGGGGTATGGTCCAGCTGAGAGAGAGAGATAGAGAGAGAGAGGTGTTATACATCTGTCTTGAGAGAAAGAGAGAGGAAAAAAAAAAACTAAATGTGCAGCAACAAGTCAACATGCCTTGTGGATACGTACTCGGGTTCTTCATCTGGTAGTGGTTCATGACGGACAGGGCTTCCATGGCATCGTTGATGTTTTCCCATTCCAACAGGCCGGACGCACTGCGCTCACCTGCAGCGCCAACACAAAGAAAAAAACACCCATCCACATAAACACCATGTTTCCACACGAACCACGAAGGTCACATGTTCTAATCCAGTGATTTGGAACGATGATTTTACAGTACAACTTGGAAACCTGACACCTAGTGGACATCTACGGTAACACTCCATGAGGAATCAGTGAACAGGGTGAACGATGCCGCACATGGCGAGTATAACCGCACGAGATGTTGATGTCTGAGGACTTACTTTTTCCTGTGAAAAGTTTGACGCTGTCTGGAGGTTTAATGCCCAACTCTTCACAGATCTACAGGGAGGGAGATACATTTTAATTCCACTAGCTTTTACTTGAACTTTATTTAATAACCTAATCCATTTCACTCAGATTTAAACCGCATACCTCGGCGAAGATCTCGGTCGAGCTGTCCGGCCGGCCGTTAAAGAAGTGCAGGACGTTGCTGGGCCTCTGGATGCGGTTCTTGGCCGCCTGCTCGGCGGTGCTGAAGCGGTTGTTCCGGCTGCCGTGGAAATCCTTAAAGCTGGTGCTACCATCCTCTAGCTGATAGGACTGTCCGGGGATTATAGCCTGCTGCTTGGATACGCTGCGATACGGAACGCAAATGTTACAGACGCATGTCGGATCTTTCTACAAAAGTAAAGCTTGGACCGGATCAGTCAGAACGTACCATATGTTGAGCTTCTGCCCGAAGAGCATGGTGTGGTTGAGATGTGAGATGGCCCGCTCTACCGCGTAACAGTCGCTCATCTCCACCATTGCAGCACCGGGCTTACTCTTCATGAACTTCACCTGCACACGTACATGTTCGTTACACAAGCGTCCGGGATTTCAGCGCTGATCAACTTAGTGTGATGAACAACTAAAGTATGATCTAAGAGTACGAGCGAGCGAATTACCCTTTCCACGTTGCCATAGAGACAGAACACGTTGAAAATGCGGTCGGCGTTGATCTTGAAAGAGTCGAGGCCGTAAACCATGATGACGGGAGAATCGGCCTGAGCGCCATATTCGGGTGGAAGGCCATGACCGTACTGAGGACCTCCGTAACGTGGGCCACCACGAGCCCGGGCCAGAGGTGGCCCCATCCGCCGGCCCTCGTAGTGTGGTGGAGGGCCGTATGTTTCGTCGTAGGGACCGTAGCCACTCTGAGGACCGCCTGCAGGAAGGAATTCAACAGATGGAACGCTTTAAATATAAATAAATAAATGGATAATACAGGAAATGACATCGCTACACAGAGGACCCCTCTTTAAGATACAGTAACGTCATTACCGCATTTATCCAAGCTTCTTTAGAGAGGAAGCTATCGAAGGTAACGCGCATAAGTATCGACTTTTTTTTTTGCTAACTAAATGCTAGTTGTTTTGCATATCAAATCACAGATGCAAAATAAGCATGCACTCGCAAAACTCGACCATGCAATGCCAAAGAGTCACGATCTTACTGGACAATCCTGTCTTAATCATTCTGAGTAATCTTGTGGGGGTGAGGCCATGCGCAGCAGATGCAGAATTTAGCTACCATTTATTAAAATAAGCAGGGTTCAGCGCTGTCAGTGTGTGTGTGTGTGTGAGAGAGAGAGCGATCGTGACTAACCATATTCGGGTGGGTGGTCTCCGAGCAGAGCTGGCTGTCTCTGGCGCTTGTTTGGATTTGTAGTGGGGTCTGACAGAGAGAACACACATACATACACACCAGAGCCAATCAGCTTGAGGGGCAGCACACAGAAACCAATCAGAATCAACAGGCTAAAGAGGGCGGGGCAGTGCAGTTGTGATTAGCATGCAGGAGAGCTTATAACTGCGTTAGCACTACGTCAACACCTCATGGTGGGGCAACGTCTAAATAAACATCATGTTAAGGGAAAAGAAAAAAAAAAAGATTTATTGCCACCGAGCCGTTTGTTTCTTGTTCAAGCTAATTAACCATCTTGATATATTTGCTTATTCTCACGCAAAACACACCTTGAGAACTGTTCCAATTGCCGTCCGAATCAGCATCTGTACAGACACAGGTATACACACATCAGACATGCATAAAAAAACCAAAAAACAAAAACAGCACTGGGGAAAAAAACAAATAAACAACCTGATAAGATTTTTATAAAAGTTCTAAAGACGACCAAAAGATCTAAATCAAAGTAGAACAAACTGTTTCTCCTCCAACGACGGGGCTCGTTACGACTGCGTTTACCGAAAGAGACCGCTAAGGCCACCATGTGTTCTCAAACTCGGGAATAAAAAAACCTTAGAAGGCATCTAATCCTGTCACCTTGAGCACGTCGGGTTGCTGTTTGGGAATTAACTATTAGCAGCCCAAAGAAATAATATCTAGTTGTTGTTTTTTTTTAAAAATAAATATTTAGTAGGCAGTGATGGCTTGGCTCTGGGTTACTGATGTTCAAGCGCCAGGACCACCAAAAACTGCCACTGTTGGGCTCTTGAGCAAAGCTGTTACCTCTCAATCGCTCGGTATTATAAAAAGGGCACGTCTGTTAAAACCCCTGTGAAAAGTAGCTTTTTCAACTGCCCATGTTGTGTCAAAGGGCATCGTAATACACTCCGAGGAAAGCACTATCTGCCCTCTTCCACACACATGGGCCAACGGAGAGTATGGCCAATTTTGCTGCCCAGCCGTGGCATCGTCTCAATTGCGATCCCTTAACCACAGGGTGAATGCTGTTGTGTCTTGGCACTCTGGAGCTGAAACAAGACCGTCTTACTGGCCCAGTGCACCAAAAACAACCAAGTGCAATGGCTAAGCCCGGAACTGCCAGTTGAAGGTCTTCTTTCCTGGACTGTAGGTCCACTAGGTACCAGGAACAATGATCAAACAAACTAATGTTTCAAAAACATATTTCACAAACCTACTTTGTTCAGAAGGGAATTAATGAAAATCAAGACTGCACTTTTTTCAAGTTTGTAGAACGGGAACCTTCTTTATTTGAGGCATTAAAATGGTCACACCAAGCATGACTAGCAAACAGGCTTAAAGGGGCAACTCATGCTGTATGCAAGCTGACAGGGCTGAAAGGCCAAACAACTGGCATGAATCAGCAAGTCAGGGTACTCTGACGGCGGTACTTACTTACGGAGGGTATGAGAATCCGAGGTGTTACAGGTTGAACGAGAGATGCTTTGCCTGTAACCCCGTTCCATCAACCCAAAGATCCGAGTCCTGGGCATCAGCTTTCGTTTTCCTTTGTGCTTTACTCAGACTTCCATGCTCTTTGAAGCTGCCTTTAGTGGTTTCCAGGCACACACACACACAGTGCTTACCGTTCAGAAGGACGGGCTGCAGACACAGCGACGGGTTTTGAGGACAGACACCACTGTCGCGGCCAAGCTAATCCGAACCTGTGTCACACGGAAGGCGTAACAGCAGTCAGAACACGACACGCCTCTCTCAGGGTGAAAGAGTTAGCAAAGAGAGGGAGGAAGAATGTGAGAGGAAGGAGAGAGAGAGAGAGAAAGACAGAAGAACCTGACTCCTTAAAGAGAGAGAGAGAGAAAGAGAGGGAGGGCTGAAAGGAGGGATGACGAGGCTCTAGCTACATGTTCGGTGCTCGTGTCTTCATGTGCACTTCAGTGATCCTTTCCATGTGAATGTGGTGTTGGCCGCAGTGGTGTCCCGGTGGGATGCTTGATGTGTTGTCATGACGATGTTGAAGCTTGATGGCACTATGTCTGTGCGGTGAGTATGGCAAATTGAGCTACAGGTTGTGACGTCGTGACATGCTGTTCATCGCATCTACTCAGTGTGGTGAGCAATGACGACCCCGACTTGTCGGCATGGGTAGTGTCTGCTCGGCGTGTAGCATTCGAATTGCTGTGATCCTGACGTTATGTGCACTGATGATCCTGGAGTGGTGTGTCATCCTGCCGTGTTGTGACGACCTCTGTGTGGTGCGGCAACAGTCTTGGGCTCTGTGGTGCGGTAATGTGAGCTCAGCGTGCCGTGGATGGCAATGCTCTGACCCTGGTGAGGTTGGAATCTTGGAAGTGGAATGGCAATGTCTGCTCAGAACTCAAAAAATGTGGAGCAAAAAAAAAAAAAAATTAAAAAAAAAAAAAAGGAGCCCACACATGATCCTCCCACCTCTTCTTATGATCTGTCTTAGTGTCTGCATGTCATGTTTGCTGGTTGACTTGTGGTGATGTGTTAAGGGGGAGAGATCTTCTCTGATTGGCTGTAATGTATTCACCAGAATAGACCATCCCCCAGATATGGTGCAATGTCAGGGAGAGTAGTCGTCTTGACGTGGAGATGAAACATGTTCTGAAGTGTTTCTGTTCCATGTAAATCGGGCATAGACGTCTCTGAGGTGTTTCTGTTCCATGTGATGCTTTGACGTCTAAGATGTGCCTCCATGTGATTATTCCACGGTGTTGGAAGAGGAGCATGTTCGGTGTATTGTTTTCCGAAGAATGCCCATTTGCAGTATATGAATGCCGCTTGAAAAATGTCCTGTGTGGTTTGTATCGCAGACAAAATGATCGAAATGTTCCCAACATTGTGTAAGATTCTCCAGCACGACTCACCTGAGGGGCTTAATGAGTTCTACTCACGTCACAAAATACAACATAGAGTATATGAATTTTCAGAAGGGGGGCCTATAAGGACAGTGAGGCCTATAAACATTCAGATTGACGATTTGGGTAATTTGGCTCCACTACTGCACTGCCAAGGATCTGAGAACTGTGTAACTCTTTATTATACTTCAAGAATCACAGCCATTTTTGGACAAACTAACTATAATCAAACACCTTTTTTTGGGTAATTGACTGAATCTGAGCAGAAAGTATAGCGCTCTACACTTCAGAATTCATGCATCAGCAGCCACACCGTACAGGTCCACAAATCTACATTCATCCACTTTAGCTGTTTTAGAAGTGACCTAAACCAGGCATATATATCCGATCAATGGCATTTTAATAACCAAGGACCGATTCTGAATCAGAAATCTATTTTTTCGGCCAGTCACTGATCAGCCGATTCCTGTCTATCCTCTCTGCACCATTCGTGCTCCCAAATGCAATTCCAGATTTTTAAAAACTTCTTAACCTCTCATGAAATTGGGAGGAACCAGAGGATACCTTCACCCGGCTACTCACAAGGCAGCTAATTACTCCAGCTGATATTGTTAAATGCCTTGAAGGCAAGTTGAAATCCGATGCCTTGGCCACATTTTGATGGCTTCACGTCAACTTCAAACCCATTTACAGTGGAGTCCAAAATGTGTATTGCCCGAATCTTCATTCATAGACCAGACTGTAGACGTATAGAAAGCCACACCCCTTCAGAGACTGGAGAAGAAGTGTGAATGGGACCATCTTTATAAAAAATGGAGTGGTTTTGGCAAAACCACTCGTTATTGACTCATTGTCATGACCAGCCTCATCCCTCACCTTTAGGATTTATGAACTGATGAAGCCCCGCAGATGAATCAAAAAACACAAGCGTCTCCTATCTACTGTAACCTGAATGGCTGAAAACTTACATTACTGCCATGCAAATTTCCGTACATACTTATGAACTTCTCTAAATACATATACACATATATCTTCACCATGAGCATTACGCTCCACCGCCCACCCAGTTGATACTTATGGATCTACACCAGGAAATATTAAGGAAATATTTAGTTTTTAGTATTTAGTATACAACCTTTGCCCTTGGAAACCCCTTGAACCCTAAACAGTGTTAAAAACCAGAACAGAGGACTGATTGAGCATGAAGCTAGATACTTGTTACTTGTCGGGATTTACTTTAAAGCAGAAACCAACATTTTATAACCCCAATTAAAAAAATCTCCACCATGTTGTGTGCTCTGGGTGCAGCGCCATGCGGAGTGACTGACAGTGAGCGAGGGAGGTCAGGGTTCCGAGACCAGGTGCGACGCATGCTTGTGTGCTCGACACGACACGTGTGACATGCGAACTGGTGGTGAGAACACATACAGTGTGCACGTGTGTATCAGCTTGTGTGTAGCATAACGATTGAATCGAATGACCATGTGACTGTGTGTGTGTTTGAAAAAGATGAGCTGGAGTAACACCACTGTGAGTGACGTGACCTTCTGGGTGTGAATTCCACAGTGATGTCACTACAGGAAGCTAAACCACACTATATCCCCAGGTACTGTGCGCCTGTGTGTTTTACCTTGGCCGCTCAGACTCGGGTTGGTGTAATCCCAAGTGTCTTGATCGTTCTTGAACACGTTGAGACGAGTTGGCTTTAAGAGGGAGGGAAGATAGATGAGCCCAAGGTTAATCATGGAACGAGCTAAAAGCATAAACAACAAAGCAGAGACGATTCACCAACCTTGGCGTACTCGATTTTGAGGGTGCAGCAGCCGGAGTAGATATCAGCTCCATTGAGAGATGCTTTTGCTCTTTGAGCACTTTGGACCGAATCAAACGTGAGCACAAAGTTAAGGAATTCATACACTCAATGCTAAACCAAACTAAACTTATCATTGATCATCACATGGCATCAATGTCATGCACGCGCAAATAAAGGATATTCCACCATGGCCTGGACGCCGTTCTTCCTGAAGATCACGATCCTGTGCACAGGGCCGCAGTTATTACAGATGGTGTACAACACGTCCTGCAAATCACACGCAACACGTTTAGATGATATCGCATCGCACAACGACTATTAATGCGTGTTTCTGGGTACATTACCGTGGTAATGGGGTAGATGGGGTTCATGATGGTGAACAGCAGGATGCTGTTGACGCTGGGGGCGTCGCCGGAGTCCCCCGGCCGAGAGATCTTCTGACTGGTCGAGTAGTTGATGTAGCAGGGTCGGCCAGCGATGTACACCTGGTTGTCGTTGGCGTACGTCACGGCGTTGCACGACCCACCCATGTCCTCGTACTCCACCAGAGCTTGGCGCTTGTTCGGCATCAACACCACATAGCTACACGGACACACAGATTTTGATAATCAACAAACTAAAGAATTCTGAAGGCAATACACACTTTGCAGAAACGAATGTTGTGGCGTACCTGATAGTGCCAAACTCCCGCAGCGCCTCCACCAGGTCAGATTCGGTAATACCATCCACAAGACCCCTGACATGGACCACCAGTGAGGGCAAGGGCTTATGAGGGTCCTCATAAACCTCCTGCATTGTATACACACAGAGGTCAACGGTCAACAGAGAAAACAATGGAGAGTTTAAGGCCATTTTAAAAAAATACACAATAAGGTTGTGCGGTAGGGGGCGACATTTTCAAAGGACAGTTCTCCAGGTTCTAGAACCAGGGAAAAGGAACTAAAACGCAGTCACTCGAAGCTAATAATAATAATAATCATCGACTTTGCTGGGTCTCGACCTTGTTTTGTTATTCCTTCACAGAGAAAAGCCGACTTATATTACAGAATAATTATCTTTGACTCATCTATTCCTTTATATGCAGCGTTTACATCGCGGTCCTAGCATCTAGCTAGCAATGCTAACATGCTAACGTCTCTGAGGGAACAATAAGCGCCAACCTAATAATGTGGAAGGCCACAGAAAGACTGAACAAAAACAGAAATAACATGCAGAATTTAAAGAAAAAACATAGCATTACCACAGAAAAAAGCTGTACATATAAAAATAATCTAAATTCGTTCATAATTTTCGAAAATTTGGAGCAGCAGCCGCGAGGGCAAGAAAGAAAAAACCGCTAGCATGTTAGCATCGCGATTAGCAGCTAGTTTGTCCGGTCCCACTAAAAAGAATTCTATACACCGCGATGGTTTACAGGTGGTTATGAAACACGCATACCGTGGTCATTCCGTCGTTGTCTGTTTTTTGCCTTTTAGTGGCTCTTCCTCCTTCACTGTAGTAGCGACTCGTTGCGGCGGCCATCTTGTCCCGAATACAGCGTTTAAAATGGGAGCGGAAGGACTGGAACGCCGGTGAGGACAAACTGCACTGCGAAGCGAAAATGAGGCGGAGACCTGACTGCGACGACACAAAGTACAAGGGGCGGGGCCTGCCACGTTCAAACTCCCCCAGTGACGCCTTCTCATTGGCTTGAGTTATAAACCCGACCACGCCCACTCTGTTCCAGTAGTAAGGTGCTGGTCAATGGCGCAGGAAATATCCACGTCATATAAGAGCTGGTGAAGTGAATATTAATCTTTTCTTATTTTATATGTACATATATAATCCCCCTGATTTTCCTCTCTGAATTCATTCATTCAGTCATCCTTTCATATTCATTTATCCATCCATTTAATCCTTGGTGGGTCACAGGGCGAACACTCCGAACAGCTCGCCAATCTGTTGCAGGGCCAACACACACACACACACACACACACACACACACACACACACACACACAACCAGCTTACACTCACATCAATTTGGGGCAATTTCGAACAGCCAATTAGTCTAACGTGCTCGTCTTTGGACCGTTGGAGTACTCGGAGGAACCCCCCGCAGGCACATGCAAACCACACAGAAACGCCCAAGCCGAGCCTGGGACTCAAACCGAGGACCTTCTTGCACTAACCTCTAGTGCCGTCCTTTCCTAACTTAGTCAAAGCCAATTCTCACCCGTCAAATATCACCTCCCAATCATGTGACCACCACCCCCCAAGCAAGAACATGCCCCCTCTGTGACACGAGATGCCGCCACCCGCATCCGCCAGGCCTAACGCGCTCGGAGCTCACAGGCACCCATGATTGGCTGGTGACCGCTGTGACTCCTGAGAGAGCCTGGCCAATCGGCTCCTATAGACTCCCGGCCATGGATGGCTGCGGCAGCAACCCGGATTTCAACCTGTGATCTCCAGGTTAAGGTCCTGCACATTGTCGATGCAACACTCGGGAGCATAAATTAAATATATTTAACCCACCCACCCGGCCTCATCTCCAAAGGCCCCTCCCTGTCCCTGTTTCATCCCTTTTCCAACTTTTTAAGTATAATACATAAAGATTAAGCAGTGGGTGGAGTTTGCACGGGATTAAAATACCATATCCTTTGCAATTTTAATAGTGTTTAATGCAGATAAATATAATACACAACATGCTTTGCTAAAGAATGACCATTTCTTTATTTGTGAAATGCTTGGAGGCTTTTCTGACGTAACATTCATTTTGTTGACATGCGTAATATCAGAAACGATAACACAAACCAAATAAATAAGACATTGTTTAAAAGTGTTTGCATCAATCATCCCAACAAGCTCAACTGGGTTTCATCTGACAGGAAATCAGAGCTTACGTTGCAAACCAACACAATTCTGGCAGTCCACTGCATTGCTTTTGTCCATTTGCAGAGTATTGTGGGTAACACAGACCCATTGCCACCTAAGGACACTCGCATAATGACATCACTGCACGTAGCGATTGCGACAAATCCAAAATGGCCGCCCACATCCTTTATAGCGCACTTTTAAATGTGGACACAAGCCTTACGGGACGATGTGCTCCAGATGTCCTCAGTGTTCGGTCTGTTCGGTATCCTGCTTTGTGATTAGCTGGGTGTCAGGGGGAGCAGAGAGTTTGGCCACCCTGATGGCGAGCCGCTGAAGAACAAGATCAGCCGTGCTGTTGAGACTGTGCTGTAGAGAGAGAGAGAGAGAGAGAGAGAGAGAGATAATGCGAAGGAATTCAATCTGCAAGAATAATAAAAATGAGCCTAAAAGAGAACCTTGAGGGACACCACACTGTTCTATTTATTCTAACAAACTAGTAGCTGTATGTCAAGTAATAAAATAAATAAATAAATATTGAGATAAAGCATCCAGTCACTCAGCGAACATGCACACAGTCGGGTAATTTTGTATAATTCTTTTTATTATTTATTTAAACATTAAAGTGTAATTCTGCCTGAATTAACAGTGACCTGTAATATATGTAGTCCCTTTATGGTCAAAATGGCCAGCTCTTTCAATCCATCACCAGTCAGATCCAGGTAGATGATTGACAGCAGGGGGCTCTTGAAGCTCCGCCTCCACAGAAACTGGAACTGCCCCTCTGCACTGGCTGTAGGCTGCTGGAATTTGTAGCAGAGCAGGTCCTGTGGAGGACAAACGTGTTTTAGTGTGTGTATGTGTGTGTATGTGTCTGTGTGTGTGCTTGTACACACCTGTCCATACGTTCCCAGAAGCACCTCCAGCTGTCCATCAAAGTCCAGGTCGATAAGGATGGCGCAAAGTACTGCGTCACACTGATCACTACCCGCTAAACACACCGGCTTGCTCACTCCACACCGCTCTACATCTCTGAACACACACACACACACACACACACACACACACACACACACACACACACACACACAGTCACTCAGAAGCAAAGCTGAATCATAATATATATCAGCTGTATACAAGTGTAAACAAAGGGGTGACAATAGTTTTACTTTAACAAGGTGTCTGATTCTCACCTGTAAACCACCGCCATCTCTATAGAGCTGCTAACCAACAGGTTATACTCGGTTCTGATCCTCTGATCTTCTCACACACACACGCACACACACACACACAGAGAAGTAAGCTTATAAATACACCAGAAACACAGCCAACTTACACAGCCCCATCTCTCTCTCTCTCTCTCTCTCACACACACACACACACACACACACACACACACACACACACCGTCTGTGCTGCTTTGGTTCGACACCTTCAGAGGGAAGAGTAACACTGTGGATATGGGACTGTCCTGCTGCAAACGCCAACTCTGGAGGATCTCTAACACACACACACACACACACACACACCACTGAGTGTGTAAATATATCACAAACAAAAATGATAACGTTGACTGTGTGTGAGTGTGTGTATTATACCAGGTCCTGTCTGGTTAACGAGCGCGAGCCCCACACAGCCGTTCTGACAGCCGAATGCCGTGAGCCGGCGCCCGCCATCAATACTTATAACATTCATCCATAACACGCTGGAAAACACACACACACACACTTTAAGCTATATTAATTGATAGCGTTACATTTACATGCTGTTTGACTTGTGTATATAAAGTAAATAAATAAATCCATATGGGAGAAACATCATTCGTTTGGTCAGGACTGAAGTCGTCAGATTTCGCCATCACATCACATCGGAGGTGTGTGAGTGGAAATAAAAATCACACCCCCACGTTCCGTCATGTTTATTTGATCCTGTATTTACACGAGAACAATTAGCTATCGTAAGCCCCGCCCATTACAGAACTACTGTACCATCACCTGAAAGCACCCGGAGCATTGTGGGGGAAATACAGCTGCACGCCAAAGATGTGGCGTGTTAAAGTTCAAAAAAAGAAATAAATAAACAGAAAAATAAAAACACAAAGAAATTAAACACTCACTTGCTGGGCAGATCCGTCAGCTCGGGGAAAAACCGCTCCACTGGCTGCTCCTCAAACTGATGCAGCGAAGCGTTCTGCCAATTAGAGACAGAGAGAGAGAGAAAGAGAGAGAGAGAGGATGAGGGAGTATGAGAGAGTGAAAGAGAGAGAGAGGATGAGAGAGTGAAAGAGAGTGGACGAAAGAGTGAAAGAGAGAAAGAAAGAGAGGATGAGAGAGTGAGAGAGAGAAAGGATAAGAGGATGAGAGAGTGAAAAAAAGAGGACGAGAGAGTGAAAGAGAGGATGAGAGTGAGAGAGAGAAAGGATGGGAGAAAGAAAGAGACAGAGGATGAGAGAGTGAAAGAGAGGAAGAGAGAGTGAAAGAGAGAGGACGAAAGAGTGAGAGAGAAAGAGAAAGGATGAGAGAGGATGAGCGTGATAGAGAGAGAGAAAGGACGAGAGAAAGAAAGAGAGAGGATGAGAGAGTGAAAGAGAGAGTGAAAGAGAAAGGATGAGAGAGGATGAGAGAGTGAAAAAGAGAGAAAGGACGAGAGAAAGAAAGAGAGAGAGAGGATGAGAGAGTGAGAGAGAGAGAGAAAGAAAGAGAGGATGAGAGAAAGAAAGAGAGAAAGGACGACAGAGAGAGAGGATGAAAGAGTGAAAGAGAGAGAAAGGACGAGAGAGAAAGAGAGAGGATGAGAGTAAGAGAGATTTTTCAACCAATCAGATGGAAGAGGTTTTTTCCAAATAAGAACAAAAGACAAAGTCCTCAATACAAAACTCACTGCTATTAATAAGCACTCACTCACTCTCACACACACACACACACTCTCACTCACTCTCACGCACACACACTCTCACTCACTCACTCTCACACACACACACACTCTCACTCACTCACTCTCACACACACACACACTCTCACTCACTCTCACACACACACACACACACTCACTCACTCTCACGCACACACACACTCACTCACTCTCACACACACACTCTCACTCACACACTCTCACTCACTTACTCTCACACACTCTCACTCACTTACTCACACACTCTCACACACACACACACACACACTCTCACTCACTCACTCACACACACACACACACACACACACATGGTTGTACAGTGTTGCTGTGAGTCCGAGGACTCAGTGAATGAAGCTGGAATCCAGACGATGCTGTGGTACATGATTAAGGTTTAAGAGAGTGTGACGGCGGTGTGGTGTGCAGGGTGTGTTTTCTTACAGGTTTTCTCCTGGACGTAACCTTAAAACGCACAGAGCTAATGAATCTAATGGAGCCAGGAATCAATAGAGTCAAATGCTTTTGAGTCAGATGATGTCATCGCGAACAGTAATGTGGTTGCAAACAAAATTATTATCATCAAGTTACTGGTATGAGAAGGTATTAGTCTGTTATTCACGAACACCTTGGCAGTCTGTGTGTGTGTGTGTGTGTGTGTGTGTGTGTGTGTGTGTGTGTGTGTGTGTGTGTTATGATGGCAGGCTGAGATCAGGAAGCAGAGGACAGTAAAGGAGAAGAATAGGATGGAAATAACGCGGTGACTGACCCAAACCCAGCCAGTGGTTAGCGCTTATTTTTAGCGTCTTGTGGCTTTGCGTGTTGCTCTCCTTCCTCTGAACTTCTGATCATCTCAAAATCCAAAACAAAGTCTGCATGTGACTGCTGCTGTGTGTTTGAAGAGAAGCCTGTAACGGCGTCACGCATGCTTTACAAACAGGCTCCATTACTTTCGCTTCGTTGTTCTTTCACTTAGAAAGTTCCCTCACATTCTCAGCATGATCCCAGCACACCTCGGAGAGTGCAAACCTCTTCCAAGCCTAGCAATTTCAAATGAGAAGCAAAATATAAAAAAACCCCACAAATGTTAAAGAATCCTTAAAAAAAATCCTGGATCCAGAATTTGATCCGGATCATCTCCAAAATCGAAAGGAGTTTTTGGGGTCTGAATTTCATGAGAATCCACAAATATAATTTTTTGGTGTAAAATTGATAACAAACAAATAAACAAGATTGACTGAAGATAAAACATTCTGAAAAAAAAACTTAGATCCAGGAGGTTTTTTCGTCCCAGCCTAGAATGAACTCCTGTTTACTTCACTGTGGGAATCACTGGAGTTAATAAATAATTTATAAAGTAATAATTACTGTATAATAAACTCCCTGCTGCATCTTTCTGGTGTGTAGTCATAAGCATTATATTAATAATAATAATAATAATAATAATAATAATAATAATATGTGACTGTTGCGTCTTGTAGCTTTTAATGAAAGTGAAATACTTAGATATTTGTGGCGTCCCGTTTACTGCCAAACCGATTCATATTTATAATCTTTGTACTGGAAAGAATTTACACATGGCAGAGGGTCCCTGCCCAAAAAGTGTCTTTGATTTTCCTGTGACTGAGAGTCACATGGTGTGTCTTGGCAAGACGAGACAAGCATCAACGTCAGAACCCACACGGCATGGAAAGTCTTTTAGAAGGGAACTGCGCAATTGCGTGTGTGTGTGTGTGTGTGTGTGTGTGTGTGTGTGTGTGTGTGTGTGTGTGTGTGTGTGTGTGTGACTGTTCTTTTTAAGTCGGAAGTCGGAACTGGGAATAACGTTTCAGCCTGGAAGTCGGAAAACCCCCCAAATGCCAACAGTTTCTAGCCAGGTTAGCATTTGTTAGCCTTAGCAGTTACACTAATGCATAAAAACAAAGTGTTCACAGATAATAGTTGGACAGAACTGTGTGTGTGTGTGTGTGTGTGTGTGTGTGTGTGTGTGTATAATGAGAGGTAAATAAAACAGTGTTCCATTTGATGTTTCCTACTGGGGAATAGGAATTTCCGACTTTCCAGTACAAAAGGAACGCACAGTGAGATTGGTGTCATTAACACAGCTGTGACTAGGGTGATATGAAGACGGATACAGATGTGTACAGATGTGTTTAAATTCTGTTACTGACATGAAACTACAAAAACTAATAACTAAAATTGCTAATGACTACATCATCATCATCATCATCATCATTCTGAAGAAAAGCATATGGTCAGTGTGGACACATGAGTGATGAATGATGTTACAGGAAGTCCGTCGGCACAGAGAGCGGGACGTCCCCGTGTTCAGTGTGTCTGTAGAGAGCTGAACACAAGGACTGGGGTCAGAGGTCATACATTCCCACTCAGTATGATGATGTGTTTCCTGAATACTCCTCGCTGGTCACTTTTCGTCTAAAGGGAGTGCAGTTCATGTTCAGTAATAATCCCGTCGGATCTGCAGGGCAGTGGATCGTCATGTCCCGCTCGTCCACCATCTTTAATATCCTTCTGTAGAAACATCTCACAGGAGGCGATGGACGATATGATGTAAAATATCAAACCTCGATTGTTTACAGTATTTTATTATGATTCACGATTTATCGAATGGCTCAAAAGTTCGAGCAAATTCTTGCTTTAAAAAAGATAATAATAATAATAATGATAGTAATGATAATAATTATGATGATGATGACGATGATAATTTGTTGATAAAAGCAGATATAATAAATGTCTAAATCTCCAAGTTTTAGCATGAAATTTTCATTTATTTACCTTAAATATTATAAGACATAATTAATTTTTAAGAGATTTAATACAGCAGCTTCCAATCAGATTGTAATTGTTATCATATTTAAATTATATAAAAAAATAGACAAAAGTCGTAGAAACTGTAGTGCAACAACAGACAGTAATTTGTCACGATATGGATCTGATATCATATCATCCACGCCACATTTCGACACAAACAAGAAGGACTTTATAAACTGTTTGTTCTGCTTCTGTTTTCTGGATCTGACTCAGAAACTCAAAGCAGAAGGTGATGGGTTCTAGGTTTCGACCTGAAGCTGTGAAATGAGACGAAGCTGTGGTTTAACACCTCAGTTATATCTGCGTGTGCAGTTCACATCCGGAGACGACGTCTCGTTTTTAACACCTGTCCTCGTCTCTTTTGCAGATCTGTCTACAGCACAGAGAAAGTTTGCAGAGTCGCTGAACGAATTCAAGTTTCAGTGTATAGGAGACGCCGAGACGGACGATGAGATCTGCATCGGTGAGGCTGCAAAAAGTTCTCAAGCACTTCTGTCACCTTACGGATTTTTGTACACTAAAAACATACAAACTCCTGATGATAATTCACGTATTCTAACTTTACACACCGTCCAAATGATCTGTTTAACACTCTTTGTATCATTTCAGTTTTCAGGTTACTGCACATTACTGCCCCCTTGTGGAATTAGTGTGTTACTGTCTCATCTTTTTCTTTAAAGTGGTGGCGCCGCCGCGGTGTAAAATAGGCTGATTTTACCTGCAGTTCTATTTTGTTTTAGTTTGTGTTGCAGTGTTCATTGTAACGTTTATTGTTTTTATTTATTAATTTTTATTTCACTTATCAACTACAGCCCCATTTCACTACAGTAATATCTTGTACCTTTATTGTATATTATTGTGTCTGTTGTGCATTATTACACTCTCTGTTGTCCAAACAACTTGCGCAGCCTAATAATGAAATTTACACTTAAAAATACTCCGCCCTCACCCAGAGTCGGCTGAGGTGGGCGCCAGCCTCCCCGCGACCCGAATTAGGATTAAGCGCTTCAGAAAAATGAATGAATGAAAGTGACAAGTGAAGGCTGTGAGAGAGAGAGAGAGAGTGTGTGTGTGAGAGAAAGGGAGAGAGAAAGAGAGCAAGAGAGAGAGAAAGCTAGAGAAAGAGAGAGAGCGCGAGAAAAAAAGATAAAAAGCGAGAGAGCAAGAGAGAGAAAGAGAAAGAGAGCGAGAGAGAGCGAGAAAGAGAGTGAGAGTTAGAGAGAGCGTTACAGTGGAAGAAGAGGATGAGAGTTTTGGTTCCAGTTCCAGCCACATGTTTCTGTAGAGTAGAAAATGATCAGAGTCTAAAAGAAGGAAAAAAGTTCCTAACGTTCTGTGTCGTCGTCTGTTCCTTGTGTTTAATAGCCAGATCACTTCAGGAGTTTGCTGGTGTCCTTCAGAACCTGGAGGATGAGCGAACGCGGATGGTGAGTGAATCCAGAGCCTTCATCGTTCTCATTCTCACCATCACTGAGAGTTCCGAGAAAATAACTAAAACTTTTCTTTTCCTTCAGATCGATAATGCAAACGATGTTCTGATCACGCCGCTGGAACGCTTCCGGAAAGAGCAGATTGGAGCTGCCAAGGTACGAACCCTCCGAAATGTGTTCGAACCCTCCGAAATGTGTTCGAACCCTCCGAAATGTGTTCGATCCCTCCGAAATGTGTACGATCCCTCCGAAATGTGTACGATCCCTCCGAAATGTGTACGAACCCTCCGAAATGTGTTCGAACCCTCCGAAATGTGTTCGAACCCTCCGAAATGTGTTCGATCCCTCCGAAATGTGTACGATCCCTCCGAAATGTGTACGATCCCTCCGAAATGT
>JBCNYH010000005.1:30212019-30222791 GCA_039654325.1 Tandanus tandanus | reverse complement strand
TTGTGTGTGTGTGTGTGTAATATATATATGTGTGTGAGTGAGTGTGTGTGTGTGTGTGTGTGTGTGTGTGTGTGTGTGTGAGAGAGAGAGAGAGAGTGAGTGTGTGTGTGTGTGAGAGAGAGAGAGAGAGTTCTCTATTATTTGAATTTTTTATTACCACTAGGGAGCAGTCATGCATCCATTTACATTTATGGAATTTGGCAGAAGCCCTTATTCAGAGTGACTTACATTTATCACATTAATACAACTGAACAAATGAGTGTTAAGGGCCTCGCTCAAGGGCCCAACAGTAGCACCTGGGTGGTACAAAGGCTTGAACCCCTGACCTTCAGATCAGTAATCCAGAGCCTTAACCACTGCCACACATCATCCAGGAGTCAAATCTCATATTAATTCCTAATAATTACGACACACTAGAGAAAAGTGTCTTATCTTCTCTACTCTACAAAACTCGACTCTACTGGAACTGTACTCTACATCAGAGGTTTCCAGCCCTGGTCCTGGAGGAGCGCATTCCTGTCCTGCACATCAGTGCTTTCCCTGGTCTGTCACGCTCATTTTAACGACGAAGAAAGAATGATAAGTTAACCAATCAGTTAAGGGCGGCACGGTGGCATAGCGGCTAGCACGTCCTCCTCACAGCACCTTCAGTAACGCAGTAGGGCGGCGTAGTGGGAAGAAGGTCCTGGGTTCGAATTCTGGGCATGGCGAGGGCGTTTTTGTGTGGAGCTTGCATGTTCTCCCAGTGCTTGCGTGGGTTTCCTCCAGGTACTCCAGTTTCCTCCCACAGTCCAAAAACATGCACATTATTACACTAATTGGCAGTTCCAGCTTGCCTGTAGGTGTGAGTAAATGAGTGTGTGTTGGCCCTGCGATGATCTGGTGAGCTGTTCAGGGTGTACTCTACTCCACTCAGCTCTACTGTACACCGTACTCCAGTGTACCCTTCACTACTGTATCCTGCTCCACTCTACCCCATCCTATTTAACTCTACACTACACACGACTCCATTACATGCCTTTATCCCCCAGCTTGAGCTTTCATTTGCTCGGGGTTTTTTTTTTTTCTTTAATTAAAACATTTTTCTACCACAGAGATTATTTAGAATTCCTGTTGGCTGTTCCCAGTCACTTCCTTTAACGCTTTCATTACTCATCATGCATGAGAACAGCTTCAGTACTCCTCATGTTCATACGAACCTGAAGCGTTAGTTAGTGAGACTTCCAGTGTAAATGACGTTTTGTGGAGTCATGTGATGTGGATGTGTGCATACGTGTGGGTGGAAATAAAGTGTGTGTGTGTGTGTGAGGGGGTTGTACAGTGTGTTCTTGCGTGCGTATATGTGGGCTGCGTGTGCACTTCTTCGGGGATTAGGTGTGTGTGAGTGATTGGTGATGACAGCAGTGTGTGTATTACTGGCTGGGCAGGAGATTAAACCCGTTCTTTTTAGGATCCCTAATCTGGATTATCTGAGTGTGCCAGCAATGATGTGTCCCACTCTCTCTCTCTCTCTCTCTCTCTCTCTCTCTCTCTCTCTCTCTCTCTCTCTCTCTCTCTCACTCATCCCCCCCCCCTCTCTCTCTCACTCATCCCCCCCCCCTCTCTCTCTCTCACTCATTCCCTCTATTTCACTCATTCTGTTGCATTCTCTCTCTATCTAACCTTCCTTCACCCTGTCCGTCCTGCAATTTTTCGTCCCATTCTTTATTTCCAAGTTGTCACATCTTGAGTGTGTCAGAGCAGACTGAAGTGCGAACGAGATGTCTTTGCAAGCGTGTGTGTGTGTGTGTGTGTGTGTGTGTGTGTGTGTGTGTGTGTGTGTGTGTGTGTGTGCACGGATTAAAGGATAGTCCATTCCATAATTGCTTGTGTGGCTGTCTGGCTGGTGGTGGCCAGATGGACTTCCCCCTCCACCCGCATCATCCTCCTGAAAACTGCCCCGTCCACACATTGAGCACAGAAACAAGAAAACAACTCTATTTAATCAGTGAAAACAGATCAGATACATTTACATACAAAACATATACAACCTAAACACAAAGTACACATTAGTTTTAGAAATGTGAAGAAGATGCCATGAACCTCAGTGCTAGACCGCACTAAATTACTCAATCAGACAACCTCGATGTTTTTGCGCCATGTGTTACTGAGGGGGTTCGCAAGGGGTCATAAGATTTTAGCCGCTTTATATAAATATGAAGGCTAGTAAAGGACGTGCGTTTTCATCCAGCATTCTGAAACCAGTCCAGTGTTACTGACACACGTACACCTGCGCAATTCGGAAGAGCCAATGTGTCTTTGGACTATGGGAGGAAACTGGAATACCGCCTGTCTGAATCATTAAAAACATGCTTCTATAAATCCTAATCACTTTATCCATCCATCCATCCATCCATTTCTCTTTTCCATCCATCCATCCATCCATCCATTTCTCTTTTCCATCCCTCCATAAATCCACCCATCCATCCATCCATCCATAAATCCATCCATCCATCCATTTCTCTTTTCCATCCATCCATAAATCCATCCATCCATCCATTTCTCTTTTCCATCCCTCCATAAATCCACCCATCCATCCATCCATCCATCCATCCATAAATCCAGCCATCCATTCATTCATCTATGCAGACACCATTGAGCCTATTCCTTCATTACTCCATCCATCCATCCATCCATTTCTCTTTTCCATCCATCCATAAATCCATCCATCCATCCATTTCTCTTTTCAATCCACCAATTAGTCCATCCATCCATCCATCCATAAATCCAGCCATCCATTCATTCATCTATGCAGACACCATTGAGCCTATTCCTTCATTACTCTATCCATCCATCCATCCATCCATCCATTTCTCTTTTCAATCCACCAATTAGTCCATCCATCCATCCATCCATTTCTTTTTTCACCCATTCATAAGTCCATCCATCCATCCATACATTTCTATTTGCCATTCATCCATTAGTCTACCCATAAATCCATAAGTCCATCCATCCATCCATCCATCCATCCATTCATCCACTCATCGATCAATATCTCTTTTCAATCCATCCATCCATCCATCCATTCAACCATCCATCCATCCATTCATTCATTTCTCTTTGCCATTAATCCATAAGTGCATACATCCATTCATCTATGCAGACACCATTAGGGCATATTCCTTCATTACTCTATCCATCCATCCATCATTCACCCATTGATGATACATCTATTCATCCATCAATATTTCATGCAGCCATTACTGCATTCATAGACTGACCCAGACCTCCATCCATCCATCCAACTTTCCTCAGTAAGGCCTCTCTCAGTATTCTTGAACCTTAATTCCTTGTTCATTGTCCATCGTAGCTTCTCACACTGTATTCATCTGTTTTCTTGTCCATCTAGTGGTTTTGATATTCCAGCTGAATTCCTCTAGTGAGTTTTGAAGATAAATGAATTTTCCCAAAACACTAAAACATAAAAAAAGTAGAACCCCAATGATATGCACTGGTACTTTAACTGGTACCTAAAACTTTTTTTTTCTTCTGTGTGTTCTGTCCATCCCCTTCTCTTCTTTCCATCCAACTGATGAGAAATGACTGTTTTCCCTCTTTATCCTTTACTAAGAGACTTATTGAGATTTATTTGAGATAAAGCACATTATAATAAGTCAGCCCAACTCTCTCTCTCTCTCTCTCTCTCTCTCTCTCTCTCTCTCTCTCTCTCTCTCTCTCTCTGTGAGTGTTCATGAAATATTATAATATGGATGTTATTGTTGGAAGTTGATACGATTAGTGAAGTGTGACATTAATGTGTGAAGGTTTTTAGTTGGATTTAAAAAAAAGAAATAATTTATTAATTTGCCAAACCGCTAAATCCTACTAGGAGCCTATTTTAGCCGACTCTGGGCGAAGGAAGGGTTCTCCCTGAACAGCTCGCCCGTCCACACACACACACACAAACAACTATTCACACTCCCACTAACGTGCATGTCGTTGAACTGTGGGAGAAAACTGGAATACCTGGATGAAACCCACACAAGCGCTGGGGGAACATGCAAACTCCACACAGAAACACCTTTACTGAGCCTGGGACTCGAACCCAGGACCTTCTTGCCTTGAGGTGGATGAGCTAACCACTACGCCACCATGCCACCCTAGAAGATAATAACAGTAAAGGAAACATCAGCTATAAGCAATTATTATGATAAACACAAGCGCCACCTGAGTTGGTCCTACCAGAATCTTCTGGGGCTTTAAATAGCGACATACTGCCTTTTGGTGGATGAACAAAAGAAATAATCAAGAGCTCATGATACTCACACATGCTCACTCATTTGCCAAACCACTTAATCCTACAACTAGGGTCGTGGTGAGGCTGGAGCCTATCTCACCTGACACTGGGCCAAGGCAGGGGTACCACCCGAACAGCTCACCAGACCGTCACAGGGCAACACACAACTCTTCACAATCACACTCACACCTAGGGGCAATTTGGAACAGCCAATTAGCCTAATGTGCATGTCTTTGGTCTGTGGGAGGAAACCAGAGTACCCGGAGGAAACCCACACAAGCATAAGAAGAACATGCAAACTCCACTTGAGCCTGGGACTCGAACCCAGGACCTTCTTGCTGTGAGGTGAACATGCTGACCACTAGGCCACCGTGCCGCCCAATGATAATACTGTGTATACAAACTCAGAAGAAAGGGTGCTCAGAGGTTCCATACTGTCCTTTTGTCTTTGATCTGAAAGCTGCACGAAGTTCAAGTTTAAACTTTTACTCTGTTTCTGATTCAGTAACCCGAGTGCTGTATGTTCACATTTCCACTTAATAAAGATTCAGAAGGTGCTGGATCACAAGACTAACACAAAAGATCCCTTTTCATACCAAGGGCATCAGTTCCTGAGATTTTTTAATTTATATTTTAATACTGATTATGCTTTTAAAAGACATTTACGAACATTATTTTATTCTAAAAGAGAAGAAGTGATAAATAATAATAATAATAAAAAAACATGCAATAGAATGAACACTAACATGAGAAAGAGGGAACAGACTGGAAAAGGATTTGATGGCAATGAGTTGGACGAAGGAGGACGGGAGGAGAGGGAGGGAGAAGAGAGAGGCAGAGAGACAAAAGAGATATAAAGACAGACAGAGAGAGAGAGAGAGAGAGAGAGAGAGAGAGAGAGAGAGATCTGCCCATTGATTAGCTCTCCCTCCTGTGCACTCTTCTGATATTTGAAAAAAATCCCAGTTTGAATTCAGTTGATTGACGCGAGTTGTGGAAGTCGTGGAGAGGTTCTTCGGTTCTCCTGGTGCACTTGTGAGAGGAACTCTCGGAGGTCAGCATGATGTCCTACGTGAAGCAGCCTCAGTTCGGGTTAACGCTCCCCACTCCAGGAATGGAGCTCCTGCACACCTCCACCGCCTTCCCCGGTCAGTACACCTCGAATCTGTAATCTCTTTTATACACAAATATGCTTATGGGTCCGCGTGTGTTTATTTAAATCTAATTATAACATTTATTATTATTATTATTATTATTATTATAATCACTTATATAATAATTATTATTAACATTAACAATAATAATAACAATAACAATTTTATAGTTATTAACATTACAATAACTAAATAAATAAATAGAAACCCCATAATAATTCATCATTAAAGGAGGTTTAATTTCAACACGACCCAGTGTTGTCTGTCAGCCTTCAAAGAATTATACAAATATTATAATCACCAAATTATTGTTACACTTTAATTTAAATAATACAACAAAATGTAAATATATAGTAAATGTCAGATAAAAGTCTTAGTGTGAAATTTAAATGAATTATTTAAAAAAATTCAACAGATAAAAGTTCAACAATGTTCAAAGCATTTGTTTTTTTTTTAGGATTTAGTGAAATTTGAAACTTTCATTTTGAATAGGTAACGTTTAAATTGCATACTAAGAGTGATGCGTCACACATCTGAGCACATATGATGTACGATGAATGCTAACAAAGAATGAGTGCATGCATTGGAACAAATAACATTTATTTCCCACCATTTAGCACAAAAAATATTATTATTATTATTATTATTATTATCTTTATTATTATTATTATTATCATTATTATTATCTTTATTATTATTATTATTATTATTATTATTATTATTATTATTATTATTATTATTATATAAAAAAGCTGTTTTTCTTTTAGTGTGGCTTTGTGGTGGAAGTTGTTGGTACCTGTTACAGTGACAGTAACATAAAACATAAGTAAAAGTTAAGTAAAATAAAACAAAAAAACATTTATATCGTAAAAATAAAAGTTAAAAAAATGCAGGTTAAGAAAACCAAAAGAAGAAGTAGGTATATTAACCCGAAATATTGGATATCTTATGCATTGAATATTGAATATATAGTTACTCTAAGGGGTACTTTAATATTTATTGATTTGTTTGTTTGTGTACTGACTTACATTGGAAGTAAATTAATTTCATGATTTGAAGTCTTCGGAAAATTCCGGAAAACATTTGGCGCAGTTTAAGAAAATTATCAACTTTGTTCAACATAGAAAAAGATTAGAATTATTCTATATAAATGTTCATTTGTATAGATATAGTTATATATATTATAAACGATATATTTACATAGCTAAATGTAGATTTTAGAATAATTTGTTACTTTCTAATTTTAGACAGTTTTAGATGTGACTGAAGGGAATAAATTGCTAAGTGATATAGTCCCTGTACATTTATTGATGTACTTAAGGATAGATGAAAGATAAAAAGTGTTGGCACGAGTGTTTCCTCCCAAAAAATATAGAGATTTGATTGACTTACTTAAAAAACAGACACACAGACAATATGGTATTGTTTCTTACCAAATGTTTCCAATAGAACATTTAATTTTAAGGCCATTTTTAATGGTATATAACGACTTTTTAATGGTATATAACCAAGGTATAGAACGACTCAAGCAGACTTTGTTGAATTTTTTTTTCTTTTTTTTACAAATAAGATATATAGAATTTTGAAAAAAACCCTCTCTGTATTTCTCTTTAGCAACTCCAAGAAAGCAGCGTAGAGAGCGCACCACCTTCACCCGTACGCAGTTGGACATTTTAGAGGCTCTGTTCACCAAAACACGCTACCCAGACATCTTCATGAGGGAGGAGGTGGCACTCAAAATCAACCTGCCCGAGTCCAGAGTACAGGTGAGACCATGATCAGGCCAGGTGTGATACAGATGCCTAGATAAGGCACAAGCAATGAGTAGGCAGTGGGCATACTTGTATTCAGATATATGAATGAGACACTGGTGATCCTCCTGGGCACTGATGAGGTCTGTCTGAGAGCAGGTGTGCCACGGGTGAACACACTCTTAGAATAAGACCCCACTGTTTAAAAATGAATACACCTTCAAAATTTAGGTATAAAGGTATGAAGTACTACAAGGTTTACAGCAAGACATACCTGAGATACAGGGGATTAGTTCATAACTAGATCATAACTCCAAGTAAAGGTAAAGAACTGCAAGTTACTGGTGGGTAAATCCTACTAGAATCATTGGGGAGGCTGACTCTGGGCGAAGGCAGAGTACACCCTGAACAGCTCACCAGGCCATCGCAGGGCCAACACAACCATTTGCACTCATGCCTAAGGGCAATTTGGAACAGCCAATTAGCCTATGTCCATGGACTATGGGAGAGAACAGGATAACCCAGAGGAAACCCATGCAAGCACAAGGAGAACATGCAAGCACCCCGTAGAGAAGCCTTAGGCAAGTCTGGGACTCAAAACCAGGACCTTCTTGCTGTGAGGTGGACGTGCTTACCACTATGCCACCATGCCTGGTTTTAAACAGTGGTCTGGTCCCCAACCCTTTTCCTGGAGCTCAACCTTCTTGCAGGTTTATTCCCCAGCCAAAAATCTAACAGTTGATCAAAAATATCTTAAGACAATGATTAGGTGGTCAAGTGGACATGACTATGGTTGGAGTCTTGAGGAAGGGGGATCTAAAGGAACCTTGTTGGTGACCGCTTTTGCTTTTACTATTTTTTCTTGTTACTATGTGTTCTTCTAAAGTGTCTCTGTGGTCTCCTTTGGCTGTCTATTTCTTGTAGGTCTGGTTCAAGAACCGGCGTGCCAAATGCCGTCAGCAGCAGCAACAACAGTCCAGCGGCCAACACAAACCTCGGCCTCCCAAAAAAAAGGCCACTCCTTCTCCTGCAGAAATGTCCTCCGATCCATCCAACATGTCAGTGGCCCCACCACCTCCTCCTCCACCACCACCGCTTCCTCCTCCAACCCTAGGCTCTACCCCGGTGTCTGTTTGGAGCCCTGCATCTCTGTCACCTTTGCCTGACCCGCTGTGTGGTTCAGGTACCGCATGCATGCAGCGTCCGTATGCCATGAGCTATGGGCCAGTGTCGTCCTCCTATGGCACAAGCTTTGGCTCGTCACCGTACTTCGACTGTGGCCCTTACCTGTCACCTGTTACCTCTCAGGGAGCTCTGTCACCCCTTGCCGTGCCCTCTGTAGGCACCTCACTGAGCCAGTCGCCACTGCTTGCCTCGCAAGGCTATGGTGTCTCTGCATCACTCGGCTTTGACTGCCTCGACTACAAGGACCAGCAGGCCTGGAAGCTTGGCTTCAGCACCGTCGACTGCCTCGATCACAAGTTCCAGGTGTTGTAACGAGTGAGGAAGGGAAAGGGAGAGGAACCAAAAGGGAAGAGGGTACACGAGGGAAAAGGATACAAGCTGCCATTGCTGTGAATATGTAATCGGGAGAGTTGATCCAAGAGGCTGCCCGTTCTGATAAAAATGGCGGCTGCTTCTTTGTAATTGGTTGACACGCTTGATTAAGAACTTACCTCACATACTGTACATTCGCAGATGCATATCTACATGCATTCACATGATCAGAGAGCCGAGTCATAGTCGAGTCTCTGTCCAGCCGTGTTTCTGTCTTTCTATTTTTCTTTTTTGATTTTTCTCTTCTACAATGCTATATAGTTAATTGTGTTGTGCTGCTAGCTTGCTAATATTGAGCAACTGTTAAACAGTAAAAGAAACATTCAGTGTACTTTTATGTAGTTTTCATTAAAACTGGTTTGTTGCTGCAGTGGCTCCTGTGGATGTTTTCTCTGTGTGGCCACCTCAAGGCATTCTAATACCAACATTTTTATTACAGCAAGTTATTGAGGATTCGTCCATTCATTCATTTTCTGAACCACTTAATTTTACTAAGGCCATCAGGTGACTCTGGGTGATGGTGAGCACTATGAACAGCTTGCCAGTCCATTGCGGGGCCAGCACACACGCACACACAACCATTCACACTCACACCTAGGGGCAATTTAGAACAGCCAATTAGCCTAGTGTGCATGTCTTTGGATTGTAGGAAGAAACTGAAGGAAACCCACACAAGCAGGGAGAGAGCTTGCATACTTCACAGGGAAACGCCCTCGCCGAGCCCGAACCCAGCACCCTCCTGCTGTGAGACGGATGTGCTAACCAAATCGGAATTCATAGAGATTTATTTTTTTAACTTAATTGATTCCGTAAGGTGTGGCACAGTGGTGTAGTATTTAGCACTCTGACATCGTGGCATGAACATTCTAGTTTCAAGCTCAGTGGCCGATGGGGGCATTTCTGTGTGGAGTTTGCATATTTTCCCCACATTTGCGTTGTTTCCTCTGAGAACTCCAGTTTCCTAACACATTCCAAAGACCTGTGCATTAGGCTAACTGGTGACTCTAAATTGCACATAGGTGTCAGTGATGCAGTAGACTGATGACCTGTTCAGGGCGTACCCTTCCCCTCACCTGAAGTCAACTGGGATTCATTTGCACCATCACTGTCCAGGTTATTTATTAATTGTGAACAGGATTTTAGTTGTCATGTGATGTGGTCTATAGTTCACTGGAGCTAGCATGATTGTTAGCTTGCCAAATGTTGTTAAATATAAAACATTTAAAAGCAGGTTGGAACTTGACAGAAAGTACTGAAAGCTTTCTCTGGTTTCCTCCAAACATGCTGGTAGCTGGATTGACTGGTGTCCCATTCATGGTGTATGGGATAGCAGCGTTCCCCATCCCAACCAGGATAAAGCTGTTAATGAAATTAAATGACTGTATGTATTCATGGTGTGTCTGAGATTTTACAAACAGCTGGTGCCACGCTGTCGTATGGTTACCAGTTTGTCATGACTAAGTGACCGGGCGTGTGTGGGGGTGGATTATTTTATCCGATGACCCAGGGAGCACCTCAATCTCCTTACCTTCAAACCGACACGCGCCTAAAGCAATTACACAGGATCAGCAAAGACCCCTCCACCACCGCCTTCTGTTCTTCTTCTTCTTTTTATTCTTTCACTTTAACATTCTTCGATTTGTATCACTCGGTCACACTGCACCTTGTATTACATGTTCGTAAGCTGTCAGAAAGCGCATACAAAGTAAATGTGCAGACTAAATGAAAGCAGAGGACAAACAGGAGGCTCCGCCCATATTCAGCATAAATGAATCATAAAGGCAGGAATTCTAAACATATAGGATATAAATATATATAAATATATAGGAACTATAAACGACTCAAAGCACAACGCGTGTTCCAATCCACAGGATTAGATGCAGGATTAAACTGGCCATTATAATGAACTACAGCAGGGGTCTCAAACTCAATTTACCTGGGGGCCGCTGGGGGCAGGGTCTGGGTGAGGCTGGGCCGCATCAGGTTTT
The DNA here is from genome assembly GCA_039654325.1 of Tandanus tandanus. Classification (NCBI taxonomy): domain Eukaryota; kingdom Metazoa; phylum Chordata; class Actinopteri; order Siluriformes; family Plotosidae; genus Tandanus; species Tandanus tandanus. The sequence continues at coordinate 30,212,065 of JBCNYH010000005.1, read as the reverse complement.
CCACAAGAAAAGCTTTGTTTTTAAATTTTCAATCTTCTCATATCTC
>JBCNYH010000005.1:30124722-30140683 GCA_039654325.1 Tandanus tandanus | reverse complement strand
TACACAGGTACACACACACTCACACACACTCACACATCTACACAGGTACACACACACTCACACATCTACACAGGTACTCACACACACTCACACATCTACACAGGTACACACACACTCACACATCTACACAGGTACACTCACACATCTACACAGGTACACACACACTCACACATTTACACAGGTACACACACACTCACACATCTACACACAGACATATATATATATATAAAACACAGTGTTGGAGAGATTGGTCCTCACGTCAAAAAAAATTTTTTTTCTCTCTCTCTCTGTCGCTTTCTCTCTCTCTGTCGCTTTCTCTCTCTGTCGCTTTCTCTTTCTCTCTATTTATCTCACTTTTCTCTCTCTGTTGCTTTCTCTCTCTCTGTCGCTTTCTCTTTCTGTTGCTTTCTGTCGCTTTCTCTCTTTCTGTCGCTTTCTCTCTCCCTCTTTTTCTCTTTCTCTCTCGCTCTCTGTTGTTTTCTCTCTCTCTTTCTATTTGTTGCTTTTTTCTCTGTCGCTTTCTCTCTCTCGATTTCTCTCTGTCGCTTTCTCTCTCGATCTCTCTCTGTCGCTTTCTCTCTTTCTATTTGTCGCTTTTTTCTCTCCCTCTTTCTCTGTCGCTTTCTCTCTCTCTCTCTCTCTGTTGCTTTCTCTTTCTCTCTGTCGCTTTCTCTGTTGCTTTCTCTTTCTCTCTGTCGCTTTCTCTGTCGCTTTTTTCTCTCTGTCACTTTCTCTTTCTCTCTCTCTAATCGTGTCACTTTTTTCTCTCTCTCTCGTGCTTTCTCTCTGTCGCTTTCTCTCCCTCTCTCCTTTTTCTCTCTCGCTCTCTTTCTCTCGCTTTCTCTCTCTTTCTCTTTCTCTATTTGTCTGTTGCTTTTATCTCTGTGTTGCTTTGTCTCTCTCTTTCTTTCTCTCTCTCTCGCTCTCTCTCTCTGTCGCTTTCTCTCTCTCTTTCTATTTGTTGCTTTTTCTCTCTCCTCTGTCACTTTCTCTTTCTCTCTCTAATCGAGTCACTTTTTTCTCTCTCTCGTGCTTTCTCTCTGTCGCTTTCTCTCCCTCTCTCTTTTTTCTCTCTCGCTCTCTTTCTCTCTCTCTCGCTTTCTCTTTCTCTATTTGTCTGTTGCTTTTATCTCTGTGTTGCTTTCTCTCTCTCTCTCTTTCTCTCTCTCTCTCTTTCTCTCTCTCTCTCTCTCTCGCTTTCTCTCTCTTTCTCTTTCTCTATTTGTCTGTTGCTTTTATCTCTGTGTTGCTTTCTCTCTCTCTCTTTCTCTCTCTCTCTCTCTCTCTCTCTCTCTCTCTCTCTCTCTCTCTGTTGCTTTCTCTCCCTCTCTCCCTCTCTGTAGGAGTCAGCGCTCTACACATGGCTGTACAGAAGGGTAGCTGTGACATCATCAGGACGCTGCTGGAGGCCGGAGCCGACGTGAACCAGATGGTGAGGAAGCAGGAATCCGAACAGTGTTTCAGGTCGGTGGAGATGTGTGGCGATGTTTTTCTCTCTCTAATATTTCCGTGCTCCCTGCGTGCAGGATCAGGGGTCGGGGCGCTCGCCGCTGCACTGGGCCGTGGAGTGTCAGAGCCGCCGGTCGGTGGAGCTGCTGCTTCGCTTCGGCGCAAACGTGGATCAGCGCTCTTACTCTGGACACACGCCGCTCTACTGCGCCCTCTACAGGCCCGACGCACAGCTGCGAGATCTACTCCGGAGAGCAGGGGCGACTGACGCTCACGATGATGAAGAGGACGATGAGGAGGATGAGGATGAGGAAGAGGAGAAAGCAAGCGAGGAGGTCAGGGGTCGTTTTATTACTGAGACTAGCTTTGAAGCTGAAAGATAGGGGTGGGGTCAGGAATAATTAGGGGCGTGTCTAGAACATGATTGACAGGATGGACATCATGTTGTTTTTTTGAACTTGTTCAGATTTAGTTATGGTATATGTTCCCGGTATCTGAAGAGCTTTGTTGTGGTGGTGGGCGGGGCTAATTTCAGGGCCAGAGAATACAGTATGAATGAATGTTTTAATTACATTAAAAATATGATTATAAATATAATGTGTGGACAAAAGACAAGCTGAAACCCCACCCCCTTCTCTCTTTCTGATGCAGGAGGAGTTTGATGATGTCATCATCAATGGACAACGAGTGATATAGCTGTCGAGACGCACGCCACCGGGCCGGCTCACATCAGCTTGTGGTGTGTGTGTGTGTGTGTGTGTGTGTGTGTGTGTGTGTGTGTGTGTTTAGTGATACAGGTTTTCTCCTCACTCTGCTGTACACTTTGCTGCGCCTTGTGGAGTTTTGCGGAGCAGTGACATGGTCAGGACTGCGTGACGAGGCGTTTTGGCGTATCAGTTACCCCGCGGATCGTACTGTACACTTTAGAGCGGTGGCAGCTCCTCACTTGTTTGTTCTACATTTCAGATCTTTACTCTTCCTCGTCTCGCAGTTCAGCTCAAACTCTCAGAGCTGGAGTGTGTTCATGTGTCATGGATAATCAAAATACAACAGCAAAAGTACCGTGTGTGGGTAGTGTTTTTGGGTGTGGTCACTGAGCTGGGCGTGGTTAGTTTGGTTTTGTATTGAAGCTGTGAGGTTGCTGAGGCTGGTGATGAGTACAGGACACTCGGAGGATCCTCTTCGTCAACACAGATGCCTTACAAACATCTGGAGCAGCAATGAGCGAGAACGAAAATGAAACCAGAACAAAAATTCGGGATATTTAAAATTAAAACCAAAAAAGAGATTATTATTATTATTATTATTATTATTAATTATAATAATAATAATAATAATAATAAATTAATGACTTAATAAATATTTGTTCTGTTGCATAAAACACAAGCATTAAATTTAAGTTAAATTATAGTTAAATAAAACCACTGATCATTTAACATGAATAAAAACATTCATGTTATGATGTTTTTAAATGTCAGTGTAATTTGGGGGGAAATATGTCTGTTTCTATTTTTAAAAAATCAAGAAATCATTTTAAAATGTACAATAAGTTCAAAGTAAACCTAAAAGGCTTGCCAGGAGGCTGGCGCCTATCTCAGCCGACCCTGGACAAGGGCGGCGTACACCCGGAATGGCTTGCCAGACCATCGCTGGGCAACGCACGCACACAACTATTCACACTCCCATTCACACCTGGGGGCAATTCAGAACAGCCAGGTGAGCCTAATGTGCGTGTGTTTGGACTGTGGGAGGAAACCGGAATACCCATGAGAAAACCTACTCAAGCACGGGGAGAACACGAACATGTGAACGCCACAAAGAAACGTCCTCACCGAGCCCGGGACTCGAACCCAGGACCTCCTTTCTGTGAGGCGGACGTGCTAACCGCTACGCCCCACACTCGATATTTTTACATGTAACCTTTTAAATGAATTTTTGTCTTTCAGTAGTTTAATCAAAATTTTAACGACTGTACGTCATACTGCTGTTTTATTGCTTTATTTTTATGCAGCAGAACAAAATAGATTTTTAGCATTTTTAATTTTAAAAACTACAACAGGATAAAAACAATCAGCGTTATTACTAATGAATTTGTATTTTTTTTAAATTGCTCTTCTCGTGGATGTCGTTTTTTGGTGAAACCCGGTGGAAGTTTTAAGTTGCAAATTTTTCCTGATTGTAACAAACACTGACAATGTCTTTATTGACATTGAATTATTTTTGTGAACTTTAAAAATGATTTTCTCCAAAGTTGCTAAAAAAGCTGAAAATCCCTGCCAGGTGTTGGTCAGTTACTCCAAAAATAGATATATATGGTTTTAAAATTTGGTATAATTCTAAATCTTAGGATATCAGCTACAAAATGGTTCCAGTAACTCAAAATGAATAATTTCCGACTGTGGGTCACAAATCTTGATGAGGAACTATTTAAGTGCATCACTCTGTGTCTAATCAGAAGAAATCTTTCACAAAAATGAACATCCAGCTACAGTCAGAGCTTTATATCCATCCGAACCCTGTCACCTCCCTTCAGGCCACGCCTCCTATCTGAGTCTGAGTCCATCTTCAGCATCATTAGCCTCATAGCTGCAGTACAAAAGACGCTAAACTGCGAGTAATTGGACCGTTAAGCATGGTCGAGTTTTTAGCTGAACTTTTGGCGGAGCGTGAATGATAGCTGCGAAAGCTTTGAAACAACAAAAAAGTAGCCAGAAAACATGGATATGGGAAACGGTAGAATTTACAGTTTGTAGGTCTGGAGGTAACGTTTTGTTTCTTAATACTGAGCGAGTTGTTAATCTTAGCTCGTAGCCACTAGATAAAGCGATTTTGCTAGTTTGAGCGATGAACACACTACGATGAAAAGGAAATAAAAATAGTAGCGTTTATGCTTCAGCTTTATCCGTGTATAGGTGTCTTAGAATAAGAATGAGAATATTCTAAGCTGTGGAGTTTATATATGATGATATTTATGCAGTTTCTGTCACAACTTTCGATGGTGACGTCGTTTGATTTATAACGATTTTTCTGTGGAAAAGAAGAGTAAACATGCAGAGTTTGTGATGAGATTTTCTTCTGTAGATGTAGAAACAGCCCGCAGGGTACAGACCTGGTTGTATCTACGATTTGTCCATGCTTAAACTAATCACCACAATCCGCGATTTTCGCAAATTCGTAACTTTATTGTAAGTTTGTAGCTCAGAGGTCAATTGAGCTAAAGCGTTATTGCTGCCTAAATCCTCGAAGCTATTAAAAAAATTAATTGTGTACCAAAGCTTGAAAGCATTTGTTATTAACAATCCTTACAGCCCCACCCACAAAGACAACTCCGCCTCTCTAAGAAAAGTTTTCACTTCTGAAATACTTTATATTTGTAAATGCCGAATTAGACGTTTTCCTGAAAGTCACGCAAAAACAAACAATGTGAAGTGATGTTTATAATACAGGGGGGAAAAATCAACAAAGGAGAGTTTGTGATGAGAAATATTTTATGTAGATGTACGTGCATCAGCGATGAACCTGGGGTCGGTTCTACAAGTCGCTCATGCAGAACTAGCATTAAAATAAATAAATAATCGCATGTTTCGTTGTAGAACTAGCACACCGGGTCAAAAACACTAATACATCACTAAATTAATTTATTTAAATTTAACTCTAATGTCCCCTTTATTAACACGCAAACTTTTGGATGTGATTCTGATAGAAATGATTATGGAGATTATAATATATATATATATATATATATATATAATATCGCGTTCAGTAAAAAGTGAGAGAGCGATGGCTGGAATAAAGGATGAAACAAACGTACGTGTGAAAGCAGACGGAAACCTGTAAGTCGGTGTGTACTGATCAGATTAAATGAAACGTATAAATAACAAGTCGTGAGTTTGTGATTACGTCGTCACCTTGATGTGATTCGACGGTTACTGGGAAATAAAAATATTCCTACGTTTTCATATTCGCGTAATCTCAACATACGGCTTCAAAACTCCGCCCTGTGATCTTTTAGTTATGATTTCTTTTAATTTCCATTTTGAATAACTCCACCCCCCAGCCCTGAATGTTAAAATGGGTGATGGATGAACATTATAATGGTTTGAATGGTTTTAAATAAAAAATAAATGCAACCCACTCTCTGGAATTGTTGTCATGTCCTCATTTTTGTTACGGTAATGATCTTGCTAATTTATAGCCGTTGAATCCGTATCGACGTATCAGATAAATCAATGTCACACTTAGCATTGGGATTAAACCCAGGCATGGCGTCGGATGTGTTGCTAACTGAGCGATGCCCGACAGGCATGCTGATCAGTTGAGGTTAATTAGCATGCTTAGCATTCTTGTTATTAGCAAATTAACAGTGAAACAAAGGTTCCAGTAAATGTTTATTTATTACAGAACATATGACATGAGTGCTTTGGCATTTTACACAGGGAGAGAAGGAAACAACACTCCATTTAGAAACGTGGTGGAGACGACTTGAATAACTGTAGCTCGTTATTATTATATTGTGCTTATACAGTATTTCTCTTGAGTGTTACTCTGTTATTGTCATCTGCTATGACTTTGTTTACATGCAACACAATAGACTTAATGCAATAGTTAATGGATGTTCCACTGGACTGCGGTGTTGATCTTGGGGATTAGCGCCTCCTGGTGTTACCTTAATAAAATGTTACCTGCATTACCTCCCCTGAATCTAGGGAGTCTGAATCGTTTTAAAAAGGTACGGTTGGCTAATTTGCTATTGTTAGCATTGAAACTTTTGGCTCGTTTTCTTTGCGAATGCTAGGTAGGGTGAAATTCTTTCCCCCCCAGGTGGGTACAGGGTTAATTACCACAAATGTGCTTCTCAACCCTAACTCTAACTATTGGATCTTCTCAAGCCATACTGGTAACTTGCATGTGGGTAAGTACACGTTGCTGTTTAGTGAAGTGTGCCAGGTTAGCATTAGCAGACGAACATCGATTCCAGTTATTGGATGTGAGTCACCAGAGTCAATTTCTAGCTAATGGTAGATTTTCAATATTTACAGGATATTTTACTTTATTAGCAAACAACTAGCATTAGCATACCAAGTTTGATTTTGACACATGAACTATACTTTCACTCAATTACAATTTTTCAGTACTTTCTTATCCTTGCTGGCTAGCAAGCATGCTGGTTCATTAACATGCTAATATAAAAAGGTAACTGGACAAAGAAATGACTTGTTAATGTTTTATAGTTGGGAGGACCCTGTAAAAGGGAGGCTGTGTCTGCAAAGGTTTCAAGTCGAACCCTACTGGGCATCTAAGTACTCCTAAGTATTCAAAAAACATTGACATGTCCTAGAATTCTCCCCCGATGTCGTGCTTCCATTTGATGTCCTTATGAGTACAACTGTGTGGTCCTTTCCGGGGAGCACAACCATACAGAGGCTCCAACACCAAACCCGGCGTAGAGCGGCTCGGAGAACTTTGCCTTGAACCTGTAGATGAGTTGCATGTTTTCTGAGACGGCATAGAAAGACACGGAGTTACCCGCATAATCGAGATATACACCAATCCGTGAGGCCCTGGGCATGTTTAGAATATCTTTATCTGTCTTGTTGTGCCAGATGGAGTATCCGGTGTTGGTACACAGTAGGCTCCAGGATCTTTCATTGTAGCCAAGGAGAATGTTCGAGTTCTTGCCTTTGCGGTTGATGCTTTTGTAGGTGACGCCGATGGAGAACTCGCCACTCCATTCCACCTCCCAGTAATAGCGGAAGCCACTCAAAGCCTCAGCACACAAGACCTGCAAAAGACCCGGTCCAGAGTCACAAAGCAGCTAAAACGAGATGTCTAGTTCTCTGAGGGTTTACACGAGTGGACCACCAATCAAAATTGAGTAAATAGAGAAAAAAATATAGAGGAAATATAATTATTGCCAACAGCCACGAGAAATACCTGGCAGAAGCTGTCAAAGCGGTCTGGATGATCTGGGTAAAACTGGACCATGCGTTTCCGAGTGACCCTGCGGTTCCCGTCAGACAGGACCAACTCCCTATAGGCTGTATTGGGGTCAAATGTAAGTCTCACTGTATCTGTTCGACAAGAAAACATTCCAGGAATCCATGAGTTGCTTGTTATTTATACAACTTTGAAGACCAGGTCATCTTAAAGGGTTTCATGGTCTTATTGAGGCATCATTGAAATCCACCATGAACCATCTTGGCAAGGAAGGATTTACTTCAGTTTCAAAGCACAAAGATCATTATTGCTTCCTAACAAACATCAACATCTATACAGTACCTGCCAGTTACTGCCTTAATTCTACCAACCAAACAATTCTAATCACGGCATCACAACTTACATCTGAGGAAGTCCGCTCGAGTTTTGGGCTCCGGAAAATCTGCTTTTGTTGGTGCGCTATCTAAAATATTGATTAAAAGTCAACAATTAAAGGAATTCTTCCAATAAAAGATTCAAACTTGAAAAAGAAAATGCAATGAAAATGAATATTGTTGTCGTCTTACCCTTAAACCGACCACCAGTCCTTGGGATTAACACATAAACCGGGATGTCACTCACTATGGGTGAGGGGATAAAAATGTCATAGACAAGAATTCTTGTAATGCTAGGTAACATAAACCAGGGTTTCCCAATCAGTCCACTGGAAACCCTTGATTACCTCCGCTGCTTGGTGGGGGAGGATATGTATTCCCCAGTATCTGTTTGTTTGTCTGTCAGCAGGATTACGCAGAACTTGGTGGAGGTGTGGGGTATGGGCCTGGCAAGAACCCGTAACATTTTGGAGCAGATCTGGATCCAGGAATTTATTAAAGGCTTCTGAACAAGCAGTCATTAAAGGATTTTTTCTGTTAGCAGGATTACACAAAAAAACACTGATCTGATTTATAATGTACATGTCTTTGGCCTGTGGGAGGAAACCAGAGTACCTGGGGGAAACCCACACAAGCACGGGGAGAACATGCAAACTCTACACAGAAACGCCCCGAGCCCGGGAATCGAACCCAGGGCCGTCTTGCTGCGAGGCGGACATGCTAACCACTACACTACTGTGCTGCCCAGTGCTCCTTTAGTTATACATAATTTCAATGACAACCACCAAGAAATTCAAGCCTGAATACCGGGTAGAGTAATATTTGCAGGTAAGCAGATTAGGAGTTTAGAAAGGCCCTACCAATAACCAGTGTTAGCATTGTTCGCACAGTTCATCAGTCACCTTTTTTGGACAAGTTGTCCATCTCTTTTTTGCAGATGTCATCCAGGTGTTCCTTCATGTCAGTCACCGTTTTGGTGACATCAGTAAAGGAGAACTCTTGATTGATCAGGACTTTGGGCACCATTGGGTCTGGGGCAACGCACAGCACCGGAAAATTCTGCAACAGTGTTGATTTCAGCAAAAATAAGTTTGTTAGAACTAAGTTCCAGTCAGGTCTTAATCCAGATGAAATCTGTTGTTAGCAGTTGCTATCATGTGCAACTAAAGTAAGGCTAGACCTGTAAATCTGAGCAGCTGCAATGTACATAAACATGTTTTTGTAACAATACCTGAGTCTCAGATTGCTACAGGGAGGTGCTTTTAATCTAGTGGTGTGCTCTATATGTTTCCAAGAAGGAATTCCAGGGTCTGAGAATTAGCTTCAGAATCTGAAGAAAGATTGAGTTTAGGAAAGTGGTAGTATACCTGTAAAAAGTGTATGTTGTCCTCAGTCTCGAGTATATGCCGTAACTCTGTGTCTCGCTGCTGGAGCTCCATGATCTCCTGCTCTAGTCGCTCCACATAGCTATCAGCCTGTCGGTATATTCAGACTTATGTATATGCATTTGGACCATTTTAGTAAGACTACAAGAGTCTGGTCATTCATTCGTCAAACTACTTTATCCTACTTGGCTCATGGGGAAATTGAAGCCAACTCGAGGCAAAGGTGGGGTACAAGCTGAACAGCTTGCCAGTCCATTGCAGAACCAACACATAAAACCATTCACACTCACACTCACACCTAGGGACAATTTGGAACAGCCAATTAGCCTAATGTTCTTGTCTTTTGACTGTGGGAGAAAACCAGCGTACCCAGAGGAAATCCATGCAAGCACAGAGAGAACATGCCCAGGACTTGAACACAGGACCATCTCGCTGTGAGGCAAGCATACTAACAATTATGCCACAGTGCCTCCTGTATAATCCGTTGATTGGATTAAAAAGGCTGTCAATCTGTATCATGTATTTATAGCTTTTAATGTTTTCGCAAGGATTTACAGAGTCTGTTTCAGTTATTAGTCAAGACTGGAGCAATAATTATACTGTTTAGAGACTATAAAAGAACAAATATGATAACCGAACTGGGAAGAACTACTGTCGGATGACTTGCCTGTGCCATGGCAGCCTGTAGGTTCACTTGAATGAGCTGGGAAACCTCAGCATGCCAGCGCTCCACAGACTGTAGCATCTCATTGAAGATCTTATCACTGGCCATTTGGGCACGGAGAGCATTATCCTATAGTCAGGACGTAGCAGAAACTTTGAGTTACCACCAATTCTTTACTGGTCGTTTCTGGACACAGAATGCTCATTTCTTGTTTATTATGATGTTACAAGTTGAAACCAGTCCATAAATGAAATTATGTTCATGATTAAAAGCAGTTCAAGCATCCAAAATATAATCCAAAACCCACCCTGTAAACACAAATCACTTCTTTAGCATCTTAACCTATTAATTACTTTAGGAACTACAGTTGACTAGAAATGCAGATAATACTGTTTACTACCAACCAGGACCAATTATACAGTTTTGTTTCTAGTGGTTAAAGCCCTGGAATTTGACAACCCAGCTGCTTTTGGTGACTAAATGCATACCTGCCAAAAGATGGCAGCAATAGATAGAGGAATCAGTACTTGAATGTAGTCCCTGAACTCACCTTGAGAACCTCCACATTATGTCGGAGGTCCTGGAGTTCCTTCAGGCGCTCCTGGATAATATACTGGACTTCGGATTGGGTCACCACCAGCAGTTTCTGAAGAACATTTGCATCTGTGAGAAAGTACTTTGCTCCGGTAAAAAAATTAAGATTTCATTCATTCAGCATCATTATGACTTTTTCCTGGTCAGGGTGATGGTGAATCTAGAGCCTATCATAGGAAGCCTGGGCGGAACATGAGAATACACCTTGGATGAGATGCCAGGCCATGAGATTCTGTTCACTGTATGTGGAAGAAACCCAAAAGAACACCATGTAAACCCTGGAAGAACATGCAAACCAAGTTCAGGAACAAGCCAGGGATTGTATAACACTAACCAACTTTCCAAAAAAAGTATTATACAGTTTTCATCTGGTCTCATCAGTCATATTGGACCAAATGCATGAGAAGGGCAAAACAAATCTGAACAGTGCCACACTGCTTTAACGAAGAGTCTACATTCTTCAAATCAGCATAACACAAGTTCTCTTTGAAGCCGACATAATCTGCAGATTGTAGAACCTTTGTGATGTTTTACTTTACTCAAATGTCTGAACATGCCAGTTAGCCACTAAGCAATAAAATGAGATTAACTCCAGCCTCTTGGCAAATAAAAAGAAATGAATGTGTATGTCACATAATCTTGGCATGATTCTTCTCAATTAGCCATTCCTCCGATTTCCTTTCAGATAGCAAGTTTTGGCCAAACGATATCTAAAAGTCAGAGCTGTGTATTTCTCTTTCAATGCTCGTTGGTTTTTAGAAACTTGTCTTACTTGCTTGTCGACACGCTCGTCTTCAGCACCAATTGTATTGTGGCCGCGGTGCTCCCTCACTGTGCAGAGAACGCAGATACACATCTGATCCGATTTGCAGAACAGCTCAAGGCCCTTCTCATGCTGTGGGCAGATCTTACGATCCAGGTGCCCCATCTCATCCACCAGCTTGTGTCGCTTGAACGTGGCTGACTCATAATGAGGCTTGATATGTGTCTCACAGTAGTACGCCAGACACACCAGGCATGACTTGATCGCCCGGTTCCTACGGCCTGTGCAGAAATCACACAGTGAGTCCCTCTTGAAGTCTGGAAAGGGTGTTAATGCTGTTAAGGCTGACTGATGCTCATGAGAACCAACACTAGGCAAATTGCGATGTAGGACAGGACGGGGAGTGAAGGTAGCCCTACACTCTGGGCAATTGTAGACGCCAATGTGGTCCCGCTGGTCCCAGTAGACCTTGATACATTCCTGGCAAAAGGTATCTCCACAAGGGATGGTGATGGGGTCCTGCAGTGCACCAGCACACAGACAACACAGAAAATTGGAGTCCTCCATGGTTTACAGTTGGTGTGAGGGAGATTCGAAGATCTGTGCCTGTATTTATAGAGTGGATCTTAGGTTGCTAACTCAAAACAAGTATTCTGGAGGTAAATGTAAGACTTGCTTATGTGTAAACAGAGATTATAGCTTGATAACTGTGTTTATGGTGAGACAGGCAATCATGAATTGCACATCCAAGACCTTGCAGGATACCAGCATGGAAACCATTACAAGATTAAATGAAGAGGTGGGACAAAGTGATACAGACATACGTGAGTAAAAAATAGGAAATCTTCAGTTGTCAGGTTCTATATAAAACTGGCAACAGAGTATTTCATTGATTAATTTATTCATTCGTCTGCTGAACCGCTTAATCTTACTAGGGTCACAGGGAGGCTGGAGCCTACTTCATCAGTTGGGAACGGCTTAACTTGCATGTCCACGTAAGCACAGGGAAAACTTGCAAACACCTCACAGAAACGCCCCTGACAAGCCCGGGTCTTAAACCCAGGACCTTCTTGTTGTGAGGCAGATGTGCTAACCACTACGTCAACATGCCACCCAGAATATTTCCCAAACTGGATTTTTTAAAGAAAGTTAAAAACCCTTAACTACTAAAAGGACTTGAAAAACCTTTGTACCAAAGGAAAGGTATGTTACTTGACAGTTGGTGCTTCCTCCAGCATCCATGGCAGTGAAAAATGGAGTCAAAATGGGACACCTAGTTAAGGGTACTCTTTTGTGCAGACTTCTGGATCTATTAAAAAAGGATTGAACCAAATCAGGGATGATGGGGATGTGGTTTCTGTTATCGTTCAGGTGTCATGGTTTCCTCACCACAATCACATTTGTACAGCCATACTTTAGTTTTAGCGTCAACTTCAGAAGGAAATTAGCCGTGAGATACAGTTTCTTCATGAGTACCCGATAGTCTGTGGTACACATTTATGACTCCTGGATACACTCATCAAATACTAGAACTAGATGTTCCCACAAATACCCACCCTTCCTATTTCCCAGTTTTGTGCTTGAGTTTCATTATAATAGTAGTGGAGTAGAAGGCCATAGTGTCCAAAACAAACATGTTTATGCAGGTAGGCGTGGGCATAACACGAGGAGTGCAGCTCTGATGCTGAGACTGACCCTGAGAGAGACACTGAGTCTGTTGGACAAGGTCACTGGGTTGCTAGTTTCGCTAACACAAGTAATAATGCCTGTGCTTCTCAGCCAGTCAGGGCCATGACGTCTAGGTGTTTCCACTCACTAAAGCGTTTGATGCTCATCCTGGAAACTGATGTTCAAGTGTTTGATAGAGGAATTTATCTTTATTAGAGAAGAACTTATCCTTGATTGTTACTTTTCCTTCTGAATATTATTTCATGAAATTGTACACCTTTCTTCCCAAGGTGGGATTTTTGATATAATCTAAGACAAGATCTGTAATAAGACCTCAGTCTGCAGTGATTAATTGTGGGATGTCCCATGTAATGGCAGCGACCGCTGTAATGCTCTACCGGGGGCCAGACTCTGTGTCCCTCTGTACCTTTGTCACGATGGCCATGTCTCTCACTGTCTGTGGCGAGGGGCATGTAAAGGAACCATTGATGTTGTTCGTCAAGAGTAAGCAGTTCAGAAAATCAATGAATGACCTCTTGTCCCAATATCTGCCCTTGTGCCCCTCAGTTGCGCATTCTTGCTAAAAAATTAGCATAAGGTGTCTCAGTTCTCTATTGTTGTTCCCTAAGGGTGCCTCTTGTGCCCTTAATACACCCCTGCCACACACTTCGAGGAAGACCTTAGTGCTTATGGTGAATCTTGGGACAAGGCTGGAGTGTATGTCTTAACTTCTTTATAAAAATCTATAGTTTTACCATAGCTTACAGTAAAAAAGCACCACTATTTAACATGCCTCATTCTCTTGATCTGTTTAGACACAGCCAAAGTACTCATCAATGCCCGCAATTGCCACAAGAGGGCATAATATGGATTCTTTGATGAAATTGAAAGATCACATTGCATGTTGGCTCTTACCAGAAATAACTTGCACAAAAATAAAAGTTTTGCAATGTAATGACTTTCTCTTGTTGTGCGCACTCACATTTTTGAAAGTCTTCCCATTACTTTTGACAGGAAATGAGCCCAGATTTGTTTTCAAGCCGTTTCTACAGTAAAACACATGCAGATGCAAGTCAATGTATTTCACTAGTAAGTGGCTCGTCTAAACATCTACAGTGTTCTGGGATGGAGCCTGTGGTTTCACCCATTGTTTATCTTTATATATTAGTTTTAAAAAGATATAAGCAAATAAATTAGGTTTCACTTGGACTATATTCATTACTGAAACACAGATACTACAGTGCCTGTCTAGTCACTTGTATGAAAATATAAGAAGATATAATAAAAAGGGGATTTTTTTTCCTCGGGAACTCGACACCCAAGCGTGCTTGAATGGAGGCACGCAAACTGTAACCAGAGAGTAGGATGAGTTGAAAGGAGTCGTGGTTTTCAGCAGATCTAATGTTCCAACGGCAAACATATGCATGGAAAGTCCACAAATAGTCTCTTGGCCTTTTGTAGCCTTTCGCAACTAATAAAGCACTTAGAAAAAGTCTTATTGATCCTTTCCATGTACCTTGTGTAATGCACCATTAGCAAGTGAATCAGTATCCAACCACAGCAAAGAGTTGAGTGGTTCAGGGTACAGGGTCTGACCAAGGATCTGGAGTATGAGCTCACCACCATGTGAGTGTGTGCTAGCATAAACAACAACAAAAAAATGTTAGCTTGCATGAGCTACCTTTAGCCCAAGGCTATTGATGGTGATAAACACACACACACACACACACACACACACACACACACACACACACACACACACACATATAAATGGTACCGTGGGCTTTGTTGTATGAGTTTCCTTCAGGTCCTTCAGGTTCCCATGTTTCCATGGAAGTCTTTTTCCAGAATGTTGGTGCTGATTCTGATTTGTATGAATGGTGGGACGAGTGTTTGACTCTCAGCTGCGTCTGTGAAGTAACTGCAATATGCGATTGATTATCAGGATGAATGGAAGAATGACGGGCACACAGCAAGAAGGTCTTGGGTTCGATTTAGAGTAGAGTTTGCATGTTCGCTCAGTGCTTGTGTGGGTTTCCTCTGGGTGCTCTGGTTTCCTCCTATAGTCCAAAGACATGCACTTTAGGCTAACTTGCTGTTCCAAATTGCCTCTAGGTGTGAGTGTGGGTGTGAAGGGTTGTGTGTGTATCGATACAGTGGTAGTCTGATTAGCTCTTCTGGGTGTACCCCTCCTTCGCCCCAGAGTCGGCTGAGATAGGCTCCAGCCTCCCCTTGACCCAAGAAGGATTAAATGGTTTGGAAAATGAACGAGTCAATGAATGAAAATTAGGGAAAGAGCAAGTTAACGGTAATAAAAGCAGATTCCTTTTTAAAAATTATTTCATGAAATATAGCCCCGCCCCCTCTTTTGAGATACACTTCTTTAAGATGTGGTCATGACAGTGAATTTTAAAATATATACAAAAAAAACCCCAGAGAGTTAAAAATAAAACACAGCACAGATAATGGACTGTTTTCACTTCACTCACTGTTTTCTCTGTGTCCTTCTGTGTGTGTGTGTGTGTGTGTGTGTCTGTGTGTGTGTGTGTGTGTGTGTAAGAGAGAGAAAGAGAGATAGAGAGAGAGAGAGATTTAATGACTGACTCGGGCGTGGCAGCAGAGAGAAAGATGGGGAGAGAATGAGCCAAGCAAATGGAGACTGAGTACAAACAGACAGATGACACCCCCCCCACACACACACACAGACAAAGAAGGAAGGAAAGATGGTGAAGGAGACAAAAAAAGAGTGACAATGATGTCATGTTACGTGCTGGGCTGTGCCTTCTCTCCTCCTCCTTGTCATTCTTTGGGTTACATCATAGAAAACACACACACGGAATGGATACATACGCAGAGATGAAGGGAAGGAGGGAGGAAGCACACACACACACACACACACACACACACACACACACACACACACACACACACACACACAGCATCCTTGTGGAAGCATCGCAGTATAAGGATTAGGAGCATCCCACAGTATTCACAGGTAGGCCGTCTTATTCACCCCTCTCTCTCTCTCTCTCTCTCTCTCTCTCTCTATGTATCTATCTCTCTCTCTCTATCTCCCTTCCTCTCTCTCTCTCTCTCTCTCTCTCTCTCTCTCTCTCCCTCTCCTCCA
>JBCNYH010000005.1:30114219-30124655 GCA_039654325.1 Tandanus tandanus | reverse complement strand
CTCTCTCTCTCTCTCTCTCTCTCTCTCTCTCTTTATGTATCTATCTCTCTCTCTCTCTCTCCCTCTCTCTCTCTCTCTCTCTCTCTCTCTCTCTCTCTCTCGCTCTTACACACACACATAGTCAAAAGGACACACAAATGTCATTCTGTAAGCACAGGATGAGGGTGGATCCAATATCCAGGACACCGTTTACTTTAATAGTAAATATAATTTAGCCACTGAAATAAAATCTGCGACAAATATAGTCGATAAGCCAAAAACGTTTTTTTTTTTTCTATCCGATGTTTACGTCTGTAGTTTTTTCCCCTCGGTCTGTGAGGCTAATTCCGCTAAAGAACAAGCGATGTAAATCTGTCCCAGCAGATATCTCTTCTGTAATTATGTTCTAATTTGTAAGCTTCTGACAACTATATTAAGCCAAATCATCATGTCTATTAAATAAGAAAAAAAATAATGAAGAGGAATTAATTAGAAAATGAGCAGTAAACCCTGGCGTGTTGTATTCCTTTCACACCACAGCAACAATGACAGTTTTGTTATTTATTAAAGAACGTTAAAAGACCCAGCTTCTAATGTTACCGAGATACTGAATTACTGATTACTGGGGCTAGCTAGCGAGGAGATTTAGCTAGTCATGACAAACAGGATTTTTAAATTTTGCTGTTTCTTACATCATCGTACTGGTCTCTGTAATCAAAACATGGCGGATTGTCATCTTTGGTGCAAATAATTATGCTCATCTGGTGAGAATAGACGCGGGTGCTTCCAATAGCTAGCCATGATCAGTAGCGATGTGAAACTAAAAGAAAACTTCAAAAAACATGTCTTTCAAATTAAAGGTATGCTGTTGGCGGCATGGTGGCATAGTGGTCACCTTACAGCAAGAAGGTCCTGGGTTCGAGTCCCAGGTATGGCCATTTCTGTGTGAAGTTTGCATGTTTTCCCTGTACTTTTGTGGGTTTCCTCTGGGTACTCTGGTTTGCTCCTAAAGGCCAAAGACAAAAGACCAAAGAGGTTAATTGGCTGTTCCAAATTGCCCCTAAGTGTGAGTGTGAATGATTGTGTATGTGGCCCTGCAATGCTCTGGTGAGCTGTTCAGGGTGTACCCTGCCTTTGTCGGATGAAAAAGGGCTCCAGCCTCACCACGACCCTAATAGGATTAAGCGGTCCGGCAAATGAGTGAGTAAGGTATGGTGTTCATACCTTCCATAAATGAAGGTATGGAGGGTTAAGCATGGAATAAATGGGGGCTCCTGAGTGGTGCTAAACAGAAAAGTGTTTATTCTATTGCCTCTAAATTGCCAGGAGGGGTGACATACTATTCCTCTGTCAGTTACAGTGATGCTAGCCAATCATGGGTGTCTCGGAGCTCACTCATGTGGAGGGGGGCGTGAAGCACTCACGTATCAGTGCGTTACACCACCCTAGACATTGAGTGAGCAGCAGTTTAAAAAAAGATACAGTTGGCTGGCGTTGCATGCTTCAGAGGAAGAATTTGGTAGCGTTCACACGCCCTGGTTGGTGGCTATCGTGTGATACCCGGTGGGAACTGGCTGTGACTAAAGCAGGGAGAAAATTTGGGAAATAAAATAAATTGAATAAATTAGTGGCAACTTTCTCATGATGAACAAATCAGTATCTAACCACTAAGCAAAAAGCTACAGGGTACAGGGTCTAACCAAAGATCTGGAATATGAACGAACAACCACATGAGGGGGGTACTAGCATAAACAAATAATGTAAACAGTAGCTGGTATCACAGGCAGGGTTGTGGGGGTCTCCTCCAGGTTCTCCCGGTCCCTCCTACTTACTAATCTGCCATAAAGTGGATTAGCTATGCTAAGTGTTCGCTAGCTGTGAATGAGGGTAGTGTGTGTGTGTGTGTGTGTGTGTGTGTGTGTGTGTGTGTGTAAAATGCTTTTAGTGGTCTTTCTTTTGAGTGAATGTTGAGTGAGATTACAAAGTGCATCTGTTTGCTCGTCAGTCTCATTAGAAGTAAATGAAGAAAAGTTTATGGGCTCACGAGGAGCAACATTTAAACACGGCTGTTAGCTCGCTTCCAATTTACAAAATAATTGAAAAGAAAGAAAATAACATTTCATACTCAGTTACACCCTCTTGGTATTCACAACCTCAGACGTCCAGATTTACTCTTCTCACTGGTCATGATTTGCAGCAAATCTCTGTTTTTTATTTTATTTTATAGAATTTACAGAAGTTGAGTTAGCAGTCAATGCTACGTGTACTGTAGCGTGATTTTAGTCATGTAGTGTTTTCTCTGCAATAATCCAAAACATCTGAGAGAAATGTTGATATTTTCAATTTGTTTGTGTCATTTTCATTGTTGTTTAATTTTTTATTTTTCTTATGTTCGTAATTTAGTGTTTTTTAATATAGTAGAAGTAACAGAAGTTTTGTTAGCATAGAGCGCTAACCAAACTTCTGTTACTTCTACTATATTTTTTAAAAAGTATATGACGTGATTTTAGTCATGTTGTGTCTTTTTTCTGTAATTTGTTGACACATCTGAGAGAAATGTTGATATTGTCAGTATATTTGTGTTATTCCAAATGTTTTTGAACATTTATATTGTCCTTATATTCAGAATTTAATGTTTTTAATATAGTTATAAGTTTGGTTAGCAGTCGATGCTACATGTATTGTGTAACTTTAGCCATATAGTGTCTTTTCTCTGTAATTTCGTGACACATCTGAGAGAAATGCTGATATTTTTTTTTATATTTTATTATGTTTGTGTCATTTTCACTGTTTTTGAACCTTTATATTGTCCTTATATTTGTAATTTAGCATTTTAATATAGTAAAAGTTACAGAACTTTGTGTTGTGTAATTTCGGTCATGTAGTGTCTTTTCTCTGTAATTTGATGTCAAATCTGAGACACATATTGATATTTTAAATACAACTGTAATTTCACCTTTGTATTATCCTTATTTTCATAATTTGACATTTTAAACATAGTCACAAAAGTTCAGTTAGCAGTCTATTTATTTATGTGTTTTATATGATTTTACCCATGTAGTGTCTTTTTTGTAATTTGCTGATACATTTAAGATAAATTTTAATATTTTTAATATGATTGTGTCATTTCAACGGTGGTTACACCTTTCTATTGTCCTTGTATTCAAAATGTAGTGTTTTTAACATAGCTGAGGTTTAATTAGCACTGAATGCTATGTGTGTTGTGTAATTTCAGTCACATGGTGGCTTTTCACTGTAATTTGTTGACACATCTAAGCAAAATGTTAATATTTTTAATATATTTGTGCATTCCTTTTTATTGTAGCTGCACCTTTATATTGTTCTTATATTCATTATATATATATATATATATAGTAATCACTGACATTGTTAGTAGTCTATGCCAAGATCAGTTACAGCATGACATTTTAGTCATACCAAGTCATGTACCAGTGGTTGTGATGTACCAGTTCCAGATGTACCAGTGATGTGTAAAACCGAGACTGAAATGACATTTCTGCTGTTACTGTCCCTTTACATTATTCATATTTGTGACAGACTGGCGCGAGTTCCAGAAGTGTTCGAAACAAACCAGGTCAGGCAAAGGAAGTTGGTTTAATAATTTATTACAGATGAGCCAATGAATGTAACAATTAACGATAGATTGAGTAGAGGTGGTAGAATGACAGGCGGGAGACAACTTGCGGTGGGTAGAATCTTGGATCTTACGGCAATATCCTTCATGGAATGTTCACGGTTGTCCAGTTTCTAGCATAGTCTGTTCAACAACAGAGTACTTTTTACATTTATATAGCTAATATGACCGTTTGTGACATCTTCCGTACATCACAATAGATATATCTTCTTTCTATTAGACTTCGTCATAATGGCCATACATGTGTCAGTTGTGTTACCATAAGTCCAGGATGTGCCTGTTACGTCACTGAAGATTGAACTGATATATGTGATAACTAGAAAACTTTATATTCAAGAATCAGATATCATCTTCATAAAGTAAAAAATAAAAATTTAAATGTTGAATTAATTTTCTATAATTTCCCCCCCTGTGTAGACTATATTATATACTTTGTCTATATTGATACAAGGTCTTAAACTCTGAATTTTTGGTTTCTTTGTACTTCTTTCTTGGTGGACGTTCTTGCCCACCGTTACTCATACGTATGTTTCTCTGTTTTCCAGAATCATGGCGGAAGGTTCTGGTTCGGCGTCTTTGGCAGAGGTTGAAACAGCATTCAAGAAGTTTGCGGTGCATGGAGACACCAAAGCCACAGGAAAGGAGATGAATGGGAAGAACTTTGCCAAGCTGTGCAAAGACTGCAAGGTGATCGATGGCAAGGGCGTCACCAGCACAGATGTGGACATCGTGTTCAGCAAAGTCAAGTGCGTTGTCCAATGGAGATAATCCCAAAAACATTTTTGTTCTAATGTTCTTAATTTTTGCAAGTTTGGCCAAATTTGAGGAAAGTAACACCTGTAACATTCTGTGTAGCTCTAATTCTTTAGTTTTTGTTATTTCAGAGCCATGCTAGCTAATTGCCAGTGTATTTTGCGTCCACGAGACAGACGCTATATCGAAGTATGCTCAGCTTTATTTTATATCCTTTTCCAGGCTGCTAGAAGTCAAGCAATGTTCTCCAATTTAGCAGATGGGAACCGGCAAGAACCTTGTGTTTTTGTGTTTTAGAGCCAAGTCGGAACGTGTGATTACATTTGAGCAGTTCACCCAGGCGCTGGTGGAGTTGGCTCCCAAGCGCTTCAAAGGGAAAAGCCAGGAAGAAGCCCAACAGCTCCTGTATGGCCTCATCGCAGGCAAAGATCCCGCTAACGTGGGCATCACGGTAAGACTTTAACCATCGCAACCACATTTTCCTTTATTAACCAACACACAGCAGTCATGGTTTGTTTCCCTCTCAATATCTGTGTGTCTAGAAACTGACGAAGGCAGGAGCCGTGGACCGCCTGACTGACTGCAGTAAATACACCGGCTCTCATAAGGAGCGCTTTGACGAGTCGGGGAAGGGGAAGGGCAAAGCCGGTAGAGAGGAAATCCCGGATACTAGCGGCTACGTTGGTGCATATAAGGGCCAAGGCACTTACGACAACAAAGTGAAAGAAGGAGAATGAGAGGAAGAGGAAGATTCAGATTATCCTGATGCATGTATTATTGTATATTATGGACGCCATATATCTGTGTCCCTGGAAAAAATACAAACTAACCTCAAAACTGCCTGCATAGTGTAATCTTTGCTAACACTCAAGTGACCTTCATTACATTCCTGCCATGTCTAATCAAAGGTGTTTCCTCTCGTTTTTATTCTAATGTGAGTACCTCATAACGTTCATCATTGACACTGTAGCTTTAATGTGCTGAGAGAACTTCAATTGATTTTGACTTTCTTAAGAATGACGCTGTTGACTTTTAAACGAATGGTGTAACCCAGAAATGATTCAGAAAGTAATGAAGTAGCATTATCAGTAGTGTTTACTGTTTTATTTGTAACCCTGCAGAAAGTTAAGATGAATTTATCGTATTGCTAGGGTTTGCAAGGGTTGTTTTTTTTAAAATGTGAAAATCAATAAAGTGCAGATAAAAAAATGCTAAACTAAATGAGATACAAAGCTACCCCTACTCTGAAATCTCACTTACTGTAAAGAGAAACTAAATGTTCCTGTCTGCAAGATTTCAGCTGTTGTTTTGGCTTTGTGTTTTTCACTTTCTGTCCGTATCTGTTACGCAACACTGAAATAAAAAAATAATAATTCCTCAAATCAAAACCATGTGCTGTATCACACTGTCTCATTACATGTTCTGTCTTGTTCAAAATTTGTGTAATATAAATAGCTTTTGGTCAGTTAAATGGCCGGGTCTTTGGTCAAGTAGAGTCTGGTTCCACGTGTGGGATCCTGTGTTGATTTCATAAGCATGGCTTTTGGAATTTGGCAGGGTCATGACCTCTGACTCCATTATGCTTTGGATGTTGTTAATTCTGGATTTTGGGTTATTTATGGTCTGCTTATTGGATAATGTCACGTTTTAATCTTTAATCATGTGGATTTGGATTATGTTAATAGATATTTTTTAACGTTGGTCAGAATTTTGATTTTGGTTTAATCTAGGTCTTGAATCGTGTAGAGTCTGGGTCTAACCAAGTACCTTAACTTAACCCTTTTGATTTAGTGGGTTCTGGGTGTTTGTTTTTTTTCCTCCGGGAGGTCCTGATCTTGATCTTGGATCATATGGGGTCTGGACATTGGATTTTGTGCAGTCTAGATGTTGGACAGTGCAGGGTTTTGGCAATGGCTCTTCTGTAGTATGGGTCTTGGATTCATTGGGATCGGGGTTTTGGGCAAAATGGGGTCTGGAACCTTTTTGTATGGTCTGTATCCGGATCTTGAGCAATGTGTGGTCTGAGTCTTGGACTCTCTGGGTCTGGATTTTTGGCAATGTCGGGTCATTATTTAATTCATTGGTTGAACCGCTGAACTGCTGAATTTTACTAGGGTTGTTCACTCCCTGAACAGCTCGCCAGTCCACCGCAGAGCAACACACAAAAACATTCACAGTCACACCTGTGGAAGGAAACCAGAGTACTGGGAGGAAACCTATACAAGCATGAGGAGAGCATGCAAACTCCGTACTGAAACACCCTCACCAAGCCTGGGACTTGAGTGAGGACAGTGGTGGCTCAATGGTTAAGGCTCTAGTTTACTGATCCAAAGGTTGGGGGTTGAAGGCCCAGTACCACTAAGCTGCCACTGTTGGGCACATAAGCAAGAATCTTAACCCTCAGTTGCTCAGCTGTGTAAAAAAAGTAAGTCACTCTGGATGAGGGTGGTTGTCAAATGCTGTAAATATAAAACCCAGGATCTTCTTGCTGTGAGGCGAACGTGGTAGTCACTGCACCACCCTATGCCCTGTTTTAATGTCTGAGGAGACCAATGTGGGTTTACTATGCACTAAGTAAGTAAAGAGTTTAGAAGTAAAACAGGACAAACATAAAAATAAGCTTTACTGACAAAGGGATTAATCCAGAAAATGGACAGGAACCAGTGCAAAACAGCGGTAAAATCTTTACCTGATCACATCAGCATGTGGTAAGAAAAGTGATGTGTATTTCATGGGGGAGTTTTTCAGTGGGGAATCAGTGATTTTATTAATAACTGTGCATTCATTTCCTCAGTGCCTCACAAATTCCAAAACAGATACTTCCATGGGAAACTTGGGGGAAGAGTTAACCTTAAATATAGAATTTATTTAAAAACAAACATTTATAGCAGGTCTCTTGCAAAAATTATAGTCCAAATACAGTTGAATGATATTGTGTGTATGTTGAATTAAATGGATTCATGGATTCTGAATTATCAACACTCTGGGAAAACAGTAAAGATACAGATTTACAATCAGCGAATCAGGCACGCAGTAATAGTCCACACACACACACTGAGAGGAGAATCAATGAGAATTGAGTGGAAAATCCAATCTTAATGAACTAAAGTCAAACGTTGTACAAGAGGCTCAAAACAGATCAAAAAACATAATCTCTAAAGAAAGGCCTAATTTCAGTGGGGACCAAAAACAAGTGGGGAATCAAACCTATAAAGCTCCAAACAATCTACAGGACAAACTGAACATAAACATTTAAATTAAAAGACATCTACATTATTAACCCTAGACCATATATCACTTTATCCAAAATCCAAACCCCAAATAATCCAGGAGCCGCATTACACATAACCTGGGAACTAAAGTCCGCATGACATCAGGTAAACAACGACCCACAAAGTCTAAGACCCAGGCAATACAAAATTCAAGTTCCAGACCTCATATTGTCCAAAGCCCAGATCCCACAAGACCCAAAGCCCAGACCCCACATTGGTCAAGATCCAGACCTCAGCAAGAGCCAAGTCCCAGACCATAAAAAAATTCAAGTTTCAGACGGCATGGTGGCGTAATGGCTAGCGCGCCGCCTCACAGCGAGTTCCAGGCTTTGGTGAGAGCCCAGAGTCGCCTGAGATAGGCTTCAGCTTCCCCATGACCTTTGTAGGATTAAGCAGTTTGACAAATGAATGGATGAATGAATGAATGAAGATCTTTTTCAGGTTAGATTAGATAGCACACAATCATCAGATGGTGGGCTGATCAAATACCATTTCGTTCGTGGTCCATCATCTGTCTGCTAAGAATTACTGCGGCAGCTAATCCAAGAACACTACTGAATGGAACTTTATGATATTTTGCATATTGGTTACCCCTAAGGTCTAGTTGTGCACCAGGTTTTTTTTTTTTAAATCTCACTTGCATATTCAATATGGCTGCGAGACCACCGTGTTGTGCCAGCTATTCTAAAAAAGCGATCATTACTGAAAAGCATGAGGTCAGTATATCATATATCCCTGTATGGTTTCTGGATGGTGGGTGCCATGAGCCGTATGGATCTTCTGTTTTTTTATAGTGGCATTTTATCTGTGTTTATGGTAACAGCATGACGTCCAGAGTTATTAACGTGTCTGCTTGAGATGCTAAAACCCTAACAAAGCTGCTCAAAGTGACTGGATGTTGAGGTTGCACAATTCTAACCCTTTCGGTCTTGACAGGAAACGTCTCGTTGGATTGACTTGACTCAGGGTAAAAGGGGATCATCAAGTAAACATGTTTTTGGCAGAATTATTGCTTTTAAGTGTGGATGCTCTGAGGCAAAGAGAAAGCAGGAACATGATGTCACCGGTCATGTTTTTCTTCAAACATTTTCCACCACTTTCCAAAACTAAGCAGAGCTATCACTGTTTTGATGGGAAACTTTCTCTCACTGTACTTTACTTTACACTGTACTTTGAGTTATGATGAAACACTCATGATTGCACATATGGTGAAATCTGTGAAAGTAAGATTAGTGTGGTTAATGCTAGTCAGAGTAGGATTTTAGCTCATAGAGTCTTATTGATGTTCTTAACAAATTTGTCTTGTTTAACAAAATATTTGTGCTACATTTCTACAGATTCTTGTTGTTTATTGTTAATTTTCAATATGGCTGAATGTGGATAAGTTTGATTAGCATTTTATGTTGGTGTTGTAGTAGTATTAGTGGTAGTAGTTGTTGTATTAATAGTTGTAGTAGTAGTAGTATTAGTCGTAGTATTAGGAGTTGTAGTAGAAGTATTGGTAATATTTGTAGTAGAAGTATTACTAGTATTAGTACTTGTATTAGTAGTAGTAGAAGTATTAGTATTAGTAGTTGTAGTAGTAGTTGTAGTAGAAGTATTAGTAGTTGTAGTAGTTGTAGTAGTAGGTGTAGTAGAAGTATTAGTAATATTAGTAGCTGCAGTAGTTGCAGTAGAAGTATTAGTAATATTAGTAGCTGCAGTAGTTGCAGTAGAAGTATTAGTAGTTGTAGTAGTTGTAGTAGTAGTTTAGTAGAAGTATTAATAGTATTAGTAGTTGTAGTAGTAGTTGTAGAAGTATTAGCAGTTCTTGTTGTAGTAGTAGTAGTATTAGTCGTAGTATTAGGAGTTGTAGTAGAAGTATTGGTAATATTTGTAGTAGAAGTATTAGTAGTATTAGTACTTGTATTAGTAGTAGTAGAAGTATTAGTAATTGTAGTAGTAGTATTAGTAGTTGTAGAAGTTGTAGTAGTAGTTGTAGTAGAAGTATTAGTAGTATTAGTAGCTGCAGTAGTTGCAGTAGAAGTATTAGTAGTTGTAGTAGTTGTAGTAGTAGAAGTATTAGTAATTGTAGTAGAAATATTAGTAGTACTAGTAGTAGTTGTAGTAGAAGTATTAGTAGTATAAGTTGTAGCATTAGGAGTTGTAGTAGTTGTAGTTGAAGTATTAGTAGTATTAGTAGTTGTAGTAGAAATATTAGTAGTACTAGTAGTTGTAGTAGAAGAATTAGTAGTATTAGGAGTTGTAGTAGAAGTATTAGTAGTATTAGGAGTTGTAGTAGAAGTATTAGTAGTATTAGGAGTTGTAGTAGAAGTATTAGTAGTATTAGTAGTTGTAGAAGAAGTATTAGTAGTATTAGTAGTTGTAGAAGAAGTATTAGTAGTATTAGTAGTTGTAGTAGTAGGTGTAGTAGAAGTATTCGTAGTTGTAGAAGAAGTATTAGTAGTATTAGTAGGTGTAGTAGAAGTATTAGTAGTATTAGTAGTTGTAGTAGTAGTAGAAGTATTAGTAGTTGAAGTAGAAGTATTAGTAGTATTAGTAGTTGTAGTAGTAGTTGTAGTTGAAGTATTAGTAATATTAGTAGCTGCAGTAGTTGCAGTAGAAGTATTAGTAGTTGTAGTAGTTGTAGTAGTAGTTTAGTAGAAGTATTAATAGTATTAGTAGTTGTAGTAGTAGTTGTAGAAGTATTAGCAGTTCTTGTTGTAGTAGTAGTAGTATTAGTCGTAGTATTAGGAGTTGTAGTAGAAGTATTGGTAATATTTGTAGTAGAAGTATTA
>JBCNYH010000005.1:30091901-30106585 GCA_039654325.1 Tandanus tandanus | reverse complement strand
CACTGTCTCAACATTAAGGAGAGTGGAGATGGGTCTCAGGTCTCAGAGCTGCTGGAGAAGATAGAGAAGATGGTGGAAGGAAGCAGAGAAAAATTCTACAGCAGTGAGATCTACCTGGAGACAGAATCTAAGATTAGAGCGATGGAGACAAAGATCCTGAAGGAACATGAAGAAACATGGATGAGAGAAGAAAATGAACTCAAGGAACAAATAGAAAAAGAGATTCAGGAATCTTTCAGAAAGATAGAGGGAGAGATCCAGGAGCATAAAACAATAATCAGAAAACTTAATGACCGAATAACTGAATTGGAGAGAAAGATGAAAGAAGAGAGGGATGAAGAGAAAAAGAGAGAACTTGAGAGGGAACTGAAACAAGAGGTGGAACGACGGATGGAGGTGGAAGAAAAGGTGAAAAAACTAACAGAAGAGAGAATGAGGGAGAGAAGAGAGATGGAGGAGAGGCACCAACGAGAGATGGAGAAGATCAGGACAGTGTATGAAGGAGAGGTCAGGATGAAGATGGAGAGAATTCTCATAAAGATCATCAAGCCTGAACTCCAGAGGTACATGTTGGCCACAGAAACAAAGATGCTGGAAGAGTTCAGGAGACAGATAGAGGAGAAGGACAGAGAGATAGAGGAGATGTACAGAGAGATGGAGGAGAAGGAGAGAAAGATGGAGGAGAAGGAGAGAAAGATGGAGTCTCTTTTTGAGAAACTTTTTAAGGTCAGAGAGTCTCTGCAGAGTTTGCAGAAAGAAGCATACAGTACAACTGTACTGACTTTCACAGACCCAGAACAGGAAGTAGAGGGGAACATATAGTGTGAAATGTTATCTCCATCAGGCACAAATGTTTAAAAATATTATTGTGACCAGGTTCAGAACCGGTTCATACTGTATACTTCACTTAAGAGTAACAATACATTAGTGTATATCCATAATTTAATCAATTCTCTCTGTTAACTCATTTGTTTGTGTTTGCTTACTGGCTCAATACTTAGTCATTTACTATAAATCACTAAAGCAACTTCTTTGCCTGACCTGGTTTATTCCGGACATTTCAGAAGCTCGCGTTGGTCCGTCACAAATTGGGGGCTCGTCCGGGATTTGAACCCGGGACCTCTCGCAACTTATACCGATAGAAGACCTCAAGGGATATGTGCGCAACGACCTCAGAACCTATCTGAACGAACATGAAGTAAATACAGTTCAAGAAGCTGCCGCCTTAGCTGATAGCTACACTCTTAGTCATAAAAAGTCATTTGTGAAGAGAAGTGACGGCTATGACAGGCCAAGGCCTTACTCTGATCAAACACCTGAGTCCTCCAGCAGCCATCATAAGTCCAGTGTCCAGGAGAAGAAACCACAAAAAGACCAGACCAGACCAGGTCTTACATGTAAATACTGTAAAAAACAAGGTCATATAATGACTGAATGTTACACTTTAAAAAGGAGAAAACTACCTGTTGCAATTGTCTTCTCTAAAAAGCCTCACGAAATTAATAGTATGGTTCTTAAAAATTATGTCAAGCTGTCTAACATTAGAAAGGAATACATTCCTTATGCGTCCGAGGGCACAGTGTCACTCGCTGGCGCAACCAATCCCGTACCGATCAAGATATTACGAGATACTGGGGCATCCCAAACTATTTTACTAAAAGGTGTACTACCCTTAGATTCGAGTTCGGCCACCAGTGAATCTTTAATGTAACATTATATTAAATTCTGACTTAGTGTCAGGTCCTGTGGTCGTTGCTGTTATGCCGTACCTAGGAATTGAAGGTGTCTCACTACTACTGGGAAATGATTTGGCGGGTGTCAGGTGTTGCCACAAAGTTGATGCCGAGCCCAAAGCCAACAAACCAATCCCATCGTCAAAAGATGACATTGTTAAAGAAGAGGATCCAAAAGAGTTTCCTTCCCATCCAGTGACACGGGCTCTAGACAAGAAAATGACACAAACGCAGAATATTGATTCTGAAGAAGACATTCTGGATTTGTCCCAGCTATTTGCTGATCCCAGTGAGGATCCTGATTATGCTTCAAGTATGAACAATAAGACGTCCATTACGTCCAAGACAAACATGTCTCTATCAAGAACAAAGCTAATTCAGGAACAGGGCAATGATCCTGATTTAAAGTGTCTCTTTGATGCTGCTCTTTCCGAAGAGAAGTTGACTAAAACCCCAGCTGGCTATTCTGTCAGAGACGGAGTGCTAATGAGAAAGTGGAAACCCTTCCAACGATTGGGCGACCATACACCAAATCCTGATCCCGAAGGCGTATCGTCCCGAGGTCTTAAGACTGGCACACGAGGCCCCACTTGGAGGCCACTTAGGTATAAATAAAACCTATGATAAACTCACGAGACACTTCTATTGGCCGAAGATAAGACAAGATGTACATAACTTCTGCCAGACTTGCCACACATGCCAGATGGTCGGGAAACCGAATCAAAAGATTCCCGCTGCACCTTTAAAGCCTATACCGGCTTTTGAGGAACCATTCAGCAGGGTGATCCTTGACTGCGTTGGTCCCCTTCCCAAGACTAAATCCGGCAATCAGTACTTAATAACCATTATGTGTGCATCCATACATTTTCCGGAGGCAGTCTCTTTGAGGAGTATTAAAACACAGAAAATAGTAAAGGCCCTAATTAATTTCTTCACACTGTTCGGACTACCAAAGGAAATCCAGTTGGATCAGGGGTCAAACTTCATGTCAGGCCTATTCCAAAGTGTAGTGCACCAACTCGGAGCCATACAAATAACATCCAGCGCATACCACCCGGAGTCCCAGGGAGCCTTAGAAAGATTCCACTCAACACTGAAGAATATGATCAAAACCTATTGCCACGAGAACGAGAAATGTTGGGACGAAGGGATCCCACTACTGCTGTTTGTTGCTAGAGAATCGGTACAAGAATCATTAGGGTTCAGTCCATTCCAGTTGGTATTCGGTCACACGGTACGAGGTCCACTGAAGCTTCTAAAGGAGAAATGGCTACAAGAGCCCACTGAAGATGTCAACTTACTAGATTATGTCTCAAGGTTCAAAGAGAGACTACATCGCGCATGTGAGCTGGCCTAAGAGAACTTGAAAAGCGCCCAAGTAAAAATGAAACGGCTGTTCGACCGTCAAGCTAAGAACCGCAGTTTCAACCCAGGAGACTAAGTACTGGCTCTACTACCTACCCTTGAAAACTCTTTACAAGCAAGATACCATGGCCCATATGAGGTAATCCGAAAAATGAACGATGTCAATTACATCATAAGCACACCTGAACGACGGAAAACTTCTCAACTATGCCACATAAATATGCTACAAGCATTACCACCAAAGGACCAAGTAAATCAAATCCTTACTATGTGCCTCCCATTCTTCGGGCTCCGGATTTTAACCAACCCTTCAGTTTGGCCATAGACGCTAGTGATAATGGTGCAGGTGCCGTACTATCGAAGTCTGATGGTAGTGACATCGAACATCCAGTGTGTTTCTTCTCAAAAAAAATTAATACCCACCAGACAAATTATTCCATGATTGAGAAAGAAACATTAGCTCTAATTTTAGCAGTGCAACACTTTGAAGTATATCTGTCCTCTTCCAACCAACCCATAGTAGTGTATACCGACCACAACCCACTGACATTCCTTAACAGAATGAAAGGCAAGAACAGAAGAATATTAGGTTGGAGTTTAATGTTACAAGAACACAACATTGACATAAAGCATGCCAAGGGAGTAAATAATGTGTGTGCAGATGCTCTCTCTCGATGAAGATATTTATCAAACTGGTGGCATATTTAACATTTATTTTCTAATTACATACAAAAATGTCATGTTTATTTCATGCTTATCCATCAACATTTATGATGTTCTTATTTGTTTGGTATTTGTTTCATAATCTTATTTATTTCACATTGTAAAACTTTCATAAAAGTTTTTCTTTCACGTGGGGAGGTGTGACGTAACGGGCACACCCTGCTAGTAGTTTCCATGACAACGCAAGCATAATGAATACTCTGTCACAAAGAGTTCTACCAGTTGTGCTGTATGTTGATGATCTCACAAAGAGTTTTACATTAACTATATAAATGCAAAGACCACTCTCCTGAGCTTGCTGACCAAACTACATTGAATTGTTGGCTGATGAAACTGTGTGAACAACTGGACACTTAAATCATCAGGAGCAATCTTCACCTACAGTCTGAAACAACGGGCTTACGACCACCTCTCTCTGTTAACTCATTTGTTTGTGTATGCTTACTGGCTCAATACTTACTCATTTACAATAAATCACTAAAGCAACTTCTTTGCCTGACCTGGTTTATTCCGAACATTTCAGAAGCTCGAGTCAGTCCGTCACAAATAGGTTTAATCCAAATTAATATATTTTTATTGAAGCTGTATGAAATGCTGCGATGGCCTGGCGAGCTGTCCAGGGTGTACCCAGACTCCCGTGACCTTAACGAGAATTAAGCGCTTCAGAAAATGAATGAATGAATGAAATGTTTTAAGTGGAAATATATAATAATTGTAATAAATCCCTCCACCAGCAGAGGGAAACAAAAGACTGTTTTTCTTTCAACTAAACCTCATGTTTACTCTCTCACCTTCTGAACCACTTCATTTATTTTCCTTATCTGATAGAAGTCTGTGTGAATGTTGATGGTTCACATCCTCTACAGGCAGCATTATGGAGCAGCACGTAGTCTTTCTCACACACACACACACACACACACACACACACACACACACACACACACACACACACACATTTGGGCTGTATTACAGGATGGGATCGGCCAAGCAAAAGGATATTGCGACATCCACTTCTCACTCACTTTTTCTTTTTTGTTTTTTTTAACACACACACACACACACACACACACACACACACACACACACACACACACACATATAAGGTCTCAATGCATTAGCTGTGTGTACAGGAGCAACACAGCTGTGGACGACTCACACTCACAGGATGCACCTGACCAAAGCACTGCACAAACCACGTATTTCCAGGCAACACACACACATACACACACACACACACACACACACACACACACACACACCTTTACACACAAGCACCAACAGTACTAGCTAGTACACGCCTCTGCATCAACCAGAGTTCTCAGGTGGTCTGATGTCATATCAGGTCACGCCAGTGACAATCAGGCCTCCATCTCCAGATCATAAATTCAGATGCTTCAGCATTAGCGTTAGCATTAGCATAGTGCCTAAAGAGATAAGAGGCGGCATGGTGATGTAGTGGTTAGCACGTCCACCTCACAGCAAGAAGGTTCTGGGTTCGAGTCCAGGCCTCGGCGACAGCATTACTGTGTGGAGTTTGCATGTTCTCCCTGTACTTGCATGGGCTTCCTCTGGGTACTCCGGTTTCCTCCTACAGTAAAAAGACATGCACATGAGGCTAATTGGCTGTTTCAAATTGCCCCAGAGTGTGAGCGTGAAGGGTTGTGTGTCTGATGGACTGGTAAGCTGTTCAGGGTGTACCCCGCCTTCGCCCAGAGTCGGCTGAGATAAGCTCCAGCCTCCCCACGACCCGAGTAGGACTGAGCGACTTAGAAAATGAAATTCTGCATCATGATTGTAACACACTGGAGTGCAAATGTAACGTGAACCTGATGCTGTTGAGAAAAGAGGAGTGAATGTTAGCTAAAGGATGTGGCGATGTTTCAGAATCACAGAGTCTTTCGCCACTTGCTTGCTGCAGGCAGGCAGCGATCATCATCCACGTGTCCTCCTGTCGGTTGGTGTGTGGGGGGTGTCGCAGTTGTCACCCTGCAGAGTGCTGCAGAGTCATTTCTTGACATGAGAGTGACTGTGGAACATTCAGTTGTGTTGCGTGAGAGTCCACGCCCATGTTTAAGCCCAAATTATATTTAATCACTCGATCGTATGCAATTATTTAACATGAGGTAATTATAGCCCTGCGATGGTCTGGGTAGCTGTTCAGGGTGTTCGCCCAGAGATGGGCGTCAGCATCCCCGCAACCCTAATTAGGATTAAGCGGTTCAGAAAATAAACGATAAGGCTGAATGAAGTAATTAAGATGACATGATGAAGTCATAACACACGTCGTGTGAAAGTACACAATCACACACACAAAGAAAGATCAGAGGTTTGCAATTACAGGCTGCGGACCCGTTTCGTGGGTGTGTGCTTTTTGCTTGGTCAAGCATGAGGCCTCAATAGGGACAACACACACACACACACACACACACACACACACACACACACACACTCACACACCTCACAAAAGTTCTTCTTTTCGCAGTTCATTTATTCTGAAGTTTCTTCCTCCGCCTTACTTGAATAAAATATAACTTCAGCGCAACTCAGCTACGGCTCAAGCTTCAAAAACATCTCGACATCAATACAGCGACTCGTTTTTATTTAGATTTTACTTTTTTTTTTTTTGCTTTGTTTTACACACATCGTATTTAAATAAAGGTGATATTCATCTACAGCACTGCTGAGACACAACCTGAATGTGTGTGTGTGTGTGTGTGTGTGTGTGTGTGTGTGTGCGTGCATGTGCTTCCTGACCTTCTTATCGAAACGTCAGTCCTCATGAGGAAGACTGAGGAACAGATGGTCCTCATAAGGTCATTAGTACTGGGTTTTTGTGTGTGTGCGTGTGTGTGTGTGTGTGTGTGTGTGTGTGTGTGTGTGTGTAGCAACATGTAAAGGATAATATTTCAGACTCCTGACTCCTTTTTGTCTGGTTTTCATAACCTTGAGTTGATTATTTTTTAAACAAACAATTTATCTTTAACAAAAACAAGGTTAACCTCATGGTAAGATAAACAATTATAAAAAATTCCCAGAACAAACAACTCCTTCCATTAATTGTTATGACTAAGGTTAGCGTTATTTCTGTTAGAGAACCAATGAAAGCAGTTCCAAGTCCCCACAAGTGCATTACACCTTGGAAGGGTGTGTGTGATGTGTGGTTTGGAGGGTTGTTAGCTCTGACCTTGTTTATATAAGGATATTTTCTCTGAAGAATATTTAGAGCCTCATCTGATCTGTCATTAAAAACAATTTTGATAAAGTTCACTGGTTTTCCCAAGCAGACTGTAATTAGTTTTGTATTGTATAACATGCATGAAGTCCTCACAAGACCACTACTACAGGAATGTGTGTGTGTGTGTGTGTGTGTGTGTGTGTGTGTATATGTGTGTGTGTTGTGCAGACGTGATGGCAAACAAGGGTCCTGCGTACGGTTTGAGCCGTGAGGTTCAAAGTAAGATTGACAAGAAGTACGACCCGGAGCTGGAGGAGCGGCTTGTCGATTGGATTGTGGCCCAGTGTGGACCATCGGTGGGGAAACCAGAACCAGGCAAACAGGGCTTCCAAACGTGGCTAAAAAACGGATGTGTAAGTGTGTGTGTGTGTGTATGTGTGTGTGTGTGTGTGTGTGTGTGTGTGTGTGTGTGTAAGTGTGTGTTCATGATGATGATGATGATGATGATATATAATGAGTTATAAAATAAATGAATTTAGAATGTTTTTTTAAAAGAAAATTGTTGATTTAAATTGTTTTATATATATAACCCCACCCTCAATATTTTTGGTTAGCTTTGGGCGGCAGGGTGGTGTAGTGGTTAGCACGTTCCTCAACAAGAAGTCCAAGAGGTTCGAGTCCCGGGCTTGGGCGTTTCAGTGTGGTGTTTGCAGGATCTTCCCGTGCTTGCGTGGGTTTTCTCTGGGTACTCCGGTTTCCTTCCACAGTCCAAAAACATGCACATTAGGCTAATTGGCTGTTCCAAATGGCCCCTAGGTGTGAGTGTGAGCAGTTCTGTATGTGTTGGCCCTGCAATGGTCTGGTGAGCTGTTCAGTGCATATCCAGCCTTTGCTCGGTGTTTGCGCAAAAACTTATGAATGATTTTTTAAATAAAATTGCTATCTGAGGCGGGGCTTTGGTTTATTGTTTTGGGTCAATTTTATAATGTGACTGAAATTCTCATAAAACCAGTACTACTGGAATGTGTGTGTGTGTGTGTGTGTGTGTGTGTGTGTGTGCGTGCGTGCGGGTGTGTGTGTGTGTTGTGCAGGTGTGATGGTGTGATGGTGAATGTAATCTCTTCCTTTCCTCCGTCCCTCACTCTTCCTGTTTCCTCCATCGTGTCCTCAGGTCTTGTGTGAGCTCATTAACAGCCTCTACAAGAGCTCCAAACCAGTGAAGAGGATCCAGAACTCTTCCATGGCCTTCAAGCAGATGGAGCAGATCTCACAGTTCCTCGCAGCCGCTGAGAAATACGGAGTTACCAAATCCGACATGTTCCAGACGGTGGACCTCTGGGAAGGTGAGTCCCCTCCACTGCTTCCTTACTTCTTCTTTCGAGGGATACTCGGGGATGATGAATCTTCTTTGATTTTAACTGTTTATTAGTTATTTGCTGATGAAGTGCATCCTTGAAATTGACATTGACTTGTTGACTAATAACATTTTTAAAGGTCGATTAATATCAAAAGCAAACATTTTTTTCCGCAAAATAAAACAATCATGAGGCGTAATTATCTTCCTAGTCCCACCCACATCACCGTTTAAGTAGTAGTTGACTTGGAAATCAAACTGAACAAAGTTCATCACTCTCATGCACTTATTGGCCAGGCAGCTGAATTCTACTAGGGTCGCAGGGAGGCCGGAGCCTATCTCAGCCTGGTTAAAACCGGGGCACAACCTGAACAGCTCGCCAGACCATCGCAGAACCAACACACTCAATCATTTATCCCTCCCACTCACAGCTAGGGGCATTCTGGAACATCCAATTTGGACTGTGGGAGGAAACCGGAGTACCCGGAGGAAACCCATGCAAGCACGAGGAGAACGTGTAAACTCCACAGAGAAACGCCTTCACCAAGAACAGAACCTTCTTACTGTGACACATGGATGTTGCAATAATTTCTATATATAGTTTAACCTTACTCATCGTTTTGCTATCAAATATGCCCCAGAATGCATTGCTATACATAGTGTTCCACTACTGGTAACATATTTGGCCTATAGAGAAAATAAGTTGTGGTTTGGGACACATCTGTAAAGTTCAGCTGAAGGTGAGAACAGGACTCTGTGTGTGGGTGTGTAGGTAAAGACTTGGCGGCAGTGCAGATGACTCTGATGTCTTTGGGAAGTTTGGCAGTTACCAAGGACGATGGCTGTTACCGTGGTGATCCCAACTGGTTTCATAAGTGAGTAATACCACTTCCTCTTCCTGTTTTCACTCTTACTCAGTCAAATAATCACTATGGCAACATAACAACACACGGTGACAAACACACACACACACACACACACACACACAAAGATGACGCAACTCACAAAGCACTGTGTGTGGTAAGAAACAGTAGATAAAGACCTGATAAGGAACTCTTTCCAAGTTTCTATGGCGTTTAAACATTAACCTCGTGTGTGTGTGTGTGTGTGTGTGTGTGTGTGTGTGTTTGTGTGTGTGGCTGTGTTTAAACCTTTTGTGAGGACCCAAAAGTCCAAGTACTCATAGTGTTAGCATAGTGTTAATGTCGTCCCAATCACTCAGGTCCTCACAAAAAAGAGAGACGTACCAAAATATTATTTTAGCTACTGTTACGTCAACAGCATCAAAGTCTGGCTCTAAGCATAACTCCACCCACTGAATAATTTTAAAAAGTGGCTGGGGGACCGAGAGGGGGTGGGGATGGGCTGAGAATGGGTGAGGAGTAGCTGAGAGGGTGGGGAGTAGCTGAAAGGGGGTTTCAGTGCCTCTGGGGATGGGGGGGGGTAGGTTCGGGAGTAGCTGAGAGGGTGGGGAGTAGCTGAAAGGGGGTGGGAAGTAGCTGAGAGGGGGTTTCGGTGCCTCTGG
Organism: Tandanus tandanus; assembly: GCA_039654325.1. Taxonomy (NCBI): domain Eukaryota; kingdom Metazoa; phylum Chordata; class Actinopteri; order Siluriformes; family Plotosidae; genus Tandanus; species Tandanus tandanus. The sequence continues at coordinate 30,096,710 of JBCNYH010000005.1, read as the reverse complement.
GGATGGGGGGGGGGGGTTCGGGAGTAGCTGAGAGAGGGTTGAGGAGGGTCTGAAAAGGATGAGAGAGCATCAAAAGGATCTTTACGAAAAACGAAGGCTGTTTTTTCCTGTACCGTTCATTGCTAGCAACAAGAGACTGAATCGCATTGTAGGCGGAGCTGTTTCGGAGCTAGCTAGTTGTTTTGCTAATGTCTGGAAAGCACTGCCGAACATCCATTATGGTTGCTAACTTGCTAATGTACTGCGATATTTGTTAGCTAGCTAAAAACAAGTCAAGTACCAACTAATTCTTTTCAGGGAAACATTAACTCTGTTGTACCAATCCAAAAGTAGCTAAGCATACTGTCTTTGGGACGTCTTTTGATTGTTTGAATTGTTTATGTGTTTTTTGTTTTAGGAAAGCGCAAGAGAACAAGCGGGAGTTCACGGAGGAGCAGATTAAGCAGGGTCAGAGCGTCATCGGCCTGCAGATGGGTTCAAACAGGGGAGCGTCTCAGGCTGGGATGACCGGCTACGGACGACCCCGGCAAATCCTGAACAACTAAAGATTGTGATTTTTCAACCTGCTTCGCCGGTCAGAGAGTGTTAAACACACACCCAGTTCTAAACCAGTCAGCCGGAAAAGGAAATGGACAATCACAGGGACCAAAAAGACCAACACGCATAATCACTTTACTGTCAAAAAAAAAAAAAAAAGGAAAAAATAAGAAAGAAAACAGGAACGTAGTCCACGAGGACGTGAACTTGTGATCGTTAACATTCCATGCTAAAACAAACTCATCTCAAATTAGCCTAATGCTAGTACTATATGAGTGTAATCTCAGTATGTTTGTGCATCATGTCATGATGATTCAGGTGATTATTATTTTTTTGCCAAATAAATTTTTTTTTTCACCTTCACAGATCTGGGTGTTTGTTTTTAATCTGAGGTTTACTTTATTTGGATTCGGATAGAACATGGTGTTTATTATTATTATGTAAGACAAAAGGAATTTCCAGGACGAGACAGCAAGAGAGAGAGAGAGAGAGAGAATGAGAGATGAGATAAGAAACCCTCCCTCCTTCCCTGGTGGGGCTCTTCCACATACCTGCATAGATTATTACGGAGGATAAGGTAGAGGAGCCGGGTGGTGGTGGTGGTGGGGGGCTGTGGGGTTGTCATTAGTTTCACTATCTGTAGAAGGTTAAAAACGTGAGTCGTGTAAGTGTTTTAAAAACCATACATGCCTTTATAATACCATGAATAAACCTCGCTACTTCCAGCTTCGTAATTCTTTGAATTCTGAGTCGGGTGAATCAGAATCAGAATCAGAATCAATGTTATTGGCCAAGTTTCTGAACACAAACAAGGAATCTGACTCCGGATTAACCTAAATTAAAGTTAGGCTTATTCAAAAATGTATTAATTTATCCATTTTTTAAGCCGCTTAATCCTATTAGGGTCACAGGGAGGCTGGAGCCCATCTCAGCCGACTCTGGGCACACCCTAAACAACTCACCAGGCCATCACAGGACCAACACACATACAACCATTCACACTCACAGCCAATTAGCCTACTGTGCATGTTTTTGGACTGTGGGTGGAAACCAGAGTACCCCCATGCAAGCACGGGAAGAACATGCAAACTTCACGCAGAAACGCCCTCACCGAGCCCGGGAATCGAACCCAGGACCTTCTTGCTGTGAGGTGAACGTGCTAACCCCTGCGCCACCGTGCCGCCCCAAAATTAAGGCAAATAAGGATAAATATAAAGTGAAGAAATAAACTGTAAGGAAATGTGTTTAAAAATGAAAAAAGGAACAAAATAATCGCACAGTTTCAGTGTAGTGCATGAGAGTCATTGACATTGAGTGCTAACCAGTGTTTGTGAGGTAGAGCAGTGAACAAACACGTGTACAATGGGCTATTTCACAGGAAATCATACATTATTTATGGAAATAATAATAGCCTCCAGGAAAACGTTGTCAAAAATAGCCCCGCAACGCAGCCCATGCACCACATTATAAAAGGTATGGCCACGCCCAAGATGGATGATTGGTGATGGTGCACGGAATGCAGCTGTGGACGGACAGACAGATGGACGGACATTGTGTGTGATGACAATACAAAAGACCTACAGAGGTACACGAGACCTACCACTGCCATTCCATCACTACTCCCTCAGATTGTTTTTTTTGGGGGGGGAGGGTCCTCTGAACACCCTGAACAGCTCACCTATGCATTGCAGGGCCAACTCGAACAACCATTCACACCAGCACTCACAACTAGGGGTAATTTGGAACAGCCAGTTAGCCCTAATGTAAATGTCTTCGGATTGTGGGAGGAAACCTTAGTACCTGGAGGAAACCCATGCAAGCATGGGTAGAACATACACACAGAGTCCATACAGAAATGCCCTCGCTGAACCCGGACCTTCTTGATGTGAGGCAGACATGCTAACCGCTACACCTCTGTGCCGCCCAAGGTTTGGTGACATAAAATCATAACATTTTTTGTGATGTCATAACAGAGGCCAAACTTAATCAGAGCCTAATATGCAAATGACTACAGGGTGATTATCATCAAGCTTACTGCTAGTCATCTCGCATGGCTGGTTAGCAATGTTAGCAATGTTAGCAATGTTAGCAATGTTAGCTTCCTTCCAGTCGCAGGGAGCAATTTCAGTATACACAATCCCTAAATAATGAGGGTTGGGATGATGACAGGGACAGCTCTATGTTCCGACAGCCCTCTGGCCTGACAGCTGATTGGTCCGACCACCCGACTCATATAAGATGGGCACCTTGTTAAATTAGTTGAACACTATTCTCAGTCGGGTTAGGGTTAGGACCAATGGATTGTCGGAATATAGTGCTGTAACTGATGAAGACAGGACAAGTGGGCGGGGTAAATTTGCATGTTAATGCATATTCATGCGTATTAATAGGGTCTGCCTTTTAAAATTTCTAAGCAGTAAGTTGATACTTTAGGCTTCTAGTTTGCTGATTTTAGGAGACTGTTCGAATGACATGTGTTACATAACCACTGAGATCATACCGATCCTGGACTCCTGAACTTGAGTTTTATAGACATAATAAGAATCCGACACCTTCAGCACACGCACCTTGGTCTTCGTGTGCCCGTATGCTAATAGCGCCTAGTAGAGCTGCACTTCTAACGTGGCTTATTTGTAACCGAGATCTGAAAGTGACTATAAATAAACACTTACGAGGGGGGAAATATTGCACATAGCGTATTCCTGCATGCTCCGTTTGCTTGCTGCTTGGTGATCTTTCCCCAGCTGGGTACCATAGCAACCGTGTGTTTGTGGAAGGAAATGCTAACACTTCTCTAACACACACAAACCAAAACCACATATTTAACATTTAAAGCACAGTTTCCTTTGATAGTACCAGAGAATGTCAACGGTTTCACCTGAACTCTATCACAACACCAGAAAACATCAGATTCCAGATTAGCCGCTAGTCACGACTTGTCTAAATGTTCAATGTTAAAACTTGTCGCAATCAGGAAAACGCAATTGCAACAACATATTAAGTAGAAATTGTACAAATAACGTATTGTTGGCATGACTGACTGTCGCCTGGAGCTAATTGTAGCTGTAACATGTTCCATCAGGATAAAATACACCATACAGACAACACAGAATTAAAGAGAAGGTAAACGGTATGCATGACCGTCATCCCATCTCACCAGGAGCTTATTTATGCTTGTTGCCATGGTTACGTCTCAACATATTTCCGTCATATGTACTGTTTACTAGATAACATTAACAGATTACGCTCTCGTAGAACTGACAACGTCGAGTGTTGTGGATTCCTCGTCTCTTCTTTCCCATACTCTCTCTCGGGCCGGGACTCCATCTGTTTACATCATCTCTCCGCCTTTCTTTCCTCCCGACGTCCTTTTCCTTCCTCAACCACTTCTCTTATCTTTCACCCCAGTAGGATTCCTGAGGAATTCCTTTGGCCTGATTCAACTTCCTTCCTCCTTCACATACGCTTCCTGGAACAATTTAAAAAAGAAGGAACAATAAAACATTCGTAGCCGCTCCCGACAGTGTCCCAACAGGACGGTTGAACGAAGTCCTTCCTGAGAACCACTTTGAGATCAAAAGCTTCACCAGTGACGGTTCTCTAAACCATTATAAACCAGTGAAACAGTATGGAATCGCTTTTCCTTTTTGACGTGAAGACAACTTGCCATACTGAAAAGCAGAACTTTGAATGAGAGGCAGTTACATCATGTCCCCCCCCCCCCCCCCCCTCAAAAAAATAAAATATATATATATATATAAATATATCAATTGTGGATTTCACTTTTTTCTTTTTTTTTTCTCAGAGGGCTGTGGCATCGACCTGGATTCAAACTTGCTAATCAGCTAGGTTGATAGTCACGCACCTTGTCAATGTGCCACTCGGGAGCCCGGATTTCACTTTTAAAGGTACAGTGTGTAATATTCCGGGGCGGGTCCCCTCTCATGGAGGCCGCCATCTCCCACCACTATGTTTGTACAGTAGCCCAGATCCATGCAGGATTTGAATGGGGAGGGGTCGGGGATTGACATTTCTGACAGTTGCAATCTGGAACTACACCACTAGACGCCGCTAGATACTGCTAAATTTTACACACTGTACCTTTAAAGCTAAGACATGAATGGAATTCTCTGGTCTGTTGCTTTTCAATTCAATTCAACTCAGTTTTATTTGTAAAGCGCTTTTTACAATTGACTGTCACAAAGCAGCTTTACATAGTAAAATTAATTTAAGGAGGAATCTAAACATTTTTCTACAACCCCCTACACAACC
>JBCNYH010000005.1:30026696-30050082 GCA_039654325.1 Tandanus tandanus | reverse complement strand
TATTATAAACACTGCGATGGCCTGGCGAGCTGTCCAGGGTGTACTCTGCCCTCGCCAGAGTCGGCTGAGATGGGCGCCAGCCTCCCCACGACCCTAATTAAGATTAAGCGCTTCAGAAAATAAATGAATGAATGAATATTATATACAAAACACCCGTGGCCCAAACGTCCTAGATTCCTAAAAACCTGACCAAAAAACAAACAAACAAACAAAAAAACTCCTCAAACTGGATCATTTCATGAATATTACACAGGAATGCTAATTACCCAGTGGGTTTTTTTCCAGCTAAACATTTTAACACGCAGAATTACAGATAATTAGGCAGCTAACTAGCTAATACAGGTATACACAACAACAACAACAACAACAACAAAAAATACAAAAAACATGCAGTGTCATGTCCTGGATTTTACTAAGGAATACCTTAGTTATATAGATGCTAAGTAATTAGCGCTCAACAGATTTTGACATTTTGACTAGCTAATACAGCTAATGTACAGCGGCTATCATGAGCCATTGCTAATAAACACAGTCAACCAGAGCAGGAGTTTTATAAACCTTGAGAAATCTAACCAGGCTAGTTAATAGCTAGAAACCTGGTAAACACTAATTAACCCACAACAAAACTACATAAAACAAACTCCTCAAGTCATATCATGTGGCGAATACTACTAGGAATGCTAATTCCTATTATACAATGCTAGATAGCTAGCTAGCTAATACAAGTAATACACAGCAACAAGGACCTATTAACAGTTAGCTTATAGTTAAAAAGATGTAGCCATCAAACACCATGCAGACAGTTGTTGTCGTGCTGAAGTTCTGACTAGGTGTCTGGCAGTCTAGATACATTACAACGCTCAGAAATGAAGGTTCTCAAGTTAAACACCTCGATAGGGTTAGCGCTGAAGATAAATATTTATAAATGTGATCAAACAACAGCAACAACAACAATAATATCCTGTCAGATTAGCTTGTGTTAGCTAGCTCACTTAGAAAATCTGTGAGAACCACATGGTACACGTTCTTTAAGTGCTTTAAAAATATCTGTGTGAACGTTTCATTCTATAGCAAAGAAAGTCACAGATAGCCTGTAAATGTATTGTGTAGTTTTAACGGGAAAATTCTTACCTAGAAAACTGACAGGCCAAACACTAGCTAGCTACATTAGCTTCATAGAGAAATTGAGTTAGTTTTATTTGCTATGTTAGTTTTGGTAATTTAAGTTATGCATCTTTAATTTAAAAGAAAGAAAGAAAACAACCAGGGACGATTTCTTCTGAGGTTTAGGGGCGGCTTCAGTAGTGCGTACTGTGTAGACTATCTAGTGTCCTAATAGGTATGAAAATACATGCGCATATATGAATGCTAATGATTTATTCAACCTACTTCCTGCTATAACACTTTGCTATAAATACACCCAAAGACGCATCTCCTGACCCTCCAGTAATGATTAATCTCCATCCATGCTGTGTTCGAGGGTCGTGTGTTATACACTGTCGGATAAGCATCCAGGTAACCGTGTACCTGGAAAGAACTCAAATCGCATTAATCATATGTACAGTTTTCCTACTGTATGACCTACACACACACACACACACACACACACACTTATGAGTCAGACCTTTTCTGCTGAAAGTTACGTTTCCTAAAATGTCGTAGGAAATATTGTCGTTCGTGCTACCGTACTAAATATAATAAAACAGTGTGCAAAACATTCTATAATAACACTGAAGTGAAGTTCAAATAGTATATCAGTGTAGTGCACCACCTTTATTGTTCTTCTAGAAACAATATTAAAATGTTTTACCATCAATTTGTTTGTGTGGTGCCATTTTGTTTATCGCCTTACTGTTTATGGCCGTCCCTGCAAGAGGCCACACCACCAGACTCGCATACCGAATACTGTCTGTTGTGCCTCCAACTTGGCGACCCTGGTTTCAAAGAATAACAGCGGATCTAAGGGAGACAACCCCGATAAAAAAAACCCCAGTCAATTCTAGCTTAGGTCAGCCCACTGACTGTATCCCGACCGTTCCCTCAGCACACGACGCAGTGATTTGCGTCTCACTTAAGTCCACTCTTGGCCAGTCGCTGTTGGAGGACATAAGTACGGAAGAGGGCAGCCTACTTACCTTGTGGCCTGATGCTAGCACCCTCTCACTGATGATTTCTACACCCGCTACAGTTGTTTATCGGATTATGCAAAAAGTATGGATTTTTATGACAGTTCTACCAGAGGTGGGGCTTTGGCGAAGGAAGACTCGTCTTAAGACAGGAATTTTATAAAGGATTCGTTAACATTGAGAGATTGAATGATATTTTTTGGAAGTGTAGTATTACAGCAGGCCCAGCAGGGGGTGCTGTGTAGTTTCTATCTGCAAATATTTCTGTGTGGATTTTAATGACATTTCGACCAGAGGTGAAACCTTGGACAAGTAAGACTTCTGTAGATTTTGGAGCCCAGGAATTTTTTTAAAGTTTTTTTTTTTTTTAACATCGTGAGGTAGGAAGATTTTTTGGAAGTGTAGTACTAGAGCAGGCCCAGCAGGAGGCGCTGTGTTTTTTTTTTTTTATGCAAAAATTGAAGTGCAGAATTTTTAAGCCAGGAATTTTTTTTAATGATTTTATATATATACATATATATTTATTTTGTACAGTCCACATACAAAATAGTATGGCACCTGTACTACTGTACTACGTAGCATGTATACTCCACTCTACAGATACCCATATTATGGTATGTCCTGTTCCACCTCTGTTGTGCAATAGCATTTAAAATGTAGGCAGCAGAGCTGTGTATAGTGTGTGCTGTCCTTCTCAGTGCCTGTACAAAAGCTGGCTTTTTATGCAAAAGAGCAGATAAAAATAAGACTATTTTTTTTCTCTCTTACTGGCAAAAAATAAATAAATAACAATATGTCTGATCTGAAATCAGCACTGCAGCTCCGAGAAGCTGCAGTGCAGAAAGAACAGGGTGAGTGTAACAGAATGAAGTCCAACTTGGAAAAAAAAGATGAGGGAGGAATGATGAGGAGAGAGAGAGAGAGAGAGAGAGAGAGAGAGAGAGAGAGAGAGAGAGGGGATGAAGGAACGTCGGGCATCCAGAGGAGAGAAAAGTTGAGTTCGAGCCAGATTTTCCTCAGCAGTGAGACGGAAGCTCTTGTGTTTAGTCTGCAGTAAAAGAAAGCGCACTGCTGCTCTGCTGCTCTGCTGTCCCGGGATGGAGAGAGTGTGTGTGGATGTGTGTGTGTGTATATATGGTGTGTGTTCCATGACTGATGATGTGCATCTACACGTGTGTTAGAATATCAGGAGCAGAAGAGCACCAGTGAGGATCCTGAAGACGCTTTGACTTTTAGATGATATTGTCATCTGGAATTCTCTCTACAGGACGCATAGAGAGTTACCTGAGCATCTGAAGAGGTAGAAAACACACTCACACACACACACACACGCACACACACACTGGACCATATAAATTGGAACTTCTGCTAGGACTCCCGTGCATCCTTGAAGGTAAACCAATCCAAGCTCTGAAGGAGAATATCCCGCAGGCATGCAACCATACCGCCAAGGCCTCTAACTGGGAATTCTGGGAGACGGACACAAACTAAAGGGCGGAAAGGAAAAAGCACAGAAGATCTGTTGGAACGGACTGAGAGATGGAGATCCCGAAACCGAGAAGGTTCCTGGAAGAAAGGAGCTCCGTCATCCTGCTTCTGATTGTCCTGTTCAGTAAGAGCGCAGTTTCTTTTTCTCTTCCTAAGGAGGGAATATCAATAAGGGTGGAAAAGTTTGTCTTGCTCGGGGAAGCTTTAAAAACATGGGGGTTTCCCTTCAGAAAGGGTTCAAGGGCAAAGAAATATCAGCTGTGCGACTGTACTAAATATTTAATGCAGTATATTATAAATAGTATAAAAGTATACAGTAAGAGCAGTGCACTGTTCATTTTTAAATAGTATGTCATAGGAAGATATATTTACAGTATAGACATGTACAGTACTATACCATCTATACCAATGTACTTAATAGAGTTTAGTACAGCAGGTAATTCATTCTACAGTACTTCCATCTATCTATTTGGTGAGCAGCTTAATCCTGGGGTGCGTGGAGGCTGGAGCCTATCTTAGCCAACTCTGGGTGAAGGTGGGGTACACCCTGAACAGCTTGCTAGTCCATCTAAGGGCCTACACACACACACTCACTCGCTCCTAGGGAAAATTTGGAACGGGCAATCAGCCTACTGTGCATGTTTTTGGAGTGTGGGAGGAAACCCACACAAGCACCGGGAGAACATGCAAACTCCACACAGAATCGGCCCGAGCCCGGGAATCGAACCCGGGCCCTACTTGCTGTGAGGCGAACGTGCTAACCGCTGCGCCGCTGTGCCGCCACACAGCCAGTTTGCCTAATGTGCATGTCTTCAGACCGTGGGAGAAAACTGGTGTACCCAGAGGAAACCCATGCAAGCACAGGGAGAACATGCAAACTCCACACAGAAGCACCATTGCCAAGCCCGGGACTCGAACCTGGGACCTTCTTGTGCCACCCGATACAGTCATTTATAGTGTATAAAATTACTATGGATTTTATACCACCGTACCAAATAAGATAGAACATTAACATGGAACTCATACTACACTACTAACTGATATGCCAGTACCCAATGGAACACTACTATCAACAATCTTAGATTTTTTTTTTCACATCCAGGTCAAAGGACAGGCAAGATGGTGGTGGAATGTGTTTTAGTCATGTGCTTACTTACACGTTCACATACTCTTAGCATGCACTACAGGGACAGTAGGGTAGAAGTACTGAGTATTTGGGTCTAATCCCGCTCACACCCTAAATTAACAGCACCAAGGAGGAACATTTTGCCCATAGTTTGTTTGTTTTATGTTTATTAGCAGGATTACGTAGAATGGAAGATTTTTTGGGACATGTAGTATTAGAGCAGGCCCAGCAGGGGGTGCTGTGTACTTTCTATTATTTACCAAACGTTACGTACGGATTTTCATGAAATTTCTACTAGAGGCGGAGCTTTGGACAAGTAAGACTCCATTCGATTTTGGAGATGATCCAGATCAAATTCTGGATCCAGGAATTTTTTTAAATGATAATTTAACATGGCCGTTTAGGGCCATTTTTTTGGGACATGTGGTATTACAGCAGGCCCAGTAGTAGGTACTGTGTACTGTGTACTGTGTACTTATTTTTTATTTATATTTTTTCAGCCATAGAAAACTTCATAAGATCAGGGTTCTACATGGAATCTTTCAATTTGCTTGAGTTGCTCAAACCTTTACAAACCCTTCATTTTATGGCATTTGGCCGACACCCTCATCCATAGTAACTTACGTTTTATACCTCATTTATACAACTGAGCAGGAGAGAGTTAAGGGCCATGCTCAAGGGCCCAACAATGGCAGCTTGCTGGCACTGGGATTTGACCCCCCAACCTTCTGATCAGAACCACTGAGCCACCACAGCTCTCAAAACATCTACATAAACTTCTACATCAGAAAAGATCAAAAGATCCTCCTGTACTTATAAAACTGTTTTCCCCAGACGGATGTGGGCTCCTAATGAGAACCGTTTTTTGACCATCGTAAAGGTTCTGCACAGAGAAGTTCCAAATCGAACTCCCTGTTGACTAAGACTTGAGGGTTTCATCTCGACCATTTTAAGAGTTCCTCCAGAGGCTCGAACCAAGGTTTATGGAAAATATGAAAGGTTCTACATAAAACCACACGACTAGGCCTTAAGAATCCTTAACTGTCAGAGGAACCCTGAAAGATCGTTCTTGTAAGAGTTGAATGGGTTTTGTGTTGGACCTATAAGAGGCACAAATCATCTAATTTCAATTCACTGAGTGGACGAAGACAATGCAGCGTCACCTACACACACGCACACACACACACACACACGCTAGCTTACAGGATAAATGCAGCTGCACTGTGTGTGAGATATTTATGACATTTTGGTGCTCAGGCAATTGATCCATCGCGCCATCCGATTTGAAAATAAATAAGCATATAACAATGTGAATTGTATCAGTATTTGAGTTTGAATTATGTCTCTGTACCTGTGTGATGTCACACCTCAAATTCCCAACCAGAGTTAAAACCAGTCTTTAGTTCCAGCCCAAGCTTAAGTGATTGAGCGTAAGCGTGTTGCAGTCCTGCTAGGCCACACCCGCTCATCGCCAATAACCGCCCTGCTTTAACTCCACTGATTTATCTCTTGATGTTGCAGTGAGTTAAACACTGAAGCGTGTGGTGGCTCTGACCTGCCTGACCTTTCCGTCTCTCCTGTACAAACGCGCTGGGGAAAATGAAACCGTTTCAGATTTTTTTTGCTGCCTGTGCATTGTCCCACATAGTCTCTCCGCAGCTGTGTACATAAGTGTGCTTTTTTTTTTTTGTACATCATCATCATCATCATCATCATCATCAGGTGCTCAGGCTCACAAAAAAAAACCTCGAGACCTCATAGATCGCAAGATACCACTAGAACGCAACACGGATAACCCTATATGGGTACAGGTTATAATACAGTATGTTACTCCTTGTATGGTTTCTATTAGAGTTCTACAGTAACAATATGTGTATTGATATTCCTTTCAAAGTTATGAACGTTTAAACTCCTATGACCTTCATTCTGACCTTTCAAGGTCACTAAAGGTTAAAGGTAATTGTTTCAATTAAAAGCCTATTTATGGCTTTCTATTATTGTGCCTTAGTTACAGCATGTTAATCAGCACTCGTTTCGAAGTTATAAGCCCTTGAAATCCTGTGACCTTGTTTTTGACCTTTCATGGTCACTGAAGGTCAAAGGTAATGCTCTCATTTGAAATTCTAGATATGGTTTCCAATTAGTGTTCCATAGTAACGGCATGGTTTTTCAGCATCCATTTTGAAGTTATTAATGCTCGGAATACTGTGACCTTGAGTTTGACCTTTCAGGGTCACTCAAGGCCAACAGGGATCACCCTTTAGTGGAAAGTGTGCTTGTAGCTTCCGGTGTGTCCATCATTGTGTTTAGGGGTCTATCTCACTTTGTTTCTGAGATATAAGCAATTTCAATTTTAACATGGAAATGTCTGATGAAAGGCAAAGCTCTCAGATTACCAGTCGATCTATGTTCCAACCCCTACCTATGGTCACAAGCTTTGGGCAGTGACTGAAAGAACAAGATGGGGCAAGGGTGGCGGGGCTCTCCCTTAGAGAGAGGGTGAGAAGCTTGGCCATCTGGGAGGAGTTCAGAGTAGAACCGCTGCTCCTCAGCGTTGGGAGGAGCCAGTTGATGTGGCTCGGGCATCTGATTAGAATGCCTCCTGAAAGCCTCCCTGGTGTGATGTTTCGGGCATGTCCAACCGGGAAGAGACCCTGGAGGGACTATGTCTCTTGGCTGGTCTGGGAACACCTCAGTGTGTCCCCCTTGAAGAGCTGGACGCAGTGTCTGGGTTGAGGGACGTCTGGACCTCACTGCTTAGGCTGCTGCCCCAGCAACGCTACCCCGGAACAAGCAGAAGAAGAAGAGGAAGATAATGATGATAAAGAAATCTCCAAAACTTTTTGACCTTGCTCTGACCTTGACCTTAGACCTTGACATTTCACAATTAAATTATCATTTACAAAATGAACGAGTCTGTTCCTGGTGATTTCAGTTCTCTCACCATAGCAGGCATGGTCAGTCATGCTGGAATTAGAAAATTAACTCACCACTACACCACTGTGCCGCCCATCAATTAGTTATATTGTACGGATATGTCTTTAGTACCTGCAGCTGTTAGGATCCATTGAAGTGCATTTCCACGCACTGTACCGTTCATCTAAAGAGATGCGTTTGATCACCACGGATCTAGAAGGATTAACAGAAGTACAGGACATGAAAATAAGAAGTCGGTAGATCAGCAGCCTCCGAGTGGTGATAAAAATAGATACCAGCCCCAAGATCTACAAGAGAAGTTCAGCCTTTGTAAATATTGATTGCTGCGGTTTTTAGAACGCCCTGAAAATGTATAGGGACTTTTGGTTCTTGTAGATATGAAGGACAGGTTTTCTAGAGTCCTCATAACCTACCAGTGGTGGCTTCCTGAACACCAACTCTGGAATTAGCAAATACAGCGTACCTAGGCTACCTAAATGAATGTTTAATACATTCATGGTGTTTTATACACATTTTTTACAGCAATTAGGTTGATGAGGACGTGCACAAACCGGATTGGTGGTGTGACCAATGAACAAAACTTATCATTGGTTGAAATTGTATTTTTTTTTCTCTGTTGTACAGTGGCTCTCATTTTTGCTTTGTGATGACAAAATATATTCCAAAACATCTTTTCCTTTATTTTTTTGCAAGAATTTACCTTCAGCAACACATGATGAATTTTGCTAGCCCACCACATTTATGTGCAAACCTCTGCCAAGCTGAATATAAGTACACAGCACCCCCTGTATGGCCTTCTGTAACACCACACTTCTGAAAATATCCAGAATTTGATCCATCTCCAAAACGGGCCGAGTCTTCCTTGTCTAAAGTCCCGCCTCTGGTAGAAATTTCAATAAATTGTTCTGCTAACAAACAGACAAACAAACAAACTATATTATAGTTTCCAACGTTCTGATGCTCTCCATTAAATTAAAATTGGTTGACTGTTTTTGTTTTGTTGAAGACAGTTGCTAGCTAAGTTGAAGATAGCTAAGCTAGCTAACCTATTGACTGCAAAGCTTTAAAGGGAGCTGCTTGTTTAAAATTTGTTAGCATTCATAAAAAAATCATAAAAAAATCATAAAACTGTGCTGTTTTAGCTTCTACCTTCTATCTGTGCTTTTCATACGGTCCTATTTGTCACTTCTATATAGGAATCTCTGCAAGATGCTATAAATACGCATCGAAATATTGATTTTAATGCTCCTGACCTTTTGTATATAGTTACACCATCTGCAGAATCTTTCACCGTCCCAAATATACTGTACAAGAAATAAGGACGTCTCTCAGGAGATCGAAATCACAGATGCTTCAAATCGAACACAGACGCTCTTCAGTAGCTCTTAACAGATTAATCCCTCACACATTAGATTATACTGTGCACGACTGTCTACGAAAACTGTGTCCGGAATCTTTCTCTCATATTGGATTGAAAAAAATACAGTCTATAGATAAAGAATTGAATTTATTTTGCATCAGCAGGATTATTTTTTTTCACTGTTCGAATCATTGCACTGCAGACAGGGCAAGAAGTAATCGATGACTGGACAGAGAACGAGCGAAGGAGTCGACTCACACCCTTACTGCAGAGAGAGAGAGAGAGAGAGAGAGAGAGAGAGAGAGAGAGAGAGCAGCTGTTTTTGTGAATGAGATTTTGCAGCATCATTGCTGCAAGAGAGACGGAGGGAGGGAAGAGAGAGGGGAAAGAGAGAAAGGACGGAGAGAGAGAGAGAGAGAGAGAGAGAGAGAGAGAGAGAGGGAGGGAGATAGTGAGCAAGAGACACAGATATCAAACAATTCTTATAGTACAGTAAAGAGTAAACACTGCAAATATAAAATTAAAGAAACTGATCCGTATAAATTATGAGTTTTGCAGCCCGGGCCTCCTTTAACTTAATTAATTTTAATCCTCTTAAATGTTAGCCGTATTTACATTTATGTGTGATGATAACATTTTTCCTTATTACTGCCGCTAAAAAGGACTTTTAAAACGTGAAGTCGATTTTAATAATAAGCGTAATTGTAACTACCCGAGCTATTGTTTTTAAAATAATTACGAGCACTGTCTGCCATGAACGCTGTGCACCATCACAGTCCATTAGTAGATCCATTCTAATGAATCATCACTAAACAATAAACTGTCATTGGAGACCCTTTACATTCCATCGAAAAACCATTAAATGAGTCTAGAATTAGTTGTTGGTTACATGTTAAACCTTCAGAGCCCATGATGTTGTGTATACACATGCATAAATGACAAACCCACAGGAACCGGCATCACTGATTTTTTTCTGATTATGTCTCTCTAAGGTGTGTACGGGATGTTGGAGGCTCTGGAGATGAACACTGGTAAGGTCCCTTTTCGCGAGGCAGTGAACGGTAGTGATGTCCTGCTGCCCTGCACCTACGCCAGTTGTATCGGCATTGAAAAACTGTACTTCAAATGGGAGTTCAATGACAACGGCACCATGAGGAAGGTGAGGTCTGTGGAAGCTTTACGCAACAGCACATATGTGGAAAGTGGGTGGGGTTAGTGTAACTCGTTTTCCCTGCGACTTTTGACAGTAAGTCGTTTTGGCGATTTCTTGATTGTATTTGTAGAATTTTTTTTTTTAGGAAAGCAATTTGAAAAACACTATCTTAAGAAACTATTTTGTATATTTAGCTTGCATGTCAGAGTAGCTAGCAAAAGAAATGATACTTACAGTATACTGAAAACCAAGGATTAGCTTCATCAGTTATGTTTCAGTGGTTTTCTTTATTATTATTAGTTTTTAATCCTGTTCACTTGATCTCTCTGGACTCCTGCGGTTCCCAGACAAACTTCCATCGAGCATAGAAAGTAATGGGGCGGCCAATGACAAAATTAAGAGTACGGTGTGTTAGAGTGAATAATGGAATATTTCTGGTCCAGGTTTTTGGTGATAAATGAACTGGTCAATTTCAATTTCTCATCCAGTCATGTGACTGTGTCATCCAATTAGATGATGGATGCCATGGTCCCAACGGATCACGCAGAGCCAGTGAACAAGCAAATTTTCTGGGATCGGGTGGAATTTATGGGCTCCAGTAAAACAAATAATGTGTCCATAATGCTTTGGAATGTTACCTTTGAGGACGCTGGCCAGTACACCTGCTTTGGCAAGAATCTCAAAGAGAAGGGCAAGAACCACAGCGCCATCTTCACACTCTACGTGGTGGACAAATGTGAGTGAAGTTTCTACACTCTACATCTTGCCTTCTTTTACTTCAATTATGTTGCCGTGGCAGGTGGTAAAATTTCCTGCTTGTAAAAGTTGTGATTCCAAGTATTTGTGCGCAAGTGCAATAGTGACATTGCCTAGTTACGAGGGTGCTTCAAAAAGTTCTCAGTCTGACCCAGAAAACATCACAGGAGAAAGATTGTTCTTGTATTATTTTTCAACATAGCTTCCTTGAACGTCAATGCACTGATCCACCCATGATCAAGTTTCCGAACCCTTCAGGAAAGGTGGTCACCTCTTGAGCCTCAGCTGCATGGGGGACTTCATTGTGACTTGGTGAAACACAAGTGGAATTTCAGTTTGGGAAATTGATAGAAGTCAGACAGGGCAGCTCAGGGGAGTAAGGTGCATGGGACAGCATTTCTAAAGCCACATTTGGTTGACAGACCTGTGCTGTATGGACGGGCGCATTGTCCTAGAGCAACGTTAAAGCTTTCCTCTCCTTTTTCTTTGATTGCGCCACAAATTTGAGTTTTGATGGACAGTGATGTAAGGCATCATCATCATCATGATGTAAAGGGATGTAAAGATTTATAGTATACAGTTATGCTGCAAATTTGGAGTTACGCCCCTGTTGTTTCTGGGTGAGGCCAAGACATTTTTGAAAAACCTTTGTAGCTAGCTTACTAATATTTCGGCTGCTAATATATAAAAACAATTCAGACATACAGTATAAGACAGTGTCTATGGCGTGACTTTGGTCTACTAATATAAAGAGTTAGCATTGTTCATTCATTCATATATTTTCTAAGCCGCTTAATCCTAATTAGGGTCACGGGGAGGCTGGCGCCCAACTCAGCCAGCTCTGGGCGAGGGCGGGGTACACCCTGAACAGCTCACCAGGCCATTGCAGGGCCAACACACACACAACCATTCACACTCACTCCCACACCTAGGAGCGATTTGGAACAGCCAATCAGCCTACCGTCTCTGAGGTGAACGTGCTAACCACTACATCACTGTCCCACCATTCATAGTAACATGAAAAGCGGTATTTTTTTTTTTTAGATTGTCCAGTGTCATCATTTCATTGTCACCTTTCTGTTCCTCTTCCAGTACGGGTTGTGGATAACACGCTGACCATCATCATTGTGTCGTGTGTGGGAGGCTTTATAGCCCTGTTAGTACTCTTCATGCTGCTCAAGAACTTAACGCTGTTCATCCTGGCCAAGCTCGAGGAGAAAAAGTAAGAGCAGGTTTATGTTTTACCCCCCACTGTATTCACTGGACTGAAATATGGTTACGGTTTCAACAGTTTGATTAATACTGTATATAGATTTAGGCACTGCCGAAAGGCGGAGCTCCCTCTATTGATAGGTGTCTGAGGCTGGTGTTATAAGAGTAGCGAGGCCCCCCTGAGCTTCCCAACTAGAATCCAGAGCAGGAAAGATTAACACTGAGTTTTCTTTTCACCAGCTTTCAAGCGCCGATTTCCGCCTTCATTTGTAGCACCTGTCGTGTTCGTGTAATTATCCTTTTAACAAGTTCATGTTCCGTGCTCCAGTTTATGTTTGATGTTATTCTGCTTCTTCGTGAAAGTTTTTCTGACTACTGAGTTGTATTGTGTGTTTCTTAAGGTGGGGTATGAACCTTTATTTTTGGGTTTGGGTTTCATTATTTTAATAAATCTGGGGGGTTTTTTGTTGGTCACATTCCAGCCTTATTGGGTTTCCTGTGAAGGCACGGACACGGGACAACCATCCAAGTTATGTCCCATGCTTATGGCTTTTAGGGCTCCACTAAAAATCTATATTAGAAAAAAAAAGAAAAAAAAAGAAAAAAAAAAGAAAGAAAATTCGGCTTTCTCTGAATTTCCAAATACAAGTCCGTACTCTTTCCTGTGAATACACGCCCAACTCTTCATATACGTTTTTTTCACACTACAGGGCTAATTTTGCAGTAATTTTGCAAAGAATTTACAAACTGTTGAAAGAAACCTGATGTTGAAATTAAAATGAAATCTCATTCCCCCCCCCCCCCCCTTGCCCCTAATTCACCTCTAATTTGTATAAAGTCCTGAACTACTGAATCCACATAGACTGTGAGAAACCTCAACAAATTTGTATTTTTCTGGACAGAGACAGAAAAATGATGCAGTCAATCTCCTATTCAAGCTCCAAAATTGCCACAGTTACACAGTGTGATGTCACAAGTCTATTCAGGGGTGAAGGGACAAATTGTGACACAATAAGTGTAGTCAGGACTGAAATAACCATCTCTCTCTCTCTCTCTCTCTCTCTCTCTCTCTCTCTCTCTCTCTCTCTCTCTCTCTGTGGTTTGCAGTAAGGAGTGCCTCGTCTCCTCCTCAGGGATTGATAATACAGAAAATGGAGTGTCTGGCTCCAAAGTGACACCCAAACCTACACCAAAAAAAGCTTGAGAGTGAACACACACACACACACACACACACACACACACACACACACGCAGATGCATACACACTTTAGGCAACATGCTATCCATTTCCTGACTGGTCACAACATCTCAGTTTTTTTTTTTGTTTTTTTTAAAGCCATTTTTACATTTCATATACAAGTGCTAAGGCCCATATAGAGTTCTACATATACAGTATATATATATATATATATATATATATTTAACAGTTATTCCATTAAATCAAGTCGTACAACAAGATTGAGTGGAATACTGTTTCATTATATCCCCATCCGCTGGATTGTGAGAAGCATGTGAAGCATTTTAATTGTTTTATTTCTGTTTGGTGGGCTATGTGCCTCGTCGTCTAAATAAACCCAAACAAACTGGTAAACTGACAGTGTCAGCCGACTGCAACAATTTCTTTGGTGAAAAATTCAGTGATAATTCTTGAAGTTTTAAAATTATACATACTTACCATTAGATACTTTCAATCCAAATATTGTTGCTTTTTAGAGTTTAAGTTTTCAAGTAAGGTTGAGCGAATTGCTCCACCATTTTGTTTTTCTGTTCGTATGGTATATGAGCTCTTATCCTAGTAGTAAATCATCCAATCAGAATGCAGCATTGCTCATATCCAGTGGGTGTGGATATACAATTGGTATATATTTTATTTGTTTATTTTTGCTCAAGTTTAGACCTTTGCTACTGTTGCCACCTATGGGTGTGGAGGACTATATTAATGCAACACACACACCAAAACAAAATGAACATAAAACTTAGGAACATGTAGATGCTGCTAGCTGATGAATAAATACTTGAAAATCCCTAAAAAAAATATTTTTCCCCTCAAAGAAAACTAAAGTGCAAATGAAAACTTAAAATGCTGCTTCAGACTATTAAGCGATGCTTTTTTTTTAGCATGGTGACAACCATCTGTTTACTACACTATAGGAGTAGAGGAATACGATATATAGCAATGTTTACTGTAACGCTAGAGGGATATACATACGCAGTATTTTTTAAAATGAAAATAACATATCGACTTTTTAAACTCGGATCGGCCGCATTGTAGTATGAATGTACGCTTATAAACACACGCGACGCGCAGATCAAAGTGATCACCACTCAATAAAATACTGTACGAATGCAATATTCTGACATTGAGCACATTTTAATCAGCATGAGATCGGAGTATTGCCAAACAAATACCTTGCTATTACTTAGGGACATTTTCCCGTCTGTAACGTATACGCACTTATAAATCTTCTGTATATTAGTTAAACCTGAATGCTGCCTTTTTCCTTAAAAAAACAACAACATTTCTTTCCTCAGTTTCAGGTCAGTTTCTTATTTAAGCAGGTGAAATAAATCCAGATGTTCTACTACTGAAATAGGGACTGAGTCAATACATGTAGAACGTTTAAATAATGTAATGTGATGCAGGGTTAGCGCAGAAACACCTGTCTTCCTTCGTTTTGTTCCTTTTTTTCCTCCACAAATTCAAAAAAACCTATTTGAACAGAGAGTTTTGTACAGTGGCTGCTGTTAATGAACTGATTTGGTGAATGTTGACGCAATAATTTTCCAACGTTATATTTTAATTAGAAAGTTTAAGAAGAATAAACACCTTCTTAATGCTGATTGGACGTGGTGTTTGTTGAATGGTCCATTGGCTGTCTTCATATTAAATAAATAAATTAAATAAAAGGTTCTGACAGGAAAATACCGTGTGTTAATGCTAACCTTTAACATCGAAGTTTTTAGAGTTTGAAATTTACAGCACCACAGATACTGGAGAACCTTAAAATACTCATTTTTTTATTCATTCAATACGGTGTATATCTCTATGCTAATGCTAGCTAATTCATAATTAGATAGAAATTGCAGATTTTAGTGAGTTATCAAGTTGGAAAATTGCCGTTTTTCCACATGATGAAAATAGATCATACACACTGCTTTTAACTTAATCTGTGATACATTTTATACTAAATTTAGCTACTTAACTAGTTTTGATTTTGGGAGTTTTTCTTAAGAATTACTTCTACTATAAAACTATAAGCGAATTTATGAGAAAACATATTCTTTTCCCTGAAATACTAATGATTAGTACTAGGAAATGTGTTGTTCGAGTGAAATACAGCAGGAGGTTAGAAATGTGGGTTTCTGGGACTGTAATTATGGCGTGAAATGATGTTTTAGTGAAGGTCAGGTTCATTTTTCATAAAAAAAAAAAAAAAAAAAAAAAAGTCCACCAATCGGCCCTGCAGTTAAAAAAAAAAGTTCTCAAGTAAACTATTGTTGCTCAGGAAGGCTGATACGTTTTCATTTGTGCCATTAACAACTTCTTGGTCATGGTGATCGTCATTAAATGCTGTAAAAAAAAAAAAAAAAGAAAGTAGGAGGATAAAGAAATGACATTTATAGAAAGTTGGTACTTTTAACCATTAGGTTTATTTATTTATTTATTTATCAGATAGGCAGAGTCACCACAACAGTTTCCATCAATTGCTGAAGGCCCAAGTATATAAGAAAAAATGCGGAAAGTATATACTAAAAAATTACATCATGGAAAAAATTCTTAACACTAAGCTAATAGTTTTTTTTATAGTTATGTAATTAATTATAGTTAATTCTGGGAAGTTTACAGCTAGAACCCAACACTTTATTGAGTCATATCTCTTTCACTATTTATCTGCTGTTGATCTTGAATTTTTCCTTGTAAAATCACTTTTAGTTTTGGATCCGAAACATGTCGGAACCTCACTGTCATTGCCTTACATGGTTGAGGATATAGAATCTACAGAAACGGTTCGGTTTCTACATTAGTTTGTGGTCAATAGTGATTATGTATAAAATAATAATAAGCTGAAGCGTAGACACTAAACTACAGGATGAGGTAATGTTACTGTGATAAATTCAGCAATAAACAATAAAGCGTACTGTAGCTATGAACCAAATGAAAAGAAAGTTGGACTGAGAAAAAAAAAAAAAAAAGAAGTGTGGAATAACGTTAACTATTAAAATAAAACCTCCTCCAAGGGTGAAAGTCAGAGTTTCGACGGATGATTTGATGAAAGGAAACGAGCTCCAGACATAGATGAAGACTTCTTAACGAATGCGTGTGATATCGTACACGAACACAAACTGAACATTCGAGCGATCTGTCGATCCGAAGGTCTTGCTGGATGAAAATGATCGCCTTACACGATTAACCTTGCTAATTTTCATTTAAATGTCTGGTTTTGTTGGATGATGTGTCAGTAACTGATTCATTAAAGAATCAACACTAGAGTTTTTCTGAATGTTTGATTTATATTTTTTAAATCACTTGAACAGGTTTCAGTTGAGCGTAGTCGTGTGAAGTGCTTCATTTATGACCCTATGCATTTCTTCAACAAATTTACTCAAACTATAAAATGTTGGTTTAACCACTGATTTTACGTTTAAGCTCTATTTTTTTGTTCATTATTTTATTCTGAATCCCACCATGTGACCCAAATAAAAATAAAGTCAATTCCATTTATTAAATCTCTTTATTGAAATATATTTATTTATACATGTTCAATGCGATGGTTAAAACGCTTCAATTAAAAGCAGCACCCATAACGTCTAATATTCCTTAAAAATATACGACCACATGACCTCACGACTCATTTTATACCCAGAAGCCCAGGGAGCATTCAAAATTCCCATATTGGCTTCTGAGATTTATTTACCTGTACAGGTATGACCTATTTTTTTGTTGGGGTTTTTTTTGGTAAAAAAAATTGTGTCAGGTGGTCTTGATGTGCCTCGTAGACGCGTCTCCAGGGTTCCGCTGTATAGACCTCAAGGGTATTTCTGCAAAAGAGATCAAATCAGATCAGAGGTGGTGCTCCTAGTCATATACTGTGAATACCTAGACCTCGAAGTCTTACTACTCGCATGAGGACAAACCCACATTCATGATGTTGTAAATCCAGTTCAGTAGCTGTCGGATGTCGGTGTAAACGCCAGGTCGGCCTTTCCGGGCACAACCGCTTCCCCAGCTCACCACACCCACCAACTGCCACCGGGACGACAGGAACACCAACGGACCTCCACTATCACCCTTAAGCAATAAGGGCATGATGGGAAAACGTCATGGGGTGCATATACGTACTGCAAGTTACTAGGTCATAAACAAACTTCGAAACAAGTCTACATAAGAACGTGTATTATGCTGTTCTAGTAAAATAAGCAGCGAATACAAAAACAATAAGTTTATTCTGAAGGAAAACGTATCCGCCACCTCCTGACCAATCAGATACGAGAATTCAATCCTACGGTCTGAAGAAGAACATCACCTGGCAGGAATCGACTCCTCCTTTCAGAAAGCCAGCGCACAGCATTCTGGGAGTGATGGCCGAACCGTAGATGGATGCGTTGGAACATACCGAGCTGTCAATCAAATGAACCTTGGCTTTCTGCAGAACATTGGAGAGCTGGCCTGCTAAAGGAACGAGAGAATGAGGGAGGACAAGACGTGAAAATTCATTCCTGAGTGGTTGGATTTCCTTTTACATTTTAATGATTAGGCAGTATTTTACACACACACACACACACACACACACACACACACACACACACACACACACGTAATTCTTCACTGTAGGTAAAAGTCACTGTCAATCAAAAGCCATTTATAAAAATATTTCTGAAGAAATTTGAGTTTCAATGAATTGACCTTAAGTGTGGAACAGCTGGCGTATTGGTCTTTGCTAAATGAAAACTCGCGATATATTCTAAACACATGCTAGGAACCTGCGTTTTTTTTAATTTTTTTGTCAAATTTTTTTCTTTACTGAAAAAAATTGTTTTGTTTAGCTTCACCCATTTACCCTTCTCTTGTAGTAAGCCCCACCCAGTCACAACAAGTTCATCCGTGTCCATGATTGACAGCTGGTATGGGGGCAGGCAGACTGGACGGATAGTGGCTGCAGAAAATAAATAAATAAATAAATACATGCATGGTTAAACTTGTAGATTTATTTTTAAAGCAATTTTCTTTTTCAAATTTAATAATTAATTTTTAAAAAGGTGTTAATTAACATCTGCTAATTTACAAACTTGGTCTAAATGCTTTCTTTTCTTTTTAAATAATGTACTGTATTTTTTAAACAATGCTGGCTGTAGCCAGATCCTAGCCACTATTTGTTCTAATTTTTTTTTTTTTTTTTTACATTTTGATGGACATACACCTACACAGACATAGGAGCCAAAAACCAGCTGTTTATAACACTTGGAAAACACAAACCTCCTCCAAGCTAAATATCTATACGTCTATATCCATATATAGTACACAGCACCCCCTGCTGGGCCTGCTGTAACACCACACTCCAAAAAAATCCCAAAATGTTAAAGAATCCTTTAAATGTTTTGATCCGGGTCATTTCCAAAATCGAATGGCGTCTTACTTGACCCAAGCCCAAGACCAAAAATTTTTGCGTAATCCCGCTAAAAATCAAACAATGCGCAGGTAAAAACAGAACCTCTTTGGTGGAGTTAAATGATATCCAGATACACTGCTGCAAACAGACGGATGAAGCGATGGAAAAACACACCTCCAAGAAGAACATCGGAGGCGAGTCGGACCATCGCAATATCATAGTCACGTGACACAGGGTTGTAGGCATGGTTCACCACGATGCTCTCCACAGACACAGCCCCAGATGAAGTCATATAGGTTTGACCTAACACCACTTTCCACTGCCTCAAGTCTTTGGTTTTTCTGAGAAAAACAAACCAATCGTAACAAAGTATTTTCTTGGTAACTTCATTAAGCTTCTAGGTGATTTCCTCCCACAGTTTAAAGATGTACACATTATGCTAATTGGCTGTTCCATATTGCCCCTAGGTGCAAGTTGTTGTGTGTGTTTTGCCGAGCGATGCACTGGCAAGCTGTACAGGGTGCCTTTGTCCAGAGTCGGCTGGGATAGGCTCCGGCGTCCCTGTGACCCCAGTGGGACTGAGCGGTTCAGTCAATGAATGAATGAACATTTCTACATTACTAGTTCATATACACACCCAGTGAAGCAGTGAGCGGCGCTGATTAGCCACCGTGTCGAGATTAGCGATCCTCCACACATGTGCTTCTTGTCCCAGCGCAAACTAGCCTGCCATGGCCATGACTCTATTGCTGTATCCGAACCACCGACAATCCGATCTTCAACATCCACCTCACCGCAGTCTGCATACAAAAACACACTCGAGCTGTGGTCTTGCTCTTTTTCCAGGCATGCCTTTTTATATCTACATTTTCCAATACTAATTCAAGCTAACATAAATTTACCTGAGCAAGACAGCGATATTACAGAGTCGGAGGTGCACTGATCTCTAGAACAACACAACATATTGACAAGTTCAAAGAAACACCGTAGACACCGTAAGTGAAGAGAATTAACCTTATTCTTTACATCATCCCGAGTAAATCCTGAAGGTCTGATCTTCCTTCTTTGCCGTTGTTGATGGCGCTGAAGGCAGTCCGTAGGCTATGATGTAGGCTCCTCATGGGTAATCGTACAGTCCGTGGGCTCCTACGTCAAATCAGGACGGGCCCAGAATTACAAGCTCAAATAAAGTACATCATCACTGCAAGAAAGTCACTCAAAAAATATAAACATCCGGATGTAGCCAGGAGCCGATCTGTCTCTAAAAAGTTTGACTGCTGCAATGTGGCTTAACGTCTGCCAAGTTTCATCCATCATCCAGCTCAACCTTGTCATCCACCTACCGACCCCACAATTTTTCGCCCATAATTCAGTCAGAGCCAAATCCCACCTATCAAGCATGGCCTCCTTATCATGCTACCACCACCAACCAGGCAGGAGCAAGAACACGCACCTCCTTGATACATGATTCTGCCAACTTCATCTTTACGAACAACTGCTCATGCATGTTCAGGGATGGCCTAACACACATGATGGGACCACGCCAACTGCCCTCTTGTATGCATGAGCTCACAGACGCCCATCATTGGCTGGTGACTGCTCCAAGTAACAGGGAGCTGAGTCACTTGTACGTCATCCCTCCCTCCCACGAGAGCTCGTCCAATTAGCTCCCATTGACTCCTGGCTGCGGAAGGATGTGAACTCGCAACCTCCCAGGATGATAGCAGTGCACCTTGTCAAGGCACCACTCAAGAGCCTGGAACATGAGGACAACAAATTCTGACCTGAGGGTCAGCTACTGCTACAGGACTGTCAAAAACTCTAAATCAAAATCGATCCATGGCTTACAGTGTATCGCCGTTTTGTGGTTGCCAGGTATAGCGTTCTAAGACAATACTGGACAGATTTTGATCATTTTTGTCCCAAAAAACCCCAGGAATGAAACAGATGGAAAAACAGAGCTGAAGATAAATCACACTGGAGCTCTCCTTTAATCGGTTGCTTGTGTACTCACTGTGTGTAACCCAGTTGCTGGCAGGCCAACCAAGTGTGTTGGGCTCTCCAGTTGTCTGCACATACAGTGCTCCAAATTTCATCCTTAAGCAAAACCTGCAAAATTAAACTCTCTCCCACCAACCTCACTATACACACACACACACACACACACACACACACACACACACACACACAGCACGAAAGAGAGAGAGAGAGAGGTGCATGACTGATACACATACACCTTGTAGCTAGGCTGATCATCTCATGTTTAGATGTGAGTACATACCTGAATATGTGGTGTTGGTCGTGAGGCTGGACACACACTTGAGCTCGTCCTCTCCAGCAACACAGTCGAACTTCCCATCACACACACTTTCAGTGGGAATAAACACCGCTGACTGAGCGCAGTAGTAAAACTTTGAGTTCACATGCCTGATGACTGAGTGTGGGAAAAAAAACCCAAAAAAACAAAACATGGACAATCCAATACATTCCTGCAAAGTGTTTTCTTCCTCTTCCACCTCAGCACTTTAGGGAAATCTACACTCTATTCACAGGCGACTGAAACCGTACAGCTTTACAACTGACTGCTACAAAGCACTGACCCTGGAGACTCCTTCCACAAAAATGTTCATCATATTTAATATTAACAAATACACACTTTAGGTGGCAGTGTGACACAGTGGTGAGAACGTCGACCTCACAGCAAGGAAGTCCTGGGTTCGAATCCCGGGCTCGGCAGTTTGTGTGGAGTTTGCATGTCCTCCCCATGCTTGCGAGGGTTTCCTCCGGGTACGTCAGTTTCCTCCCACAATCCAAAAGACATGCTCATTATGCTAACTGGCTGTTTGAGATTGCCCCTAGTCAGGATAGTTGTGTGTGTGTGTGTTGGCCCTGCGATGGTCTGACGAGCTGTTCAGGGTGTACCCTGCCTTCGCCCAGTGTTAGCTGAGACAGGCTCCAGCCTCCCTGTGTCCCTAGTAGGATTAACCGGTTCAGCAAATGAGTCAGTGAGAAAAAAAATACACTTCAATAATAATAATAATAATAATAAAAATATCATTATCGACTTAGGTGACATCAAACTCCCTGTGATGACTGTCAGCCTCCTGATGAAACTTTTTTCCCCAAAAAGTCAATGGAGATAGCAGGTTTCATCAGGAGGGCAACGATATGTAAAACGAATGTATTAATAAAATCTGTTGTGGTTGGAGCCTCACTGCTGTCAGCTTCTGGTGCAGAAAAATAATCAACAACCTTTTCTGACCAATCAGAATCAAGAAGAGGGAAAAAAAACCCCACCAAGGTGCTTTAAAAGCCAAAAAAAAAAAAAAAAAATCCTGTACAAATTCTGCAGTTCAAATTATTGCTACTGTTTAAAAATAATGCTGTATTGAAATGGCATCCTGGACCAGAGTCAACAGATTATATATTATTTTATATGGTGTTCATATTCTTACTGTAGTGCAGCCCCAGTGCCAGGACTACTAACATCAGCAGGAAACAGCAGATGATGATCAGAGCAATCCTCAGCCTCCTCTTCCTCCTCTCTGTCCGCAAATTTGATAATCTCCTGGGCTGCAGAGGCATGGCCATCCTGTGTGTGTGTGTGTGTGTGTATGAGATACAGAAGCATTAAAACATCCAGTCACCTATAATCTCTTCTTCCATCATCCCCATGCATCCCTGCATCACTCACCTTTTTGTTTTTGTTTTGCACACAAGGTGTCTATAGGTAGGTAGGTAGGTAGGTAGGTGTGTGTGTGTGTGTTGATTAGTGCATGTGCTCCACAGCATATCATCCTGAAAGACCGTCTTGACCAATGGGAATGCACGGATTACCCTATTACGTCACTTGTCCACAGGTGCGCTGAATGAGGCTTGATGAACTTGAGCAGGTCGGAAGGGTTAAAATGAGTGAGAAATATATATATATATATATTACAAAATTTCCCTAAAGCCAGCAGATAAATTACCATCAGTGTGCAGAATCATTTCATGTGTGAAAGTGAAGGAATCAGGAATAATGAAATGCAAAAAAAAAGCCTCACAGCTTTTTAAAAATCAGAATAAATGTATGTGTAAATCTTTTACTAATAAAAAGAATGTTGACAGATTGCTTTTGTAAAAGAGGAACAAACCACTTTGGGGTTGCACTGTTCCAGAAAACTAATCAACAGCAGGTGTGTTTCAAAGTGAAACTTTTACATTTTTATCCATGTATAGTTACAGTCAATATATTGTGGAATTTCTACAGAACAAAGCACAAAAAAATTCATTCATTTACGGGTTTTTTTCACTCATTAATAGGAACTGCGTCATCCTGTTAGGGTCGCAGGGAAGCTGGAGCCTAAAAACACCCTGAACATCTCACCCGACCATCACAGGGCCAACAGACACACAACCATTCACACCCACAGGCAATTTGGAACTGCCACGGTCATGTGAGTGAGCTGTTACCATAGAAACGATCACGCTGTATCTTTAACAAAAATTCTGCTGTTACAGAAAATGAATCAATACCTGGGCACACACACGCGCGTGCACGCAGTCAAGTCATTTCTAGGCATAACAAAGTTATGTCTTTATCACACCAGCAGGTGGCAGCACACACACACATATATA
>JBCNYH010000005.1:30002859-30019561 GCA_039654325.1 Tandanus tandanus | reverse complement strand
GTGTGTGTGTGTGTGTGTGTGTGTGTGTGTGTGTGTGTGTGTGTGTGTGTGTGTGTGTGTGTGTGTGTGTGGATGGACTGGAATCATACACCTAGTGCGCCCAGGTTCAGCTCAGGAGGTTACTGAAAATTTAACTCTGGAAATTATAATAAAATGTATAAATAAATGTAATAAATTCTTAAATAAAAATAAATTCTGAGTAAAGTATACCTGCTGAAGCTTTGTACTGCTCATGGAATGTTTCCATCCCTTAACAATGTTATTTGTTTTTTTGTATGTTTTGTTCGTTTGTGTTATTTGTTTGTTTGATGTGAAAACTTGAGGAAGTAATTATAAATAAAAACAACTAATAAATATTCTGACTCAGAAGTACACGTAAAAATGCACATGAATGATTTATTTGTGTAATTATTAACAGAACTTTAATCATTTGGATCATGAATCCAAACTTCGGGCTTGTTATCCACATGAATGTACCCACTATTATTTTTAATCTTACAGCTAAAATTAGAATGTGTTCCGGATAATAAATTTGGATAATCACTGATAGAACGTCTGTAATGAAAACCAGTGCAGTAAAGCTGGTACACGTTCATGCTTTCGCAGCTGACTGATCTGTGTCAGACAAACAAAGCTATCAGTTCTGCAGCAATAAATCTGAGTCAAGTGATTTCCATCTGCTCTCACTTCAGAGATTCTAACTACTCAACTGTGATGCCTTTCACGCTACACTAATTTGCGCTACAAGTTCCATGTGCTTTTCTGTTAATGTGTGAAAAGGGAGTGGTCAAATAATATGTGAGTTATTCTGAGGTCACATGACTAAGTCAGGTTGCTCACGAAGAAATAGTGATGCACATTGCAGCCCTTCTCAGTTCTGAATGACTCTTTTTATAAAGCAGGCAAGATATTTTGTGATATCACAATTTACGAGAAACCAGTTAATGAAAGAACATTACTTAGCATTGGCTTTTATACTAGAAACATGCAGGAAGCGCAAACCTCTGCCAAGCTGAAAAATAAAAACAAACCTAACAACTAACTCTTGCACACAGCACCCCCTGCTAGAACTACTGTAGTATCACACTTCCAAAATATATATATATATAAATAAATAAATAAAAAAATCCTCTTTCACAATGTTAAAGAATCCTTTAAAAACAAATTCAGTGAATTTGATCCGAAATGTCCCCAGAGATTTTTGGAGTGTTTCTTGGGTTATATTCCTTAAAAAAAATCATTAAATTCCACTTATAACCTTTTGTATAAAATTGCTAACAATCTTGCTACCTCCTTGGCGGAAGTAAAAAACAAACAATGACACAAACAAATAAATAAATAAACTGTATACTAATAATCTGTTGGGTGACCTTGTTCTGTAGTAACTTTTTTCTGCTAGTAAGTACTTCATGATTGATTTGTTTCTATAGAAGTATCGAACCACCAAGACCGTGACTTCGTCTATGGTAAGACCTCTGAGATTATCTTACTAAATAAATTAATAAATAATTCTGCATATGCTAACCATACAGTCCGGATCATTGACGGTACATATTACTGTAGTATTTGCTCATAAATTTATTTTTGCTGTTGTTGTTGTTTTTTTTCAAATAACACAATAATAAATCATACACATGCCATAACGACGCTTAATACTGGCCTCGGATTGGTCAGATTGATTTAGCTGGGTTTTCAGTGCGGAATCACAGAAGTGATTTCTTTCATTCTGTTAAGTGATGTTAAGCTGGGATTTCTGATTCTTACACAGCAGTCTGTAGTCATAATGTTAACATTTCTGCTTGCTCTTTATGTCATCATGTGTGGTACACCCTGAACAGCCAACTCACACACAACCATTCACACTCACACTCACACCTAGGGGCAATTTGGATCAGCCAATTAGTGTAATGTGCATGTTTTTGGACTGTGGGAGGAAACCAGAATACCTGTAGAAAACCCACGCAAGATCATGGTGAACATGCAAACTACACACAAAACCGCCCTTGCCGAGCCCGGGACTCGAACCCAGGACCTTCTTGCTGTGAGGTGGACGTGCTAACCACTTGGAATCTCATACTGTAAAGATTGTTATGAAAATGCTGCCATCTGCTGGTGATCTGAGGAGCCACGACTTCCCGATTTGTTTGTTCATACTGTATATCATTGATCTGTATATGCTACTTTCTCTCTCCATCTCTTTCTCTTTCTCTCTCTCTCTCTCTGTGAGATTATGAGCTGATCAGAAGAGCGGGGCTGATCATCGCTGCTGTTCTGTTCTCTGTGGGCATCGCACTTATCTATGGTAAGTACTCATTACTTACTATGTCACAATACTTTCTACAGACACACACTTTAGATTTTAAAGCTTGGCTTGTTTTCTAAGCTGACTTTATGGAATATGTGCCACCTGATAAGGGGAAATGGGGCGAGTTCACATTATACACAATAATCTACTTGTTTTTCTTTGACAGGCAAAAGGTTCAAATGTGGGAGGAAACAAAACATCAAGTAAAGCACTAACACACACCTATACAGTCACAAAGCATGAGTATAATGTGCAAGCACTGACAATACACCCAAATATTCACCCACAATGCCTTTCTGTCCTGTCGCAGGCCTGTGAATCTGGACGACATTTGACTCTGAAGTTATTTATAGTCGGTAGGTAAAATCTCATGTTGTCTGAT
Source organism: Tandanus tandanus (assembly GCA_039654325.1). Classification (NCBI taxonomy): domain Eukaryota; kingdom Metazoa; phylum Chordata; class Actinopteri; order Siluriformes; family Plotosidae; genus Tandanus; species Tandanus tandanus. The sequence continues at coordinate 30,016,874 of JBCNYH010000005.1, read as the reverse complement.
ATTACTAGCTTTTAAGCCGCATGAAAAAGGAAAAAAAAAAGCATTAGTGTCAGTTTTATATGGGTCATGACCTTCATTCATTCAGTCATTTTCTAAGCAGCTTAATCCTAATTAGGGTCGCGGGGAGGCCGGCGCCTATCTCAGCCGACTCTGGGTGAAGGCAGTACATCCTGAACAGCTTGCCAGGCCATTGCAGGGCCAACACACACTCACACTCACACCTAGGAGCGATTTGGAACAGCCAATTAGCCTACTGTGCATGTTTTTGGACTGTGGGAGGAAACCAGAGTACCCGGAGGAAACCCACACAACCACAGGGTGAACATGCAAACTCCACACAATAAAAAAGCCCCGAGCCCGGGAATCAAACCCAGGACCTTCTTGCTGTGAGGCGTACATACTAACCACTGTGCCACCATGCCACCCTAATTCTATTTAAATATCCCAATTAAATCGTGTATAACTCTAACCAGTGACATAATCATGGAAATAGAATGAAATTATAAGAAATTAATGAACATAAGAAATCTTTGTGCCCTAAAATATTTTTTTCCCCCATAGGTATCTGCATCATTCATCAGCCAATCCTGTTACCCATAAGGACCCTCTCTTCATCAGTGAAAAATGGAAAGTCACATATAAAGAAAAGCCTCTTTTAATATAGAAGGAAGTCAGTAAATGTTTTGGATGTTGGTGTGTCCAATAAAAAATGTACAAATAACAATATTTTCTAATAAATTATATTCTAAATGTACTAAAATACTTTATTTGGTCAGTGGATGTGGATATGGGTTGTTTTTTCGTTGTTGCATGTTTATGGAAATTTGTGTTCATTCAGCTAGAAGAGCATAAATAAGGTCAAGGATTGATGTTTGGCGAGGAGTTCTGGGGTGCCATCACCATTCTGGTTTATCCCGAAGGTGTTTGGTTGGGTTGAGGTCAGGGTCCTGTGCAGGACTTCCACGTTCCTCTGACCTTAACACAGCGTGTCTTCACAGGGAAACAGTCATGCTCGAGCAGGTTTCTGACTCGATGTAACAAGGTTGACTTGTTTCATGGGTTATTGGATGAAGAACAACACATTCCATTTAAGTTCCATAAATAAGATGGCCTTTAACATATAAAACCCATTAGAAACCATTAGAAAGTTACAAAACAACTGTTACATGATGGGAATTGGGAATCAATCAGAATATATATATATATATATATTCTATTAGATATTAGCAATTCCATGCTCTGATTGGCTAATCTACTCCTAGGATTAGATACAGGTAACCTCAACATCACGACCAAAAAAATAACAAATTGCAAATAGTTCTAAGTTAGGGTGGTACAGTGATGTAGTGGTTAGCACGACCGCCTCACAGCAAGAAGGTCCTGGGTTCGATACCCGGGCTCGGGCATTTCTGTATGTCTGCATGCTCCCAATGTGGGTTTCCTCTGGGAGACTCCGGTTTCCTCCCACAGTCCAAAAACATGCGCAGTAGGCGAAATGGCTGTTCCATATTGCCCTTAGGTGTGAATGTGAACGGTCGTGTGAGTGTGTTGGCCCTGCAAAGGCCTGGCGAGCTGGTAAGGGTGCACCCCGCCCTTCGCCAAGAGTCTGAGATTGGCTCCCCGTGACCCTGGTAAAGGATAAAGAGGTTTGGAAAATGAGCGAATGAGAGTGTCATATAGATAGGTAGATAGATAGAATAATAGATGGATAGAAGTTGACATGCAAATATGCAAAAAAAGAGAAAGGCGGAGGAACCATTTTCAATAACATTACAATTTCAAGCATAGGCTATAAAATAAATATGGTGTGCGTGTGTGTTTTGCCGGCTTGTAGTGTTGTTCCTGCGCCACAGGGCGAGTCTCTGTGTCTCTCTGGAAGTCTGTGTGAAAGCAGGCAGAGAGGAGGAGACAGGAGGAGAGAAGAGGAGAGGAGGGGAGCGGATCCGGGTGGAGGGGCCGCCATTACCGGGGAAGCAAGAAAAGCCCACTTTCACCCACACACACACACACACACACACACACCACCCCTACGCGGATACACGCTTGCACACATTTCGGGATGGTTTGGGAATTCCGAGGTCCTTATCCTGCGGATGTGAAGAGCTGTCCTGGGATTTATCTGGGAATGTCAGCAGCGCCGCACGCGCCCGCCGCATAGGATGAAACGAGCGCATATTTATTAAAGGCTACAACAACAAAGGAACGGCCAGATGATTGATCAGGAGGACCGTGGGACATCCGGACGCACCAACTGAGCCAGGACTGCTGGCGCACCCTGGGGAAGGAACAATATCGATAGATATCCAGAAGTAATCAATCCCCATGTTCATGGATTTTTTTTTTCTTTTCTAAAAAACAAATATATATATATATATTTATTTATTTCTGGTACTCGAAACCGAGCCCAGCTTCAGGAGCCCGGTTCAACCCAATCCGAAAAGATTCCTCTCTTTTAACCCCTGGGACCTGCTCGTCGTGTCCACATTCTAGCCATTTAAAACCATTTATTTATTTTTTTAAAAAAAATACTGAAATCTCTTCGTGGCACTACGGGCTCGTGGCTCCTGGTTTAAAGTGTGCACGCGAGCAGAAAGACATCAAAATAAATCCGACGCCGGCGGCCTGGACTCGGACGAGCAGCGCAGTGATGGTATTTACCCCGCCATGAATGCTTTCATATCGCTTTCTAACCCCATGAAAAGTCCACACGGGGTGTTTTAATAGGAACAGCGTCTGTATTTTTAGTGGAAACTCGGACAATAAGGCAGGGCGGCTCTTCAAGTGTTGTCATGGAGCTGAACACTGGAAGTGAATGAGGGGCTAGTTCTGCTGAAGGTGTGTCACCCGGGCTCCGTTTTTCTCTCTCCAGTTTTGGGGTTTATTTCTTTATTCCTCCTTTAATTTCCGCACACACGTGATGCCAGTCGTCGTGTCTAAGCCTGGGACGTGAATTAATCTCGTTTCGCCGAGTGTAGAGATTAAATATGAGTAAAAAGTAGCGTAGACAGCGTCTGAGCTAGCATGCTAACTGAGGGGAGGGTTCACGTCACATGCATTAGCCTATGACAAAACCGGAGCTAGCCTTGTAGCTCGAGTTATTTTCAATATTTAGTAAAACAACAACTACAAAAAAGACCAACTTGTGCTCTTATGTCATCTTAAACTATGTTTGGATTTGTATGAGTGAATTTTCGATTCATTATGGATCCATTATTAGCGTTTATTTGTTAATTTTACATTTTGTAGGTGACTAGGGAGCCTTTGTGTACGTGTACAGCGACTCAGATTTGTTTTATGAACACACAAGACAGTGCTTTTATTTAAATATAAAGCATTAATATTTATTATTAAACACTTTTTAAAAAAAATTATCAGAGCCATGGTGTTTTATTCCTGAAATTTCCTGAGGATTTTTTTATTTATAGATGTTAATATTTCATTCAATTCAACTGAGTCTTAAAAATAAATAAATAAATAAATAAATAATAATAATTCTAATTATAATAGCATGTGATTTCCACAACTGGCAATGTGTGTCACGGACCCTACTTTAGGAACCACTCTTAGATACTTAAGGTGTGAGCGATGTTGCTAAAATATCACAACACAACTATACATTATAAAATATTCCACCAAACTCGAATGATATTTATGTCACTAGAATTCGAGAGTACCACAGTGGCGTAGTGGTTCGCGCATCCCTCTGGCGAGGGCGTTTCTGTATGCAGTTTGCATATTTACATGCACATTAGGCAAATGGCTGGTTCAAATTGCCCCTTAGTGTGCGATTGAATGGTTGTGCGTGTGTTTGTTGACTAGCCCTGCAGTGGACTGGTGAGTCTGCACCCAAAGTTAGCTGAGATAGGCTCCAGCCTCCCCGCAACCCTAGCGGGATTAAACGGTTCTGCAAATGAATGAATTATGATTTGATATTATACCAACAGTTCCATTGGAAATGTAACCTCAAGTTTAAACAAATATAAACCTAGGCAAAAAAAATCTCTGAAAGAGAACCGAAACATCCTCTACACTGTAGGGAAGTGAAACCTTCTGAGAGGACATGTTTAAATGTGTAACTGCTTGATACGGTGACCAGCAATATATTTGCCAGTGGTTAAAAATTACAGCTGCCCCGTGACAGCTCCGAAAACGGTATAATATTTACATTGCGTTATACCATGTTACCCAGTTGTAATAGATGGGACAGCTTTACTGGCCCCTAAAACTTTATTTATTTCGTATTTATTTTCAGCAATGGGACCTAAAAGTGCCATTTTACTCTTAAACACATTATAGAGGTCTATACTGAAATGAGGGTCATGTATTTAGGGATTCGTGCATTAGTTTGTTGTTTAAAGGTGTATTTTTTGTTGTTCAGGACATCCGTTCGTCGTCGTGCTGATGTTACAGCAGGAATCACGTATTAATTGTAAATATTGATATGTCATTTATATAAGCTGCTTTTAATGGTTTTTTTCCTTTTAGCGGTCCCCGTGGTCTAATCTAATGGTTTTCTAATGGGATTCACAGCGATCCAATAAATGCCTTATGATCTTTGGTGGTGACCTTATGATAATTGATGCCAGTTTTACTAGTGATTTATTAGTTCTGATGGATTTCAGTAATATTCCCATCTGCAATAATCCAACCACTGTGCAAAGAAAGCATTCATGGATATCTTTATTAAACCAGCAATTATTTCACTAAGGTATCACATTTCATTTAATGATACTTCAAGTGTATCATGGATTTGAAACAAAATATAAATACCTGGATTCCAAAGAACCAGTATGACATTATATCTAGCTCTATCTGTCTATATTTTGTATGTTGTTTCCCAGCTTTGCATAGAATATTTACTTATAAAGGCATCGTCTTACTTTCTGAAGCATTATTTTTTAACTCAAGGATATTCAGTTACATTGGTTTTTATACTGGATTAAAAAAAAAAAAACACAGCCCTGGTGGTGTCATTTCTTTAATGCATTTCTTGAAAATTAGCTGATTTAGCTTTTTAAAAATCCACCGAGCTATGCAGTACTTGACTACCTCAAGGCCATGATTAAGGAACAGTGCTCCAGACTCACATTTTCCACTGTTGCAATTTTGCTAATTTTTTGTACTAATATTTTTTGTAGACCTTGAATTACGTATTTTCACTGTAGATGTTGCATCGTGATAACTGCATACGCTGTTACTATTATAATACTTTGTGGTTTAAACCAGTCTGGCATCAGTGCATAAGCATCTAAAAAGTTAGACAGTAAAACAGTCAGCAAAGCAGATTGCTATCGATCCTTTTGTCTCGGGTGATACTTGATTAGTTGATAATCAGCAGCTCTTTTTTTTTATTTTTTTATTTTTTATTTTTGGAAGGAAAGTAATTACTACTCTTTTTCTTTTCTCTCTTTCAGGATGGACACCAGTAAAGAACAGCTCCTCTGAAAGATTTGACCATTTCTGTCAAGTCACTCCCAACTGATTATCGTCTCTGTTTCTGTTCCGTACATTCTATAATATGGGCAAGAAACACACAGTCAAAATTAGTCCATTTTAAAGCTAGAGAGAACATACTGCAGAAAAATATGATTGGATAAATCTGTTTATAAACTCGATAAAAGAGTGACGTTAACCCTTACAGCATGGCAAGATGAGTGACTGCAAACGATGATGGCAAAAAAGCAAGATTCACGGGTGCCTACCTACAACCTGGTTGTAGTTGGCTTGTCGGGCACCGAGAAAGAGAAGGGACCATGTGGAGTTGGAAAATCTTGCCTTTGCAACCGCTTTGTCCGCCCTAGCGCAGATGACTTTCACCTTGATCATACATCTGTGTTGAGTACTAGTGATTTTGGTGGCCGAGTTGTCAACAATGACCATTTCCTGTTCTGGGGAGAGGTGGAGCGAGTCTTGGAGGATGGCACTGAGTGTAGGATGCATGTGGTGGAGCAGACCGAGTTTATTGATGACCAGACGTTTCAACCACATCGTAGCACAGCTTTACAGCCTTACATCAAAAGGGCTGCCTCCACAAAACTGGCCTCTGCAGAAAAACTTATGTACTTTTGTACAGACCAGTTAGGCCTGGAACAGGACTTTGAACAAAAACAAATGCCTGAGGGGAAGCTGCAAGTCGACGGATTTCTACTCTGTGTTGATGTAAGTCGGGGGATGAACCGCAGCTTTGATGATCAAATGAAGTTTGTTACAAACCTGTATAACCACCTAGGTAAAACTAAAAAGCCTGCTGTGCTGGTCCTCACTAAGTGTGATGAAGGAGTTGAGCGATACATAAAGGACTCGCATACCTTCGCCATCAACAAAAAGAATTTGCAAGTTGTTGAGACGTCCGCTCGATCTAACGTCAATGTGGACTTAGCTTTCTTTACTCTGATTCAGCTCATTGATAAGGGAAGGGGCAAGCATAAAATAATACCTTACTTTGAGGCATTAAAACATCAGAGTCAAATAATTGCTACTGCAAAAGACCGATATGAATGGCTAGTGAACCACATAGTGAAGCATCACAACGAAACCTGGCCAGTTATCAGTCGACGTATGCAGCCATCACCAGAATACAAGGATTATGTCTTTTTAGAGGGGACAGCTAAAGCAAAAAAGCTTTTTCAGCAGCATGTTCACCGGCTTAAACAGGAGCACATTGAACGACGTCGTAAAGCATATTTAAGTGCTCTCCCACTGGCCTTGTGTTCCTTGGTGTCTGAACTCTCTGAAATCGAGCATTTAAGCTGGTCTGGGGTTCAAAAGGTACTGGAGTCCAAAAAGGACTTTGACCATTGGTTTGTGGTGCTGGAGGATGCACCGTGGGAGGACACACCACATCTTGACAATATGGAAGATGAACGCATACCCTTTGACGTGCTAGATACAACTGCCGCAGAAATCATATTCGACGCACATCTTGAACATCTGCGAAATGAATGCAAGCGTGCTGAGATGCGACATGAATTCAAGATGAAGTTGGCATCCTCACCCTTTGTGACCCCTGGCAAGCCTTGGGAAGAGGCACGGAGCTTCATAATGAATGAAGATTTCTATCAGTGGCTGGAGGAACCAGAATACTTGGATATCTATAACAGGCACCAAAAGGTGATTATAGACAGGGCAAAGGAGGACTTCCAGGAACTTCTACTTGAGTATTCTGAGCTTTTTTATGAACTTGAAGTGGATGCTAAACCAAGTAAAGAAAAAATGGGAGCTATTCAGGAAGCACTGGGGGAAGAGCAACGCTTCAAGGCATTACAGAAATTGCAGGCAGAAAGAGATGCCTTAGTATTAAAGCACATCCATTTTGTTTATCACCCAACCAAGGATACTTGCCCAAGCTGCCCATATTGTATTGATAACAAGATTGAGCAAATATTAGCCTCATGCTTTCCTATGCGCTATCCTTCCTTTGGAAAGTCTCACATGCATGAAAGCAAAGCAGAAAGGATTAACTTAGTGATTCTGGGCAAAGATGGTTTAGCAAGAGAGTTGGCTAATGAGATTCGGGCAATGTGTGCCAACGATGACTACTATGTGCTTGAAGGCAAAATGTATGAGCTTATACTCAGGCCCATTGAGGGTAATGTTAGGCTTCCTGTTAACTCCTTCCATACAGCTACCTTCACACCTCATGGGTGCCTGTGTTTATACAATTCCAAGGAATCTTTGTCTTATGTTCTAGAAAGTATTGAAAAGTTGCGCGAGTCCACACTTGGCAGAAGGGATAACCACATAGCCCAGCTTCCTTTGTCTCTTTTGTTAGTCACTAAAAGGGGTGTAGGAGCTTTGAGTGATCTTGGTGGGGAGACTGCCCAGATCTTAATCACACAGGGTCAGCAGGTAGCCATGAAACTGCAATGTGAATTTTTGGAACCGGCATGCCCTGGCTCAGGCTATGGGCGGAATGTAAATGAGAAACAGATAAACCAAGTGTTAAAAGGTTTGCTAGATACAAGAAGGAATGCCGTGTTTCGGAGTGGCTCCCCATCTTCACCCCCTTTGCCTCCGGGTATCAGAGACATGCAGCAAGACCAGAATCCAGAGGCAGACATGCGTATTGTCATGTGTCTAATGTGTGGAGATTCCTATGATGTAGACCAACTTCTCTCGCCTTTCTTACTGCCTCAGCATTGCAGGCCAACCAATTCCAGTGGTAATTCAGTGGTGCTTGAACAGACAGTCGGTGATAACAGGCTAACAATAGAGCTGTCCCTACTGTCATATCATGCTGCTTTTACCATGCGCAAGAGTCGGTTGGTACATGGGTACATAGGTGTTTACTCTGCTCGCCGCAAAGCCTCGTTGGAAACCTTGTGTGCCTTACTTTGTGAGGTTCCAGACATTGTTCCTGTCCAGCTGATCGCCGTGGGAGAAACAGAGACAGAGCTCACCGACTCAGAGTCTGCACGAGAGCTTTTGGTCCAGGGTGAAGAACTGGCCCATGAAATTGAGGGTCGTTTTACTAGTGTGGTCTGTGGACCAGGTGGAGTTGTGGGAGGACTGCACAGAATAGACCTCCTGCAATGTTTCTTCATGGAGGTAGCAGAGAAGAAGACTCTTGTTGAGGCGACTCATGTGTATGACAATGCTACCGAGGCCTGTAGCACAAACGAGAATGTGTATTCACCCCACTGTGGTTCCCCTAGCCCTGTAACTATGCTGTTAGATTATGAGGAGGACATGGAAGCTTCACCGCCTTACTTTGATGGCACCCTCACCTCTCATAGCGGATTCAAGCTCCCTGACTTGGACTCTGGCGACACATTCTCCGTCATCTCTGAACTCAGTACATTTGAAAACAAGTTGAACAACAAAGTTCCTTTACATATGAGGCCCAAGCCAAGTGTCACTTTTGACTTCAGAAAGCACAACTTTAACCCTTACATGGACACTAGTCATCGGCGGTCTCTTACCTCCAATGTCACCTGGCCTCCTTGTGGGGACGGGGTGTATGATCCATCTGATTATGCCGAGCCAATGGATGCTGTTTCCAAGCCTCGACCCAGCCATGAAGAGAACATATACTCAGTGCCACACGATAGCACACAGGGTAAGATAATCACCATACGGAATTCCAACAGGATGCACTCTAACGGAGGTGTGAATGGCTCGGACAGTGAAGGGGACGGCAGCTCTTTGGAACGTCGCAGGAACTTCTCTCCTGCAGGAGTAAAACCAAGACTGTATCGTGATCGATCCAAACGCCTGGGCAAGTTCAGCAGCTTCCGCACCAGTTTCTCCATTGGCAGTGACGATGAGTTCGGTAGTCTTCCGAAAGCAAAGGAGGATGACGTGACCGTTTTGAAAGGAGAATCGCTGATTGAGGAAGGCGATGATAAGAAAAGGAACATTCTGAGGAGCCTTCGCCGACCAGGCAAAGTAATTACAAATACATTAAATACCGCTTTTACAGTACTGTAGCTGTCTTCAAACACACTCAAGTTTGAAGTTGTAATTTCTCTCAGCTCAATGTTTGTCTCGTCTCAATTTCCACAGAAAACCAGACTAAAGCCACGACACTCAATCTCCAAACCTCTGGAGAGTACTTACTTTGGGGTGCCGCTAGCTAATGTTGTGTCACCTGACAGGCCCATCCCAGTGTTCATCGACAAATGTATCCGCTTCATTGAGGCCACAGGTAACACTTCCTGATGCTTTTAATTCTTGTAAGGCATGCACAAATACCCAAGTTCTGAGTGGCTTATGTACTGTTAACACTATAAGGCCAAACATTTGTGTGAAAACCAGTCGGCCATACCCATACACACCCCATTCATATATGACCCCTTTTGGAATTTTCTATATTTCTGACAAATCTGACCTAAAACTTGAGATGTTCACACATGTCATATACATGAATAAAGAGAAACTAGTTAACAAATGAGGCAAAAATATTCTAGTTGAATATTAGATTATTAGAATATTAGAAAATATTCTAGTTGGGTTCAAGTCCTGGGTTAAGCAAGGGCGTTTCTGTGTAGAGTTTGCATGTGCCCCCTGTGCTTGTGTGGGCTGCTTGCGAAGGCAGGGCAACACATACATAACCATTCAGTCACACCTGGGGCAATTTGGAACAGCCAGTTAGCCTATTGTGCATGTCTTTGGAGTGTGGGAGAAAACCAGAGTACCTGGAGGAAACCCACACGAGCACAGGGAGAACAGAAACTCCACACAGAAACACCCTTGCTGAGCCCAGAACCTTCTTGCTGTGATGCTGATATGCGAACCACTACATTACCCTGTAGGTTTTATCTCGAACCAAATTCTATCACCACCTTTAGCTGAACTTAAGGAACTTCTTAAGTTAATGATTAGATGATCAGGTGGGTATGATTGGGTGGAGCCAAAGTTTTCAGGGAGGTGGAGCTCCAGGAAGAAGGTTAGTGCACTCTGGTGTACAATTTATTTGGAATGCTTTCACATTACAACTTCCCTGCAATGGAACTAAGAAGCTCAAACCTCCATGGAGCTATGGTTTGCTTAGGTTCGAGTGAAGGAACTCTAGTGACCTACAAAACATGTAGATCTCAACCCCACTGAACACCTTTGGGATGAACTGGAATGCCATCTGTGTCCCAGGCCTTGACCATCATCAGTGTCTAACCTCTTCATTAAGGCTATTGTGGCTGAATGAGAACGAGAGCCACACAACATGGGTGGAACAAAAAGCACTAATGGGTGTTCTGGTCAGGTGTCTGCAAACCTTTTGGCTGTGTAGTTTTCTAATCTTTGTGTTGTCTCTGAGCCAAGACAAGTTGACCCATACCAGACACTCAGACTGAAATTTAGAAGAGTCTGTCACATGTTGCGATGTTTAAATATCTGCAACCACCAGTCGAGAAAGTTGCTGCTGATGGAAGTGCATTCTCGGATGGTGCAATACTAACTTCCTGTTTTCTTTTTCTCTTACTATGAACATATCTTACAGTCAAAAGTTCAGATCTTACAGATATCAAGTCAAAATAAACCTTGTACTCGAGTGAAAGAATGGCTGCTGATGCAGAATAATCATACAAGTCTAAAACTTTTCCTGAGACACACATCACATGCGTCTCTGTCTCGCTCTGTCTCAGGGTTGACTACGGAGGGTTTATATAGAGTGAGCGGAAACAAGTCCGAGATTGAGAGCATGCAGCGACAGTTTGAACAGGGTAAGATTTGACCCATGATTTCTCTCAAGCTTTGCTGTTGTCAGGTGCTCATGTGTAAGTCGGATAGCACCTGGGCTAATTATTTAGCCTTCTTGTGCATGCATTTTATTTATATATATATATATATATATATGGTATATGAGAAAAATAAAAGGACTACAATTTAATCCCGACAAGCCTGTTTCGTGGTTGCCCCACTCACACAATATATATAAAATGCATGCACAAGAAGGCTAAATAATATATACATATATAGATAAAATTTCCATTTGATTGCTCAGTGTAAAAGACAACTTTGTTTTTCCTCTTTCCTCTATAGACCATGGCCTGGATTTGGTAGAGAAGGACTTTCCAGTGAACACAGTAGCTGGAGCTTTAAAGAGCTTTTTCTCCGAGTTGCCTGATCCCCTGGTGCCATACAGTCTACAAGTGGAGCTGGTGGAAGCTTTTAGTAAGATTTCTTAAACCTGTAGGAAATTGACTTTTTCAATCAGTGTAAACAAATGTGTGTAGAGTATCGTGACTCTGCGTTTCGCTGCTGGTGAGTAGGGTGATGGGAAATAAGAGGCGTGTGCACCCTCTGCTGGACAAAGAGTTCACACCCCTCCACAGTGACATTGAGAAATAAAGCACAACTCAAGCTTTTATGATCGTAAAAACAATTATACAACTCTCTCAGTAAAATAAGTTTTTATTATATTTTGTTATAGTCAGAAGTTTAAAGATTCAAGGAGGATCACTAGTAAAAGTGAGGATTAAGGATTCAGTTGTCAGTACAGAAGCGTACAAGGGCCACCTACCTTTTTGTTTGTTTTGTTTCGAGGTCGTTTGCAGCGGTGGGTATTTTTTGAGTTTAAAGTCAGAATTTCTGAGGGGAAAAAATCCGAGCTAATTTCTGCATTTGAAATCAGTATTGTAAAAATGGATGGCATAGATGTGCTTATCGTGTTCCCCACGAGGCGTAGGGAATACTATGTTTTAACAGGCTGTCCATCTCCGCTGCTGCATATTTATGTTGAAGGGTCGCCCTACCAGCCTATCGAAACTGGATCACCGGGACCTATTTTTCAAGGTCACAGAGGTCAGTTCAGTAAAAATGCCTGTTAACTCTAGAGGCTGCAGTTGACCATGTGGGGGGATACATCTAATGTCCTGTGACAAGAACAGATTTGTAGTTAAGCTATATTTCAGAATGGGGTTTAATAATAATGAGATTCTTTGTTGGTATGCAAATAATCCCTGCATCATAACGAGCGCTTTATAAAAGGAATGTCTGACTTTGACCCCCCAATTTCAGATGACTGCAATCTGGAACCTCACCACTAGATGCCACTAGATACAGCTAAAGCTTACGCACTGTAACTTTTGTATTGTTTAACGGCTTTGCGTGTGCGTTTTCCTGTATCCTGTATTTGCGCAGAGATTAATGACCGAGAGCAGAGGCTGCAGACCATGAAGGATGTTCTGAGGAGATTTCCTCGTGAGAATTATGAGGTTTTTAAGCACGTCATGAGCCATTTGAACAAGTCAGTTCCTTTTCTCCCTCTAACAACTGATAGAAATCACTGTAGGTCTGAATGAAGTCGTTAATTATGAACTCATTTCACGTCCAGGGTTAGCCAGTGGAACAGAGTCAATCTGATGACCAGCGAGAACCTGTCCATCTGCTTCTGGCCCACGCTCATGAGACCCGACTTCACCACCATGGACGCTCTGACGGCCACGCGCACCTACCAGACCATCATCGAGACGTTTATCCATCAGTGCGCCTTTTTCTTCTACAACCAACCTCCTGCCGAGTCTCCGACGGGCCTCTACGGCACTCTGGCGCCCTCTGCCATGCCTCCTTCACCCAGCGCCGCCCCTTTGTGCACCCCTCCGCCACCTCCGCACTTCAACCCGGCGCTGCACTCGCCCCCCAGCTCGCCCCCTCAGAGCCCTCTCACTGTCCCTGCTGAGACACACACACTGTGAGACAGGAAAAACTCCAAGAAACAACCGGGTTGCTCGTATCGACTCTCCAGTACAGTGTATATGCTGCAGTCTTTACAGAGACGCTTACTGTGTAAACACCATCACACGTCACCTGTGTGTTTAAACTTGCATGTAGAGACTGGATTTAATGCCGTCTGCAAACGTTTTCTGTTTCTTGCGCACACTTGAAACTGTAGCGTGCTGATCTCACACACACACACACACACACACACACACACACACACACACACACACACACAGTTAATAGGGTCTTAAGTCAAGACCATGTAGTGCGCAGCCTCTCCATTTTATTAGTACTTTCTCTCACTTCACTTCGTTCATCCGTCCGTCCGTCATTTCCTGAGTTCGTCCTGATCTCAGACTGTAGCTGCTTTTTCCCCCCCTCTTTTCTTTCAGCTGCACATGAAGGAGATGCAGTAGGAAGATGCACTACATAAACGGAGCACTTACTCCAACGTTCTTCTTAAAAACGAAGGCGAACAGACACTTTAAACGAGTGCTGGTTTTAAAAAAAGAAAGAAAGAGAAATAGAATTACTATTGCTGCATGCTTATTTGCAAAGACAAGCTTCATCCCCCTAAAAAAAAAAAGTTGGTTTAATCCACCTGATCCCTGGTTAAAAGACAGCATGGATTTAAAAAACAAAACAAAAAAAAGAAAGGAAAAAATTCCAGATGTCATGTGATGTACGAAGGTTTCGGTTTTCTTCTCTGTGTGATATGAAGCTTTTATGACGTTTTGCTTTCATTGGTTCCTTGTGGATCTGTGCTGTTTTTATGAGATTTGATTGGACGATTAATCTGAACGCCGAGAGTTTGGAGAGTTTCGATCCAAGACTTGTAATGAACTTTGAACTTTGAC
>JBCNYH010000005.1:29979971-30001401 GCA_039654325.1 Tandanus tandanus | reverse complement strand
TATAGACTCATTACATGCAAAGTGAAATATTTCAAGCCTTTATTTGTTATAATTTTGATGATTATGGCTTACAGCTTTCGAAAACCCCCAAATCTAAAATCTCAGAAAATTAGAATATTGCATGAAATCAATAAAAAAAGGATTTGATTTTAAATACAGAAATGTCAGCCCTCTGAGAAGTATAATTATACAGATGTACTCAGTACTTGGTTTGGGCCCCTTTTGCATGAATTACTGCCTCAGTGCGGCGTGGCGTGGATGCTATCTGCCTGTGGCACTGCTGAGGTGTTATGGAAGACCAGGATGCTTCAATAGCAGCCTTTAGCTCTTCTGCATTGTTCGGTCTCATGTTTCTCATCTTTCTCTTGGCGATGTCCCGTAGATTCTTTATGGGGTTCAGGTCAGGCGAGTTTGCTGGCCAATCCAGCACAGTGAACCAGGTTTTGGTATTTTTGGCAGTGTGGGCAGGTGCCAAGTCCTGCTGGAAAATGAAGTTAGCTTCACCTTTGTGTGTGTGTGTGTGTGTGTGTGTGTGTGTGTGTATTATATATGTACGATGTACCTTCCTTTCCGCCCTTGACACTGTAGCAGTACAGATTTTACAATCTGCCTTACTCCTGTCGTCTCTCTTATTAAAAAAAAATATTCCAATATATATTATTGGAATATATACGGTTATAATATTGGAGAAAATCCGAAATACATTTCCATCTGTAATCCATCCAGTTTGTGAACAAGGATGAGGTGTTCTAGAAGGCTGTGTACATAATCTGTAAATAAATGTATATCGTTTTTAATGAATATTATTATTAGCATTTTTGGGAGATTTTGAAAGAATATGTTCATAACACAAAATTGCCCATTCAAGTTACTGTATGTGGCTATGTTGTATAACTTGTATTGTATTGATAATGCATCTCTGATTTACAGTTTTCCTTCAAAGAAGTGTTCAAGTGATACTGCTATCAATAAAAAATTATTATACAAGTACATTCTGTACACTTCTAGTGGTGAAAGTAGGTGCAGTATAAACTTGTGGGGTTGTAGCTGTAGTACATGAACTGCATGTTGGACAAACAGTGAATGTGTCTAAACTGGGTTCCATCTCATGGGTTGTAGCTCCATCACACAGTTGTTGCGACTCTGACTCTGAAGCCTCTTCCATCTGCTTCATGGCTAAGATATCCTATATGAAACACAGGCCAATATTAGCAAAATTTTATAACTTTGTCATTTCCATAATCAAATTATCACATGTATTTGTATAATATTTAGGACAACAAAATGCAATAGGAATGATTACCGTAAACATGAGCGACAGTATCAAGATCTGTTTATATTATATATACAATGCATTTATTTTTAAATAATAAAAAAACATCATAAATATTTATAATACAGGTGTACATGCCGGACCCAGGGCCTACATACCATTCCTTATAGATCTATGTATGTTATATGATATGTAGACCTATACATAAACACATTTCTGCGATGGAATTATCATAATTAAAAGTAAGCGTACCCTTCTAAAATTCAGCTTAGTCACGGTCGTTCTTCGTCTCTTGGCTGTTAGCTCACTACAGGCACCTCGGGCTGTGTGTGGGTCGGTCTTCATGGGGCGAATACTGGGTAGTACATTTGGCACCAAGTCTAGTTTTTTTTTTTATAACCCATTTGCCATTGTTGGTAACCGATGAAATCACCGGGCTTCCTGAAATGGTTCTTGATGTTGGGCCCGACCATCCTTTCCTTGTGGATTCCAAATTGTTTCCACCTCGCGGCTATTACAGGGTCAGTCAGCCACTGATGGAGAGAGACAACTCGATGGAGGTCGTAACTGTTCTCCGAGTAGTTATTGCTACACCCACCAACAACGCAATAGGTCACCATTTTGAATGAATTGCTTCTGCACTGAAGTGTTTTCTGGAAGTGACGTCACCAATCAATTTCGGCGGAAAATACCGACAGCATTTTCGGAAGCATTCAGATAGCGGGAAGTTTAAAGTGGCCTGGTTCATTAAGGGGGCCAATGTGAATGCAGTACGACCTGGGTGCATTCTAGTACTAGCATTGTTATCACTTTATGCTGGTAATCGTGGTAAATAAAAAGCTTAAGACATGTCCTTTAAGGAAATCAACAAAAAAGATTGTTGAAATTCTAATTGTTGATGAAGTGAAAGATGGAGCAGAAGATGTATGGTGGATGACTCTGCATCGTAGACACTCAGCTTGCTTATCTTGATGTACATATTCAGTGATATTTTGGGTCAAGTAAAGCTCTATTCCCAAAACATAAACCGAAACCAAAGCATCATTATGACATCATTACCCAGCACTTGATCAGATTATGGACAAAACAATTTGTACACCAGCACAGTTATTTAAAACGATGTAGTTCAAAAGGAATTTCTGAAAAAGAATTGTTGCCCTACTACCTATGACAGACATCAGATGATACAGCTTATCTTCCTGCTGATGACTGCTGCTGATTTGATTTGAGTAACCAGATTCCACGGGAGTAGTTTACTGAAATGGTAATGTAGAGTTTAGAGAGGGAAGAGAAGTCCAATCCCATGGAATTGACTTGACTTACTTGACTTAAACCGCATATACCATCACGGGGATGTGAGATGACTTTCGGTCGGATGGTTAGTTGAGGCAGGGGTTGAGGCAGGGATGCTTTTGTTGGCAACTCAATGTGAAGCAGTTTCACTCCGAACGTAACTCAACAAGACAATTCTCTCCTAGCCAACCTGGTCTGTATGTCCATGTTATACATGATAACCCCCATCTCAAAAAGGTAGACCAGGATGTTTACCCTTTATCTCACAAGCCGAAGATACCCCTAACATCCTGTCAATAATAGCAATTTGCCACCAAACATGCCTCCTCCTTGTATGGTCCACTATATCTTCCATATGGTAAGAGTATGCAGGTCTAGAAAAAATTTTCTGAGATGATGAATGCTAGAAGAAACTGGCTGTAGAGACTGGTGCATCGCAGTAAGTTTATTTTCCACATTTTGTCCTTCTTTGTTTACCTTTTTCCCCTCTTACTTTGTCTGTGATTAATGTAGGGGAGAGTGGGGCTAGTTGGTAAAATGGGGCAAATTTGTACACCTAATATTTCAAAAGAGTTTAACCTTTGCACTCTTGTCACATGGTGTCTTTTTAGGTCAGATCACTCCAAGTTTAAAAGACCTAAAAACACATCATGTGATAAGAGTGCAAAGGTTAAACTCTTTTGACATATTAAGTGTACCAATTTGCCCCAGTGTACCCTACAATAGGTCATTGGTTACTTGGTGAGACCATTTTGAGAATGCGCCTGTTTTGCCTGTTGTGTGTTTGCAAGGGTCCAAATTATTCATGACTTCAGCTCTGCCAGTTTGTTGTCCTGTTGTGGATTCAGCATTGCTGATGGCACAGTTGGGCACAGTGGTCCCAGGCTGGGCAAGGTCGTTTCTGTGTGGAGTTTGCATGTTCTCCCCATTCTTCAGTGGGTTTTCTTTAGGTGCTCTCGGTTCCTTACATGTCCAAAAACATGCATATTAGGCTAACTGGCTGCTTCAGTTTGCCCCATTTCAGGATATGAGTGTGAATGGTTGTGTGTGTTGGCCCTGTGATGGCCTGGCCCAAAGTCAGCTGAGAAAGACCTCCTCGCAACTTAACAGATTCAGCAAATGAATGATTTTAGGCACCATTCTTCTATGTCCAATTGCTCCAATGAAAATTTAGCTATGCTTTTAGCATGCTAGTAAAAAATAAAAAAAATGTAAAATAAAACGTTCTAGCTGCTTGGGCTATGAGCATCTGTATTGCGCATCCCTTCACTTGCTTGTCTGTGTTTTTGGACTGTGTTTATGTAAAGCTGCTCACAGGTAATCCTCTTTGCTCTAATGTTGGAAGCTATGTTTGCTAGCAAAGTTTGTTTCTGTCACACTGTTGGTCTCCTTTCATTTTTAATTGGGATAGCACTGCTATGAACTTGTTTTGTGTTTATTACTGAGTCATGGCTGATGATGTTACTGTTTTGTTACCTTCTATTTTCTTCTGCTTCATTCCTGTGTCGCGACAGCTGAATCATCTGCTTTGTGCCCAATCTCACCACTTCCACATTCTTTCTTTGAAGTGGCCGAGTCAAATACTTTGCTGTGGGCTAACCTTATCAGTGTTGTCTGTGTTTTTCTTTTGCTTTTTATTTAAATGCATGTATTAAGTATTTAGCAGAAATAAAAATAGGGAGGGATATGTGCTACTTTGGCAGTGAGTTACTGCTTCTCGTATTGTTATGATTTGCTCATTTTTTAAGTTTCTTTTTAATTTCCACTGCACTGAGGGCCCAACATTGGTAGCATGGTTGGTTGGCCTCAGTTAAGTGTTGAGTTTCGTTTTGTTGTGTTTTGACCAACTGTCCTTGTACTGCCAATGGTACCATTAACAGTGGCTGCGTCCTCTTTTAGCCATTGTCCTTTTCATTTTTTTAATTGTCCTGTAAATGTTTGATAAACATTTTGTAATGTAGTCTTTGGTTCCTCAGTAAACTATTATGTGTATCATTAATATTGACCTTGATATTTGGACGCTTTCCTTAAGTCGAGTTAGGAGTATTACGATAGGTCTAATTCTCAAGGTGGCCTAATTATACCCCCTTCATATTTTTTATTATCACACTAGCCACACTAGCAAAAGGGCAAAGGAGTATCACACATTAACTGGCCATGCATGAGCAAAAAATGGGCTTGAACAGAAGCATGACATTGAGGTTCATACAGGTGATGGTATAATATCAGAGGAAACTGTAATCTAAGTAACCTTGTATTGCATTGTTGGGAATAATTTAGTCTCTGAATAATAATTTAAGCACTGCACTTGGTGATTTTAATTTTTAAAAACCACAGTTCCTCAGTTCCAGCTGTAGTCCACAGCAGAAAATTCCTAGGACAGTTGTGGGTATGTCATATGAAACGCACCTGTAAATACCATCATAGACCCGTAGATGTGTTGGGTCAGTTTCCTAGGGCTGTTGTGTGATGCCCTACAATTTCCTATGCCCGTGGTAGGACAAATATGAATTTTATATGCTTTTTGGGTCATCTGATGTGCTTACAATCATACTTTTTTAACAATTGTCAAATGACTGAGCTGGGTTAAACAATGGGACTTCCTTATATACCCACATATATAGTACAGCATTTTCGTGACTGTATTAAATTAAGCCACACGGTGTCGAACAATCAAGTACCACAGAAATACTGTATGAGGATTTTATTTTGTCTCTCAACAAAATATCACTTTACTAAGAACATCATACTATTTGAACCCGACTTATTTTACCCATGACAGACATACAACGCATATTTTATATGTGAACACAACTATGATCCACCTCACCCGAACCCACGTCAGTCCCTTCCGTCGTAGCTCTGTTTTTTTTTTTTTTTTTACCAAAGATAATGAAATGATGCCATGTCTGATTATCAGTGATTAGACTGATTTCTATTTCTGTCCATTAATTACATGAAGGATAAATATCAAGTAGTTCCACTGAAATAACATTATTCCTGTTATAACATTAATAAACATCTTGGGTTGTCACTCTGGTATTAATTGAGCTTTATTCATGCTTTTATACTCAAAAATGTATGACGCAGAGCAAAGCAAGATAACCAGTTCAAATGAGAACCTTAGTGGTTGCCTGGAAACAAACCAGTGAGTACGTCTTAACAGAATTGAAGTATGACTGACAATGAATGGCATCCAAGATGGCAGCTCTTGTGTTTGTCTCACATTTGAGTCATTTTTTAAATCATATGCCACGATAGCATAGGGACAACATGCAAACTCCAGAAACCCCCAAGACCGGGACTTGAACCCAGGACTTTTTTTGCTGTAAGGCGGGCATGCTTACCTCTACACCACCATGCCATCCTATTCAACAGTTTGTCTTATTGTTACATGTGGGTTGTATTGGTCTGAATTAAAATGCTATAGATTGGGTTAAAAAATACCTGAGTAATGGAAGCATATGTGTATAGCAAGACTTTTTTTGTATGAAAAGCTTACTGTTAGATCTGGCATGCCTCAGGGCACCATTTTAGGACCTTTGGTATTTAAAATATACAGTATGTTAATGTCCACTGCAGTAATATTTTAAAGCCTTATTTGCATTTGTATGCTGATGATAACCTCACCTATTGTGCTGCACCATCACCCACTGAGAAATCGTAATTTATTTAAGTCTAGTTCTTAATTATGAAATATCAAAATATATATCTTTTAAAATTTCTATAAAATCTTTAACTTGGATCATCCTTGCCCCAAAAATGTTTTGCATGCACACATAAATGGGTTTAATTGTATAAATACTTGGGTTTTATGTTGGATAATGATAGGGTTAGGGTTACGGGTTGGGGTTAAGGTTTGGGTTGGGGTTAGGTTTGGGGTTAGGGTTTTTGTAATTGTTGTTTTACACAGTAAGCATTAAAAAGCTAGTTAAACGTTTTGTTTTTTTTGTTTGTTTGTTTGTTTGTTTGTTTTTTTAGGTAATGTTTTATAGATGTACCTCCAAGACACTATTGCAATCATGATGTTCTCTGAGAACTCCAAAAACTCCACTGAGTTTTTGACTGATGGTATACTTAGTCTGTGTCCTGACAAACCAGTATAAGAATATATTCACTGATAGTGACTTTAAAACTCTTCTGTACGTTGATCTGGATAAGAGCGTCTGCTAAATGCTGTAAATGTAAATGTTCTGGTTATCTTTCAATTGATGTAAGAAGATAAAATTGCTGTAAGAAGATATTTTTGTGTGCAAGGAAATTATTGTTTAGTTTCCTTCTTATATATGTATCTGCATTTTTAAGAATTAGTAAGACTGAGTGGAATTTACTCTTAAGTATGCATACTGTTCTTTCAGTAAGTTCCAAGGTTTTTTTATTAAGGCATCTTTAATTATAATGCTCCAGCTCCATGTAACAAGCTGCTGAAATGCACAAACTGGAGCTCTTTTTCACATTAACTGATGTTGATATATTTAACAATCAGCATTAATAAAGACTATATTCTTATTGTTATTTATTTATTTATTTATTTATTTAGGTTTTATTTTCTGTGCTATTGTTGTCATTATTGCTTCCTGCCTTCAGGTTAATGTTTTCTGTTATCTTTTTTCTGTGCTGCATTCTTGGCTATGGCTGATTTGTAAAAGAGATAATAATCTTAATGTGATTTTTTTTTCCCCCTGTTAAGGTAAATAAATTAATTTCCTGATATAAGATTGACAGAAGTTACTAAAAATGGCTGTCAAGTATCCAGTTACTGTAAGATACGAGATATAAGCCCAAATTTAAATTGTGACTCAGCAGTGATTTCATATAAGAAATGTCATCATATTTAAATTATCATTCATTTTTAATTTATTATGAATTAAAAAAGGGGGGATTTTTAATGGCACTGTACGTTATAATAGCATGTTCATGAAGCAGGAAGTCTAATATTCAGATAAATCAACAAAGTGGATTTGAATCATGGTTCATCACAGAAGGTGAGGTATTGTTCTGGATTTTTCTTTAATTTCAAATAAAACTCTTTATATATTATATAGCATATTGCATGCTGTAGCCTCTGCCTTGGCTTCATTTGTCTAATTGTTGGAAATTGTAACCGAAGTTTGAATTGATGCTGATTGTAGTAAAAAAAATGAGGAGACTCAGGATAAAATTTAAGTAAATGAGAACCATAGCTTGAAAATTCAGTGAGTTACAAATACTTATGTAAAAAAAATAGCATTATCATCATTGTCTTATGAATAGAATTAACAATGAATCATCGTGATGGAATCCTGTGGAGGAGGAGCATCTGATCTTGGGAATGTTAAGTATGTTGCATTAAACAGGAAGTATAAATTGTTGTTGTATAAATTGGTCAGCTGTCACATCGCCAACACGAGCAAAACTCAGGTAGGAATTTAAATCTACTGCATCAAATCTGCTCATCTTTATTGGAAATGTATTCAAAAATGATTTATTTTAATTAAAAATAGAATTTAACCAAAAAATGTAATTAATATTTTATGAACTTAATTTACTCTAAACCACTGAATACAGTTAAATTAATTGATTAATAGTAAACTAACAATAAACAAACTTTCTTTTACATGGTTCAAGGTTTATAAAATTGTAACAAAAAATAGCAAAAAAAATTGTAATAACAAATATTATAAATATTAATAAAACTGTGATACTTACAGAATCGCAATACAAATCAAATTGGTACAAAGGTATAATAATATCGTATCAAATGATCGCTGGTGTTTCTCGTCCCATACCATTTCCTGCTCTTTATAGTATGAATGAATGAATATATTTTATTAAAAAAGTGACATGTACATAATTAAATATAAATTATGCAAAAGTACATGTACACACTTTAATAAAAAGGAGAACTAAAAAGTAAGTTATAATAAATAACATTACTTATTTGAATAGTTGACCTTAGTAAGTATATATACATATATAAGAAGGAGGCTAAACAATAATTTCCTTGTACACAAAAATCAACCAGTTATTTTATCTTCTTACAGCAATTGAAAGATATCTATAAAACATTATTCAAAATAGCAAAACAAACAAACAAACAAACAAATAAAACATTTAACTAGCTTTTTTAGCTAGTTTCTAATTAGCTTAATGGTTACTGTGTAATTCTTTATATAATATTATACTCAACAGTATTATATGTAAAGTGTTTTCCTTTTTGAATTTGTAATATGAGTTAGACGAGTCACTTTCTTACCTTTACTACAGCTGATTATACCTTTATTGTTCTTACAGTTATGGAGGTGATGCAAACACAGATCTTTCTTGTACCCTAAGTCCCTTATCCTGCGTCCCCATTTCTTGTATTACACTGAAAAATATTTATTACGTTATTACAGGGTGACCCAACAAAAGGGGTTAAATATAATTAAATTATTATTTTCACACATCAAACTTAATGTAATACATCATTTATTCATTAAAATAGATACGTTTTTAATTTATATTTGTGAGATATATTTTATTTAAACCAAGTGAACCAATTAAAGCAGTTGAAGCAATTAAATCAGTAATAATAGAGCTTAAACAACAGTTTTTATTGTGTTTCTATCTTTACCTTTAGATCTGAAAGCAACGTGGAGGAAAAGTAAAAAGCAAAATGGCCATCAATAACAACAGTTGTGGATCTGGTGAGTTTTGAGATTAAGTTTCATCTGGTAATAAGGATCTACTGTAACGGATTTACTAATATCAAGCGTTTATGATAGTCATGATAAAAGTTGCTACTGTAATCATACAGACAGGACGTACGCTCATCCCAGGACAGGTATTTGAATAGTTCTTATGCCGACAAACTTCTGTCTGTCCATCCGTCCAGCCACACTTTTTAAAATGCTTTTTCTCTTATATTCCTTGACCAATTGATTATCTGTTTATTTTATTTAATAGAGCTCAGTTGGTCAAAAATGAGGACTGGAGCCTGTGAAGTTTTGGAAGATAACCTGCTTTATTTTGTTGCAGGATCAGAGCCCGGTCTCTCAGAGCTAAAACTTTTGCTTGTAGGAAGTGATCATTCAGGGAAGAGTTCAGCACGAAGCATCATACTAAACAGAAACCCGAGTGATGTGGAAAAACGTGAACACTGCGTGAAAGAAGAGGGAGAGGTAGCAGGATGGAAGATCACTGTGATCGAAGCTCCAGGATGGTGTAATGATAAACCAGTAGAAGAGAACACTGATTTACTTAAAAAGGAAATAGTCCTGGGTGCATCCATGTGTTCTCCAGGTCTACATGCTGTTCTGCTGGTGGTGAATGGGGACAGGAAATTCACAGAGAAAGAAAGAGAAATATTATCTGCATATCTAAATCTGCTTGGTGACAGCGTCTGGAGTCACACCGTCATCCTGTTTATCTTTGAGGAGGCTCTGGGAGACAGAACCATAGAGCAGTACATTGAGAGTGAAGGACAGGATCTCCAGGAGCTGGTTGAGAAATGTGACAACCGATATTATGTTTTTGATAACATGAAAGTGAACGATGAATCTCAGGTTCCAGAACTGCTGATGAAGATAGAGGAGATGGTAGCAGGAAATGGAGGCTGCCATTTTAAACTGGACACAAAGATACTCCCAAACCTGAGAGAGAGGACGAGTGACAAGAAGGGTGGACCATTGGAAAGGATAAATGAGTTATTGAGGCAGAGAGAAAGCAAGACACACTTTCTTCCACACATCTCCCGAAGACATACAGGTGAGTTGTAGTGATCTGGAGGTGCTCATGAACCATAAATGCTCGCCTGGTGTATTTATTTATTCATTCATTTGCCAAACGGCTTAATCGTACTAAAGTCATGGGGAAGCTGGAGCCTATCTCAGCTGACTCTAGGCGCAGGTGGGGTACACCCTGAGCAGCTCGGCAGTCCATTGCAGGACCAAGACACACAACCATTCACACGCACACTCACATATAGGGACAATTCAGAAAAGCCAATTAGCCTAATGTACATGTCTTTGACTGTGGGAGGAAACTGGAGGACCTGGAGGAAACCCACGCCGGCTCAGGGAGAACGTGCAAACTCTGCAAAGAAACATCCAATCCGGGACTCAGAAAGAGGAGTTTCTTGCTGTGAGGCGGACGTGCTAACCACTGCACCACCATGCCGCCGCGGAATAGCATGGATGGGATATACTATTATTTTCAGTGCATGATTATACAGGATACTGTACTTTCTTACATGCATACATAATCATAATGCACCAGACTTGTACGGTTTACCATTTTGGAATTAGATTCAACATTTCTATAAATTTTCCAAGGATAAACAATGATACATAAAATGTAAAAAGTTCTTTATTAGAAACAATTCTATGTCTTTACGTTTATTCTTCATACACAGAAAAGTCTGGTGAAAACAACGGGACCAAAAAAGCCACATCGGTACAGCACTCTGACCCTGAACATGTGAGTACCATATATCTCCGATCAAATGTAGCAGTTAGTTACAAATGTTATGTCTTGCAGGAGCTTATTGATCAATCTTTTAAGAAAGTTATTTGTAAATGTAAATTTGTAATTTGTTTTTCAAAAAACAACTAAACAATTCCAACCAAAGTTGCAAAATTACAAAATAACAAAATAACAAAAAGAGTACCAGGAGAGTGTAAACCTCTGCCAAGCACGGAAATCCGCCACACGAAACAATAATTCATTCATACATTCATTTACTGAACTGCTTAAGCCTACTAAGGTCGCAGGGAGGCTGGAGTCTACCACATCCAACTATGGGTGAAGGACAGCTGAACAGCTTGCCAGTCCATTGCACAACCATTCACACTCAGAGGTAGTGGAGCAGCCAGGTAGCCTAATGTACATGTCTTTGGACTGTGGGTGGAAACCCACGGAAGCACAAGGTGAACATGCAAACTCCACACAGGAATGTTCTCACCGAGCCGTTCTTGCTGTGAGGCAAACCTGCTTAGCATTACGCCACCATGCCCCCAACTAATCCAAAATATCCAAAATCGTGTCACCCCACAATATTAAAAATTCTTTTAAAAAATGACTGCATCCTGAATTTGATCCGGATCATCTGCAAAAACTAACAGAGTCTTTCATGTCCAAAGCCCCACCTCTGGGAGAAATTTCATAAATGTTTTATGATTATAGAAGAAGTTCAATGTTTGCTAGTCAGTTGTTTCTGCTCAAGCAATTAAACTTTACACCTGTTTAGCCCTCAGCTGACCCTGAACTGTTTACTCCAGAAGAGGTTGACAATGATTCTGAGTATAAAAACATGGAAGAATACAGGTAACACACCTGCTTTTTAAATGACAAAAACCATTTCAGTTGTTAGTCAAACCAGTTAAACCATTAAAAAGATTCCATTTCGTTATGAGTACTTCTTCCACAGGCAACGTGTATTGTCACTCTCCTTGCCCTCATATATTAGTGCCTCTCTTGCATCCTTGATCCTCTGATAGTCAATGGGTGTGTCTAGCACTTCCCCCACCTAAAGTGCCTTCCACCCACTTAACAGAATGTCTGTGCCATAACTGGAACCAACAGTGGCTTGGTAATATAATTGCTGGTCAAGTAATGGCTGCAGGCATACATGAGCAGACTCTGACAACTTTGTTTGCAGAACTAAGGGGGGTCTCCCAAAATACTGTGCAGATTCGAGCTTTACAAATACCAATTTCTAGCCCCACAGAGCCACCCCATCCATCCATTATGTTGCAGACCTGCTACCTGAATCTTTGTCTGTGGCCAGGCACCCCAACTTTTGTCAGCGACGAGGCAACTGGCCCCTCAACCATACACAAAGGAGCCCGGGGGTGGAACAAAGCTTCTTTCACTTTATCTGTGTGACACATGGTAGGGGAATAGGCACTAAGTATGCTTATACAGTATATCGTCCTCTTGATAAGCTTATGCAGGTACTGATTAGCCTACTATTGATAGCTTTTGGTAGCTTTTCAAAGCTCTGAACAATGAATGAATGAATGGCAAATCCGATGCCACTAATCCTGGACTAACCCTCCGGTGCTCCTACCCAGTAGAACATGTAGCCAGTGTCCACATCCTCTAGATTTGACTCACCAGAGTCTAGTTTCACTAAGGGCTGTATTGATTTTATACCTTCCTCGCATCCAAGTTATTGGTGTTGCATAACACTTTATTGTGGTATCACTGTCCAACAGAGCCCATACATTCCATGATGCTAACTTTGATAAGATGTTCTTATTAACAAAACTGGAAGACAAGCCATGCATGGCTACTTGGCAAGTTTATGGCCAAGTAGGCAATTTATATGGTCCCTTTTTGGTATCTTTCTCGAGGTATGGAGAACATCTCTGTCCCTCATTAAGGCTGCTCTGACACCAATGTAGGATACAAGTATCACATCTGTACCATTTACAGAAAGCAACCCTCACACATTGGCCACCTGATTGCAGGTTTGTGGCTAGAGACTCCCAGCAACATCCTTGGCCTGCACCCTTCACCATTCCCCCCATCACCACGTCTTTGACATGAAAAATTATGCTGCAATATGACCTGCACCTCAGTGGATTTTAGTGGAAAAGGTGTGTGTGGCTCCAGTCCCTCTCTCACTTCCAGTATGGCAGGTGTTGCCACAAGGAAGGTGACATGCAAGGATGCATGCTTGATTAGAGAGTCCTTCTCCTAGCAGAGTTGTCTTAGAAGGCCTATGAACCCTAATTGCCCTGCATTATGGCAACTGGCTCATCTGGCCTTTGTTTGTCGTCACTAGAGGAACTCTCGCAGGGGGCTGGTTTAGATGCCAGACCACATACTTGTCCGGCAGGCAATATATCTGACCTGATACAAGTTGGTTTCCTTTAGTCTGTATTAATGCACTTAATGAGCAAAGTAGCTCACTACTGTCTTTTAGCCAACCTTAGTCAAGACTAAAATTGCATCTTGTCCACCTTACATTCTGACAAGCTCTCACTTACTGGACATCATAGCAGGACAAGTTTCTTGCCTGGGGTTTTTGTTTGTTTGTTTGTTTGTTTTTCAGGTTTTTCTGCCCTCATCCTGGCCTGTTCAAGTGTATACTGACCAACATTGTGTTTGAGATGGAAGGGAAAGGGAATGTGCACTACAATGTCCTGTACTGGAACCAGAAGATCTCAGATGAATTAGGCCAAAAGAAGCCTGCAGGACCTCTGTACAATATTAACTGCCCTGAAAGTTCAGTGCATCGTCTGCACTTTCCACACTGTGAGACACGTAAGTTGACATTTTACTAAGATTAATCAGTTCAAGATTACTCATTATATTATGATTTTAGGAAACTTCATAAGACCTTGTGTGCCCTGCTGTAATAAAGTATTTCATGCAAAGGAAACAATGGTAGTGATCAAATAACCTTTATATTGTTATTTCAAGTCTGGGGTTACCACCTGTTAAATGTTCAGTTTGAGGGGAAAAACAAAACAAACAAAAAGATAATTTATGATCAGAGTTTACAAATGACAACATTTTTAGTATTGCATGGCGAGAAGATTTATTGAACCACTACAGCTTTGTTGAACGTCTAGTTTTGCTCGATTGTGCTTCCACCTACGGACGGCTGGGGCAGCGTGTGGATGCGTTTCTGTTGCTCAGATTGGGAGCTTTATTATTACCTCTGCCAGGAGGTCTACACCTCTTGTGGAGGTATTATAATTATCTGTTTTTTTTTGTCTGTCTGTCTGTGCACAATTTCCTGAGAAAACTGCTGAACTGATTTCAGACTTGGTCAATATGTCACTCCACCCGAGACCCTGAAAAAGATTTGGTTTGTTGTTGTCAAAGTCAAAGCTTAGGGTATCAGTAAGGCCATAAATTTAGAGAAAATTCCTGTGTTTTAATATGGGTCCACTAGGGAAAGACATTTCAATGTAATTATGTCATGTGTGCCTAGCCGAGGCACCCTGCCACTTTCTAACCACCTCTCTAGTTTTGTACAGGTAATTATCTTGCAAATAGGTAGCCCTTGCCTAGCAGGGGGCTTTTGGCATCAGTATGTCCGTTTGTCCGTCCATCAGTAATCATTTCAATTTCAGGCCAGAACTCGGAAATTGGTTAAGATTTCATCAAACTTGGCTGTTACTTCTACTGATATTTTTGATTTATGCAACTCATATTTTTTGACATGTGGAGGGTGGGGGAAATATGATCAAATATCATCATATCATCTCCTGATGACTTTTGTTTAACCTTGTGATATTTTATTATTATAACAAAAATACTAAAAAGTTTATGTAATGTACTTGATTATGATGTGAATATTTTTTGTTTACAGATTTGTAATTTATTCCAATTCTTGGTTTAAAACTTTAGCACTGTTTGTTTGCATGATCTAAAATGCTTTGTTGTTGTTGGTTGTTTACCTGTTTCAGGTAAAGACAAGGTGAAACTGACGGTGGCGCATGTGATTGATCAAAAAACGGAGTTCATTCAGCCACTAACAGTAACAGATACACATGTGATCATAGATGTTCAAAGTCTCTCCCCGTTTGGTTTAACACTGCCGTTGAAAAGATCCTCCTTCAGAGCACAAGCTCTGCTTTTCTACAAAACAGAGCACGAGATCATTAAACTGCACATCTACCTGTTACCTGCAAATGTACCAATTACAGAGGTAAACTGCTTTAATAGATATAGAATTTATTTTACACTTTTTAAAAATAAATATGTAGATATACTAAATAAATATGGATGGCATGGTGGCATAGTGGTTATCATCAGCAAGGTCCTGGGTTTGAGTCCTTTCACCTTAGAAATTTAATTTTGTCTCTTTTTTTTTTTCATCAAAGGTGCAAAGACAACACAAGGACTACACAAACATCACCACAACCTCTGATTGTGATCTGATCAGTGATAAAAAATACAGATCACTGTGTAAAGTCGCTGGCCGTGATTTCGAACCCAGTCCAGAGGTAAACTACGGCTCTTAGTGTTAAACAAAATGCTTATCGGTAAAACCTTGGTCATTTCATCATTTTTAAATCATTTCTTAATCATCTGTTTCATTAGTTTGTGAGATTTCGTCGTGACTACGGCCCCAACTACCACCCAACATTTGAGGTGAACTTACCTCGACATACTGAGATTACTGAAGTCATGGTACTTATTCTGGATAAAAAAGGCAAGGTGCAGTGGAAATCACCTGATCTCATGCTTTCAGGTAAACAAACGTCACATCTGGTTTATATACACGGGTGAGCACGGGTTCCCAAACAGTCTATTGTTTACGGCACCACCAATGATCACAAGAAGAATGCCTACAATACCACAATACAAGACACTACATTCATGCATCCTTTCAGTACCGGTCATGTCAGAGAACAAAACCACAAAACCTAACAAACCCTTACTGTTTTTTGTTTTTTTAAATTATAAACTCATTTTAGATATAACATTTAAGATATGATATTAAACTGTACTTCACTTGACGTACATCTTGTTCTTTGTCACATCAGGTCCAGAGGGAGCCTCGGCCAACACGGATGCAGCAGGTAAAGCTGCCTGACCATCCAACTCACCCATTGGAAGCAAAAAACTCCAGACACTCTTAAATTTTAAACTGTACCATTTTTAATGGGGACACATCCAATTTTTTTCAGCGATTACTTTCACTGGTCACTCACTCATTTGCTGAACCACTTACCATCGCAGGGTAATCACACGCACAACCCTTTACACTCACACCTAGGTGCAATTTGGAACAGCCAGTTGGCCTAATATGCATGTCTTTGGACTGTGGGAGGAAACCAGAGTACCCGGAGGAAACCCATGCAAACATGGGGAGAACATGCAAACACCCAAACCCGGGAATCAAACCCAGGACCATCTTGCTGTGAGGCGGACGTGCTAGCCACTATGCCACCACGCAACACCTTTTAAGGCTATTAGACTTTTTAAATGAATTCTTATGGGGGTGTACTGGAAGCACATCCGCCTCACAGCAGGGAAGGTCCTGGGTTCAAGTCCTAAACTCGGCAAGCCCTTTTCTGTGTGGAGTTTGCATGTTCTCCCTGTGTTTGTGTGGGTTTCCTCCAAGTACTCCGGTTTCCTCCCACAGTCCAAAGACATACACATTGGGTAAATTGGCTGTTCCAAGTTGCCCCGATGTATGAATGTGGATGGTTGTGTGTTTGCTGGCCCTGGCAAGCTGTTCAGGGTGTGTTCACCCAGAGTCAGATGAGATAGAGACCAGCTTCCCCACGACTGTAGTAGAATCAAGCGGTTCAGTGAAGTTTCTATATGGAATAATGTTACAAAATGAAACTATTTCCTACATGTTACTGAAGAAGGGATGAAAATTTCTCCAAAGGTCTTACATGTTTATATCATGAACCACAAACTCTTGTTTTTTGTTTTTTTTTAAAGCACATGTGATGCCCAATAACCAATTTTTCTATGTCTTTTTTTTTTGTCACATCATGTACAGAGAGAAACTCACCTAGTTTGGCTAGACCAGGTAAGACTCTCTGGAAAAACTTGACTCACTGAAGGTTTTTGCTTCATTGATCCACTGATGAATAAATATTAAAATATTCTTATGAAATACTGTTTAAAATCTGATCCTGTTGTACCACTGTAAACGTTAAACATTCAAACATTCAATCATTTCAATCAAATCAATCATTTTAGACTTTGCAGATCAACACCGAGAACAGCTCATTCAAAGAGTTTCTTCAGTAATGGAGGTGGCAGACGTTCTGAAAAGCAGGACAATGATGAGTGCTGAATTGTACAGCAAGATTAATGCTGAACAAACATCATACGAGAAAATGAGGCTCCTGTACACATCTCTCGACTCCGGAGGAAGAGTAGTGAAGGCGGAATTCTATCAAATCCTCAGGGAGAAAGAGCCTTACCTCGTGGAGGAGCTGGAGTCAGAGTCAGCCTGAATAAGTGAACCATGCACATCTCATGTAAAGGCACCTGGTATGGTGTGCAGTTCCTTAGAACAGGGGTATCAAACTCGTTTAGATTCAGGGCCACATTACTAATTTTTTAGGTCATCGATGGCCAAATAATCACTGAGCATCTATTTGAAAATCTGCACAACAAAATGATTAGTTTAAAAAAAAACTGTCCTCTTTTCCTTTATCCACTTTCCTTCTCTGACAACTTTTGATGGCAAAAAACTAGCTTTACTTGAAATAGGTTACCGTCACCTTGTGGACTGATGAATTATGTTTCATGGTAATGGTGGAAGCAAAAAAATGTATGATAATCATATTCTTTGAAAGCTCTCATGGGCCACAGAAAATTAGTTGAAGGGCTGGATTTGGAGCAAGCGCCTTGACACCTGTGTTCGAATTATATATAATATATAAAATTATATATATATATCTTCTAAAAGATTTATAAGACTGTTGAAGAGGAATCTCAAGGTTTTGTGCAATCGGACACTGGCTAAGTCCACCCTTAGATCGACCCACAGTAAGTTCTCTTTAAAAATCAGACAATTCGTTTGCTCCTGGTGTTCACGGCACAGCTAGGTACAACAAACAATTTATATACTGTCACCTAAAATAAAAGAAAAATAATCTCAGTTCTGCAAGTGTAATGAGGGGTGTATTTACATTTGATATGTCTCTGTACACTGCCTTGCCAAAAAAAAAAAAAGTTATGAACGCCAATATTTTGTTGTTCTGCTTTTAGCTTTGCATGGATTCATCATAGTTTCAGTACCCCATGCAACATCACTTTAAATTCAGTCCAAATTTATATTGACTTTCACTGAGATCTTGTATTGCGGGATATGTCTGTCGAAATGGCTGTTTAAGGAAGGAGAAGCTACTCACTGCATCAGTTCAAGTAGAAATAATATGTTGAAGGTGAAATATATACATTTCTGCAGTAATTATCCAATAGAAGGGACTCACCTATTTTGTCATTTATATCCAGAATCTTATTTTTGGCAAGCCAGTGTATATTTTATTTTATCTTTTCTTTTCTTTTTAATTATTATTGTTATTGTTATGAGCCTCTAATACCTGGATTTTTAGCATTATTTTGAATTTCTAACCATATCATTAATATCTTTATTGTCATATTTTAGGTGATTTGATATTGTTTATTTATTGATAATTAATTGGTATTGAATTATTCAATATTTCATAATTTAATCACTCTGTTTAAATCTTTAGACTTGAATTAAGTTTTATTGCATTTTATTTTAAATTGAGAGTTTGGAACTGTTTCATTTGAATTTCTTTAATGTTCTAGATATATCAACTCTTTCTCCATGTTATACTGTATTCCTATTTTCTTCACTGTTTCTTAGATATGAGTTTCAACATTTTACCAACAGAAAGCTTTACCCTGGTAATAAATACTTAAACACTGGTGCTAGTTTCAGGTATAAAATGATAGAGAATAAGGAGTTGAGAGATTTTATAACCTAATAATGATGATTCTACTGTTTAAAAAAATCATTGACCTTAAAACTACTGTTTTTTTGTTTTTTTTTAAATAAATCCATCTCAGAGCGGTGTTATGGGTCTGTAGTAGAATTACACATGGACCGAACACTGACCTCTGATGCATCAGTGGACTTGGTAACAAGGTGGAGGTTGAAGTCATTTGAGGATTTTCCTATTTCATGGGTTTGGTTTTACAGATTAAGAGCACGTATATTCCGTTTAATGCCTATTTTCCTGATTTAAACCTATAAATATAAACCACTGTCATATTTAATAGCTTTAATAAAACCATGTGTTGTTTAAAACTAGTGAACTGGTGGTTGTGGATGTTATGAAATGACCTTTTTGTTGCATTATGGAATGTTTGAAATGTTTTATTTATAGAAGAAGTGATCCGGGACCAGTTTCTCATCATAATGGTATCAAGTTAATGAATTAAAATTTAAAGATATTAAAAACTAAATGTGCTTTTTTAGGTTTATGTATAAAACCATTCATAGAAAACTGTAATAGCAAATTTTATCAAAATTGGTAAATAC
Organism: Tandanus tandanus; assembly: GCA_039654325.1. Taxonomy (NCBI): domain Eukaryota; kingdom Metazoa; phylum Chordata; class Actinopteri; order Siluriformes; family Plotosidae; genus Tandanus; species Tandanus tandanus. Next base: position 29,981,869 of record JBCNYH010000005.1, on the reverse strand, counting down.
GGTTCTGTTTAGTCCTGAACCGGTTGGAAATTCCGCTGAGGATAGAAGCATGGATGAATACAAGTAACACACCTGCCCTTTTTTAATTACAGACAAGAAAGTAAAAAATGAAGGAAAAATAGATCCTAGTAGGATTGAGTGGTTTGGCAAAGTCCAGTAAACAAATCTCAACTTTCTACACATACAGTAACCACCTAGTCATGGCAGGAGACATTTCTTGCTTGGGTTTCTACCCCCTCTCCAGGTTTCTCTGCCCTGCTGCTGGTCAGTATCAGTGTAAAATGACGGGCCTTTTGTTCGGGGTGGAAGGGAAAGGGGAGGTGCTGTACAGAAGAGTGTCCTGGGACCATCATGTATTAGAAGAATTACGCCAAAGGGAGCCTGCGGGACACTGTATACAATCGACTGCCTTGAAGGTTTAATCCATCATTTACATTTTCCACATTGTGAGACTCATAAGTTGCCCTTTCACTAACATTTATAAATTAAAGTGCACTGTATATATTATAATTAGAATTATAAGCAACTTAATAAAAGGTAAAGTTGCATATTACCCTTTTGTATACATGTGAATATTGTGTACTGTTATGATATCCATATGTCTCAGAAAGAAAACAATGATATTGATCAGAGAGCTGTATATCATTATCTCAGACCTGGGTATACCGGTAGTGCGTGTATAGAATAAGTGCAAACATGACAACACTTTTAACTAGAAAGTGCATTCTATGAAGAAAACACAAAATGATTGTTCATTCATTCATTTTATAAGCCACTTAATCCTAATTAGGGTGGCGGGGAGGCTGGAGCCCATCTCAGCCGACTCTGGGCGAGGGCAGAGTACACCCTGGACAGTTTACCAGGCCATCGCAGGGCCAACACAAACACACACAACCATTCACACTCACACCTGTAGTGAATTGGAATCGCCAATCAGCTTACTGTACATGTTTTTGGACTGTGGGAGGAAACCGGAGTACCCGGAGGAGACCCACTCAAGCACGGGGGGAACATGTAAACGCCACACTGAAACACCCCGAGCCCGGGAATTGACCCCAGGACCTTCTTTCTGTGAGTCAGACGTGCTAGCCACCATGCCGCCCAGCCTACAGTTCTGTATCTTATTTGTTTTTTAATTGTTGGTTTAATAATCTATCAGTGTTTGTTAAAGCTATCTAAATTGTGTTGTGTTTCAGGTAAAGACAAGGTGAAACTGGCTGTGACTGGGGGTAATGTGGAGTTGATTCGGCCGCTAACAGTAACAGATACGCATGTGGTCATAAACATAAACAAAGACCAAAATTTTTCCTGCTTTGGTTTAACAATGCGATGTAACGGATCCTCCATCAGAGCCCAGATAGATAAATAAATAAATAAATAGTAGATAGATAAATAAATAAATAAATAAATAAATAAAAACAAAAAACCCCATCAACCTAACAACAAATACAGAAATAAAGAATCATGTGTCCTTGTACCTGTTAAGAAATATTACTCAACACTGATCAACTCTGTCTGGGACCTTCTAAGTCAGTGTTTCCCCTCTGGATAATTTCACTTAGATCCTTAGGCAGGTAATCTATCAGAGGCCGCCATATATCCATAAAAGTGTCATCATTTCCTTTTAATTTGGCGCTTAGTCTTTCCATAGGAAAGACTCTAAAAATTTTATTTTTAATTTTAATTTCTTTATACCACTGAGTCACAGTGGGAGGCTTCTCACTGATCCAATTAAATAATATGCATTTTCTTTCTAAAAATAGGAGCTTATTGAGTGATTTAAATCTTTTCACATCCATAACTTTATTCAGTGGTGGCAGTCCCAATAGAAACTGGCCTGGATCCTTACATATCCTATGTTTAAATATTGCTGTCAATTCCTTAGATACACATGACCA
>JBCNYH010000005.1:29969200-29979871 GCA_039654325.1 Tandanus tandanus | reverse complement strand
ATATATATATTTAACCCCCTGGCCACCCATTTTTCCTGTTAGTTCGAGAATCAAACCAGCAACCTTTAGTTCCCAAACCCACTTCTATAACCATTAGACCACGGCTGCCCCAATAAGATATGTTATATCTTAACAAAGTGAACTGGTGCGCCTGCTTTGCCAACATCTGCTTCTCTGTATTTTTCCTATATATTTTATGGTTCATGTCAACAATGAGACTTGCCCAATAAAGGTAAAATATATAATTGTGTATTTTAGAAGTACTTACAATCAAAGCAGCAGCTTAATTTTTGCATACTTCTAAAATACACAATATACCCCTTTAAATATCAGTTGTAGATTCCTTCAGTAATTTAGGTGATATGCAAATTAGATTTTTTTAAATGTAACACATTCATTCATCTGTAGTCATTATAGAACTGCATTGAGTCCAACTTCAGCATTTTTAATTCATCGTCATTTTAATTTCCATGAATAGTTTATTTATCAAAGTGACAACTTGTCAGGTTTTCATTTCAAGTTGCAACAACAGTGACTCGAATGTAGTTGCAAGCATTATATTTTTGAGGTTGTACTGGAACATTTGCTTCATTTGAAAAAATGTGTATTTTGATTATTTCAGTTATTGCTGATTACTAACAGATTTCTCGGTCTCTTTTATTGTTCTAGGCTTTAAATGTGGAAGTGCAAACAGTGTGCTGAAAGTGTTCTGACAAGGTACCAATTACTAAAACATTACAGGCTAAAGCATGGCCATTATGGTCAGAGACACTCATATCCATGCACATACTGTGAATGCCCTTGTTCATTTAAAACATGGAATGCTCTTAAAACACATTCAAAGCACATTGTTAAGTGTTAATCTTGAAAGTGACAAATACTGAAAGTTGTAGTATCCTGGCTGTTCTGCCTCTTCTACAATTCATAGAAAACCTAAAATCTGTTTAACTCTTCTAGACATTTATCTCAAATATCTAATTATTCAGAGTTGGATATTTTAATGTTAATGTTTTTTTTTTTCCCTGTTTTTTATATTCCGTTATGTTTCAGGTTATTGCAGAGTTTGCCCACATCACAACAGTCCCTTTGTTGTCAACTTTCATGTCCAAGTTGGATCACTACTCCGACCAGAATTGTGCACTTTTGTTTGTCACTGTCTTATACGAGCACAATGTTAAAAGCTTAACGTTAAATGTGTCAAATATTTTTTTTTATTTTTTGAATTTTTTTCCCCTGTTAAGGTAAATAAATTAATTTCCTGATATAATAAGATTGACAGAAGTTACTAAAAATGGCTGCCAAGTATCCAGTTACTGTAAGATACGAGATAGAAGCCCAAATTTAAATTGTGACTCAGCAGTGATTTCATATAAGAAATGTCATCATTTTTAAATGATCATTAATTTTTGTTAGTTTACTATGAATTAAAAAAAGGGGATTTTGAATGGCACTGTACATTATAGTAGCATGTTCATGAAGCAGGAAGTGGCACTAATAGTCTAATATTCAGATGAATCATTGTGATGCAATCCTGAGGAGGAGGAGCATCTGATCTTGGGAATTTTAAGTGTGTTGCATTAAACAGGAAGTATAAATTGTTGATCCGGTCAGCTGTCACATCACCAACACGAGCAAAACTCAGGTAGGAATTTAAATCTACTGCATCAAATCTGCTCATCTTTATTGGAAATGTATTCAAAAATGATTTATTTTTTTTATTAAAAATAGAATTAAACCAAACAAAATTAATTAATATTTTATGAACTTAATTTACTCTAAACCACTGAATACAGTTAAATTAACTGATTAATAGTAAACTAACAATAAACAAACTTTCTTTTACATGGGTCAAGGTTTATAAAATTGTAACAAAAAAGATCAATAAAAACTGTAATAACAAATATTGTAAAAATTAATAAAACTGTGATACTTACAGAATCTCAATACAAATCAAATTGGTACAAAGGTATAATAATATCGTATCAAATGGTCGCTGGTGCTTCTCGTCCCATACCATTTCCTGCTCTTTATAGTATGAATGAATGAATATTCATTCATTCATTTTCTAAACCGCTTATTCCTAATTAGGGTCACGGGGAGGCTGGTGATGAATGAATATATTTTATTAAATAAGTGACAACATGAACATAATTAAATATAAATTATACAAAAGTACATGTATACACTTTAGTAAAAAGGAGAACTAAAAGGTAAGTTATAATAAAAACATGACTTATTTCCAGAGTCCTTAGTAATTGTGACGGAACCGAGCGTCGAGTTAACAGTATGAGTGTGGGTTTGACCAAAAATCAGAGAGAGAGAGAGAAAGAGAGAGAGAGAGCTTAATGACAATATTTAATAAGGCTTGCAAAATAACCCAAACGAATAAGTCAAAAATACCAAAGTGCAAAAAAATATTTTAAAAAAGGAAGAAAAAGAAAAACTACACAACAGCAAATACTTCAACAACAAAAAAATTAAAAACCTGCTAGCCACATATAGCAGAGGACAACACCAGCATAGAGTCTTACACACATTAATAAACTTAGACCAACACTCTCTATACATGACGACACAGGGGGTACAGTCAGGTGGCCAGCACCATTCTAACATACAGGTAAACACGTCACAAACAATTAACTCTCAATTCACAAGACAGACTCTAATACCATAACACAACATTCTTCTTTATCCAAATAAATAATTAAAACAAATGAAATCTCTCTGTCACCCCCATTGCCCTTATAAGAATGGACCCAGCCAATTACAGCCGGAACCAAATAAACAGCCTTTGTTTCGCCGATGGCACTCTCTTGCTGCCGGACTAACCGGACCCGACACAAGAGCACAACAAGGCCGCTGATGGCACACTTGTACTTTTAACATGGGGTTTTCCTTTCACTTAAGTTTGTGCACCAAGCCAAGAAATAAATGTTTAAAGCAGAACTCAAAAGTCCGAGTCTTTCTTTCCTGTAAACACATGTTAGAATATCATTGTGTTAGCGTTAGCATGAAAGTCCAAGTTTTTGTATATAGATTACAACAGAAGGGTTAAATACAATGAAATTATTATTTTCACACATCAAACTCAATTTAATACATAATTTATTCATGAAAATAGATACGTTTTTAATTTATATTTGTGATATTTTATTTGTGCTTTTGGGATTTTTTTTTTAACCAAGTGAACCAATTAAAGCAGTTGAAGCAATTAAATCAGTTATAATTGAGCTTAAACAACAGTTTTATTGTGTTTATATCTTTTCCTTTAGATCTGAAAGCAACATGGAGGAAGAATAAAAAGAAAAATGGCTGTCAATAACAACAGTTGTGGATCTGGTGAGTTTTGAGATTAAGTTTCATCTGGTAATAATGATCTACTGTAACGGATTTACTAATATCAAGCGTTTATGATAGTCATGATAAAAGTTGCTACTGTAATCATACAGACAGGACGTACGCTCATCCCAGGACAGGTATTTGAATAGTTCTTATGCCAACAAACTTCTGTCTGTCCTTCTGTCCGGCCACACTTTTTAAAATGCTTCTTATATTCCTCGACCAATTGAAATTCTGTTTATTTTATTTTATAGAGCTCAGTTGGTCAAAAATGAGGACTGGAGCCTGTGAAGTTTTGGAAGATAACCTGATTTATTTTGTTGCAGGATCAGAGCCCGGAAGCTGGAGCCTATCTCAGCTGACTCTAGACGAAGGTATAGTACACCCTGAGCAGCTCGGCAGTCCATTGCAGGACCAACACAACCATTCACACGCACACTCACATGTGGGGACAATTCGGAAAAGCTAATTAGCCTAACATACATGTCTTTGACTGTGGGAGGAAACTGGAGGACCTGGGGGAAACTCACTCAGGCTCAGGGAGAACGTGCAAACTCTGCAAAGAAACATCCAATCCGGGTCTCCGAAAGAGGACTTTCTTGCTGTGAGGTGGACGTGCAAACCACTGCACCACCATCCCGCCCCGGAATAGCATGGATGGGATGTACTATTATTTTCAGTGCATGATTATACAGGATACTGTACTTTCTTACATGCATACATAATCATAATGCACCAGACTTGTACGGTTCACCATTTTGGAATTAGATTCAACATTTCTATAAATTGTCCAAGAATAAACAATGATACATAAAATGTAAAAAGTTCTTTATTAGAAACATTTCTGGCTTTACGTTTATTCTTCATACACAGAAAAGTCTGGTGAAAACAACGGGACCAAAAAAAGCCACATCGGTACAGCGATCTAACCCTGAACATGTGAGTACCATATATCTCTGATCAAATGTAGCAGTTACTTACAAATGTTACATCTTGCAGGAGCTTATTGATCAATATTTTAAGAAAGTTATTTGTAAATGTTTTTCAAAAAACAACTAAACAATTCTCACCAAAGTTGCAAAATTACAAAATAACAAAAAGAGTACCAGGAGAGTGTAAACCTCTGCCAAGCCCGGAAATCCTCCACACGACACAATAATTCATTCATACATTCATTTACTGAACTGCTTAAGCCTACTAAGGTCGCAGGGAGGCTGGAGCCTATCACATCCAGCCATGGGTGAAGGACAGCTGAACAGCTTGCCAGTCCATTGCACAACCATTCACACCCACAGGTAGTGGAGCAGCCAGGTAGCATAATGTACGTACATGTCTTTGGAGTGTGGGAGGAAACCCACGGAAGCACAGGGTGAACATGCAAACTCCACACAGGAATGTTCTCACCGAGCCGTTCTTGCTGTGAGGCAAACCTGCTTAGCATTATGCCACCATGCCCCCAACTGATCCAAAATCGTGTCACCTCACAATGTTAAAAAATGACTGCATCCTGAATTTGATCCGGATCATTTGCAAAAACTAACAGAGTCTTTCATGTCCAAAGCCCCACCTCTGGGAGAAATTTCATAAATGTTTTATGATTATAGAAGAAGTTCAATGTTTGCTAGTCAGTTGTTTCTGCTCAAGCAATTAAACGTTACACCTGTTTAGCCCTCAGCTGACCCTGAACTGTTTACTCCAGAAGAGGTTGACAATGATTCTGAGAATAAACACATGGCTGAATACAGGTAACACACCTGCTTTTTAAATGATAAGAACCATTTCAGTTATTAGTTAAACCATTAAAAAAGAGTCCATTTCATTATGAGCACTTCCACAGGCAACGTATATTGTCACTCTGCTTGCTCTCATATATTAGTGCCTCTCTTGCATCCTTGATCCTCTCATAGTCAATGGGTGGATCTAGCACTTCCCCCACCCAAAGTGTCTTCCACCCACTCAACAGAATGTCCATGCTATAACTGGAACCAACAGTGACTTGGTCATATAATTGCTGGTCAAGTAATGGCTGTAGGCATACATGAGCAGACTCTGACAACTTTTTTTGCAGAACTAAGGGGGCTTTACAGACACCAATTTCTAGCCCCACAGAGCCACCCCATCCATCCATTATATTGCAGACCTGCTACCTGAATCTTTGTATGTGGCCAGGCACCCCAACTTTTGTCAGAGACGAGGCAACTGGCCCCTCAACCATACACAAAGGAGCCCGGGGGTGGAACAAAGCTTCTTTCACCTTATCTGTGTGACACATGGTAGGTGAATAGGCACCAAGTATGCTTATACAGTATATTGTCCTCGTGATAAGCTTATGCAGGTACTGATTAGCCAACATATTGATAGCTTTTGGTAGCTTTTCAAAGCTCTGAACAATGGATGCATGAATTGCAAATCCGATGCCACTAATCCTGGGCTAACCCTCCGGTGCTCCTACCCAGTAGAACATGTGGCCAGCATCCACTAGATTAGCCCATACATTCCATGATGCTAATTTTGATAAGATGTTCTTATTAACAAAACTGGATGACCAGCCATGCAACCTGGCAAGTTTATGGCCAAGTAGGCAATTTATATGGTCCCTTTTTAGTATCTTTCTCGAGGTATGGAGAACATCTCTGTCCCTCATTAAGGCTGCTCTGACACCCATGTAGGATACAAGTACCACATCTGTACCATTTACAGAAAGCAGCCCTCACACATGGGCCACCTGAATGCAGGTTTATGGCTAGAGACTCCCAGCAACATCCTTGGCCTGCATCCTTCACCATTCCCCCCATCACCACATGTCTTTGTCATCAAAAATGATGTTGCTATATGACCTGCATCTCAGTGGATTTTAGTGGAAAAGGTGTGTGCGGCTCCAGTCCCTCTCTCACTTCCAGTATGACAGGTGTTACCACAAGGAAGGTGACATTCAAGGATGCATGCTTGATTTTAGAGAGTCCTTCTCCTAGCGAAGTTGTCTTAGAAGACCTATGAGCCCTAATTGCCCTGCATTGTGGCAACTGGCTCATCTGGCCTTTGTTTGTCGTCACTAGAGGAACTCTTGCAGGGAGCTGGTTTAGATGCCAGACCACGTACTTGTCCGGCAGGCAATATATCTGACCTGATACAAGTTGGTTTCCTTTAGTCTGTATTAATGCACTTAATGAGCAAAGTAGCTCACTACTGTCTTTTAGCTAACTTTAGTTAAGACTAAAATTGCATCTTGTCCACCTTACATTCTGACAAGCTCTGACTTACTGGACATCATCGCAGGACAAGTTTCTTGCCTGGGGTTTTTATTTTATTTTTTTGTTTGTTTTTCAGGTTTTTCTGCCCTCATCCTGGCCTGTTTAAGTGTATACTGACCAACATTGTGTTTGAGATGGAAGGAAAAGGGAATGTGCACTACAATGTCCTGTACTGGAACCAGAAGATCTCAGATGAATTAGGCCAAAAGGAGCCTGCAGGACCTCTGTACAATATTAACTGCCCTGAAAGTTCAGTCCGTCGTCTGCACTTTCCACACTGTGAGACAAGTAAGTTGACATTTTACTAAGATTAATCAGTTCAAGATTACTCTTTATATTATAATTTTAGGAAACTTCATAAGACCTTGTGTGCCCTGCTGTAATAAAGTATTTCATGCAAAGGAAACAAAGGTAGTGATCAAATAACCTTTATATTGTTATTTCAAGCCTGGGGTTACCACCTGTTAAATGTTCAGTTTGAGGGGAAAAACAAAACAAACAAAAAGATAATTTATTATCAGAGTTTACAAATGACAACATTTTTAGTATTGCATGGCGAGAAGATTTATTGAACCACTGCAGCTTTGTTGAACGTCTAGTTTTGCTCAATTGTGCTTCCACCTACGGACGGCTGGGGCAGCATCTGGTTTTGAACTCACAATCTAGGTGAGCATGTGAATGCATTTCTGTTGCTCAGATTGGGAGCTTTATTATTACCTCTGCCAGGAGGTCTACACCTCTTGTGGAGGTATTATAATTATCTGTTTTTTTTTGTCTGTCTGTCTGTGCACAATTTCCTGAGAAAACTGCTGAACTGATTTCAGACTTGGTCAATATGTCACTCCACCCGAGACCCTGAAAAAGATTTGGTTTGTTGTTGTCAAAGTCAAAGCTTAGGGTATCAGTAAGGCCATAAATTTAGAGAAAATCCCTGTGTTTTAATATGGGTCCACTAGGGAAAGACATTTCAATGTAATTATGTCATGTGTGCCCAGCCGAGGCACCCTGCCACTTTCTAACCGCCTCTCTAGTTTTGTACAGGTAATTATCCTGCAAATAAGTAGCCCTTGTCTAGCAGGGGGCTTTTGGTATCAGTATGTCCGTTTGTCCGTCCATCAGTAATCATTTCAATTTCAGGCCAGAACTCGGAAATAGTTTTCGGAAGATTTCATCAGACTTAAATATATATTTATATTTATATTTAATATATATTTAAAAATATTATAATTATATAAAAAATTTTATTTATTTATTATTATATAAAAATATTTTTGATTTCTGCAACTCATATTTTTTGACATGTGGAGGGTGGGGGATCAAATATCATATCATCTCCTGATGACTTTTGTTTAACCTTGTTATATTTTATTATAACAAAAATACTAAAAAGTTTATGTAATGTACTTGATTATGATGTGAATATTTTTCGTTTACAGATTTGTAATTTATTCCAATTCTTGGTTTAATACTGTTTGTTTGCATGATCTAAAATGCTTTGTTGTTGTTGGTTGTTTACCTGTTTCAGGTAAAGACAAGGTGAAACTGACGATGGCGCATGTGATTGATCAAAAAATGGAGTTCATTCAGCCGCTAACAGTAACAGATACACATGTGATCATAGATGTTCAAAGTCTCTCCCCGTTTGGTTTAACACTGTCATTGAATAGATTCTCCATCAGAGCACAAGATCTGCTTTTCTACAAAATAGAATACGGGGTCATTAAACTGCACGTCCACCCATTACCTGCAAATGTACCAATTACAGAGGTAAACTGCTTTAATAAATATAGAATTTATTTTACTCTTTTATTTTAAAATAATTATGTAGATATACTAAATAAATATGGATGGCATGGCGGCATAGTGGTTATCATCAGCAAGGTCCTGGGTTTGAGTCCTTTCACCTTAGAAATTTAATTTTAGTCTCTTTTTTTATTTCATCAAAGTTGCAAAGACAACACAAGGACTACACAAACATCACCACAACCTCTGATTGTGATCTGATCAGTGATAAAAAATACAGACTACAGTGTAACAGCGCTGGCCGTGATTTTGAACCCCAACCAGAGGTAAACTATGGCTCATAGTGTTAAACAAAATGCTTATCGGTAAAACCTTGGTCATTTCATAATTTTTAAATCATTTCTTAATCATCTGTTTCATTAATTTGAGAGATTAGATCGTGACTACGGCCCCAACTACCACCCAACATTTGAGGTGAACTTACCTCGACATACTGAGATTACTGAAGTCATGGTACTTATTCTGGATGAAAAAGGCAAGGTGCAGTGGAAATCACCTGATCTCATGCTTTCAGGTAAACAAACATCACATCTGGTTTATATACACGGGTGAGCACAGGGGTTCCCAAACTGTCTATTGTTTATGGCACCACCAATGATCACAAGAAGAACAATATCACAATACGAGACACTACATTCATGCATCCTTTCAGTACCGGTCATGTCAGAGAATCTTAGAGAGTTCTTTGTCACATCAGGTCCAGAGGGAGCCTCGGCCAACACGGATGCAGCAGGTAAAGCTGTCTGACCATCCAACTCACCCATTGGAAGCAAAAAACTCCAGACACTCTTACACTTTAAACTGTACCATTTTTAATGGGGACACATCCAATTTTTTTCAGTGATTACTTTCACTGGTCACTCACTCATTTGCTGAACCACTTACCATCGCAGGGTAATCACACGCACAACTCTTTATACATGTAATAATAATACTAATAATAATAATATAATAAATATTATTATTATTATTTTATTACTATTATAATTACTATTATTACTATTACTATTATTATTATTATTATCACTTGCACCTTTTTTACATTTTGTCAGGAACATTTTGAACTCATAAAATAACACAGCAGGTGTTCTGGAATTTTATAAAGAACTGGCGATGACTGACCAACAGATGGCGCTGACAGCATTACAGTAAATTCAGTGGATGTTGGCTGGTAGTCTGCACTGTGCGTTTGGAAATCAAAACAAACAAAACAATTTGTTATCATTAATATATTTATAATAATTATTGAAAATAAATATTATGTTCGGGCAGTGGTGGCCCGGTGGTAGGGTGCTGGCTTATTGATTCGAAGGTCGGGGGGGTTCAAGCCCCACTATCACAGAGTTGTCACTGCTGTCCCCCCAGTGCAGCTAACTGGGTTATCAAAGGCCATGTAAAAGAACCACTGCTGTCGTTTGTAAAGAGTAGGCCGCTGGGTTGCAGTCAGCGTGTTTCTGCCCTGCGATGGCGTGGCGAGCTGCCCAGGGCATCTCATCAATCATTATCAAAAATTATTAAGGGTCCACAAACTTTCATGCACCACAGTAATTCAGAGAGCATGAACCCTGGAGGAATTGTGCTGCGATGGAAATGTGGTGCTGTTTACAATCACTTGATTATCATTTGGATTTTAGGTGCTGTGTTTGTGGATCGACACAGAGAGAAGCTCATTCAGAGATTTCATTCGGAAATGAAGGTTGCAGACCATCTTAGAAGAAAGAAAATGATTTCCCAGAAAATGTACAGTCGCATTCAGGCAAAGCCAACACCTCAGGATAAAATGAGAGAGCTGTACAGATGTCTCGACTCAACCGGAAAAAAGGCAAAAAAAGAATTTTATGACCTGCTTGTAAAGGACCACATATTTACCCCAGGATTTGATTAGGCTTAGTGAACACGGAATGGAGTAAATACCACACAAATAGTAAAGATCCATGTAGATATTAATACATGTACACACATTTCTTTATGTGGCAGAAGTATCCATTTATAAATATTTCATTATACTTATGTTTCTCCTTTAAACTGTACTTTTTGTTGTTGTTGTTGTTGTTGTTGTTGTTATTGATTGGAGAGTGCATAAACTTTCAAGTTGTAATTCATGACTTCCTGATTAATTGGGGAATAAATATAAGGTGACACAAATTTGCTTTATCATCCAGCAACATGGGAAAGATTAGAGAACATGCAAACCAAGTGAGGGAGAAGTGTGCTGAGCTTCATCATTCAGGGAATGCTTATAAAAATATACTCACCTGAAAATGCCTTTTATTTATAT
>JBCNYH010000005.1:29915609-29926474 GCA_039654325.1 Tandanus tandanus | reverse complement strand
TGTGTGTGTGTGTGTGTGTGTGTGTGTGTGTGTGTGTGTGTGTGTGTGTGTGTGTGTGTGTGTGTGTGTAGGACATGGATCGCTTGTACCGCGCTTCTCGTGACCTTCAGACGTTCTGGAGTCACCTGGAGAGCCAGCGTCAGAAGCTGCAGGGAAGCAGCGCCAGACTCAGACAGAAAGAGATGAGGAAGGACAACAGGCGACGGAGGCCATACCAGTCCTTGTCCCAGAGCATTCTGGGAATCCAGCTGGACCTCCGGGACCTGATGAGACAGGTCCAGTCTCAGGTATGTGTCAGAATGGATTAAAACTAACCACGCCTTCAATAACGACTCGATGGGAAGAAACACTGGATTATTAGTAGTAGTAGTAGTAGTATGAGTGAGCACAGCATATCTGCCTCATAGCAAGGTTCGAGTCGGAGGTTGGGTTTCCTCTGGGGACTCCGGTTTCCTCCGACAGATCAATGATAGGCTAATTGGCTGTTCCAAATCGCCTCTAGGTGTGAGTGTGAATGGTTGTGTGTTGACCAGTGAAGGTCGGGCAGGTTGTTTAGGGTGTACCCCGCCCTCGCCCAGTGGATCGGAACCGTAAGAGGATTACGCAGTTCATCGAATGGGTGAGAGATTAGTGAGCCGTTGAGAATGAATCATGACTTGTGAGTGCTGGCTCATAATTCCTGATAATATTAATAATAATAATAATAATATATCAGCTGCTTCCCCCAAAATGTAATAAATGTCTCAAGTCCTCCTTACTGCACTTTCGGTCCCCCATGAGTAATCACCACACTGCCTTACCGGCGTTACTTTTATTCGAGTCTTATTGCAAAACGGGAGAACTCGAGCAAGCATGTGGTGAAACTCCGTGGGAACTTCTGGGGCCGTTCTCTTCAAAAGTGTTTTAATTCTGTGGTTTCGGTAGAGTTTCCCATATTCTAAATAGAAATGAGAGACAGAAATGCACTTCGTGTTAAAAGGGAAAGATTGGCTTAATTATATTTATATATGAACACTATACACATGAAATATGATATGCTGCATATATATATATATATATATGTGTGTGTGTGTGTGTGTGTGTGTGTGTGTGTGTGTGTGTGTGCATGACTGTATATGATCATTTTATTTCCCCTCTTAAATCTTGGACATAATGAGTCAGTCACCCTGTGATGATGAGGTTTTGAAGATTCGAGACGGAAAGAGACACAAAAAACCCCCCCCCCCCCCCCTTCCCCCCAATGTGGTATTCACCCAAGATTTCTGGTGGCTCCGACCTGTCAGGTTACTCAACTCAGCACCACGGAAACCATCCAACTCTTTGTGGTTGTTTTTGCAGAGTTCCTTCAGTTGTGGCTGATCCTTTATCAGTACCACGCCGGCACACTTACCCGTCACAGGGAAACGCTCATATTCCAGATAGGTTTGAAGGCTGGTGGTTAGTCATGATCCTAGAGTGCATACTTCTCATTTCGTTCGTTCCTGGAGTTTAGTGTCTGCTGACCAGAAGAGTTGTGGTACGTTTAGATGGAAACTGCTGTTTTGTAGATCAGGGGGCGTAAAAACTAGAAAAGCACCAAAGCTTTCATTCGGTCATTTTCGAATCGGTTTAATCCTAATTAGGGTCGCGGGGAGGGTGGTGTCCATCTCAGCCGACCCTGAACAGCTCGCCAGGGAAACACACACAACCATCCACACTCACTCTCACACCTAGGGGCGATTTGGAACCACCAATTAGCCTACTGTGCATGTTTTTGCACTGTGAGAGGAAACCGGCTACCCTGAGGAAACCCACGCAAGCACCGGAAAAACATGCAAACTCCACACAGAACCTTAACCCGAACACATCGAGCCACGCCGTAGTCAATCATAGCACGCACTTACCTGAGTGAAGTACCTACACAGACTTCCCTCGATCCTGCTGAATTGGGCATTGCATATGCAGGGCGCCCCATTTAACGCCACCTACCCGCCCCTTTCCATATATGGTAAACGACTCTGGAGCACGTTTTTCGATTTGACCATATATGGAAACACTCACTCAGTCGATATTGTCGATGTAAACGCTTCAAGGCTCCGAAGTCATCGGGGGGGAAAAAATCAAGGTTTTCTTTTCATGCAGTTGATCAAATAAATTACCGTAATTTTTTAACGAAGGTGATATTTCCAATAAAACAGTGAACTTGGCTCATAAATAAATGATTGGGGGGGATGGTCTCTTCAGTGGTGAACAACTTTTTGGTGTCTCTTATTAACCTTGATACAAAACATATAATAATAATAATAATAATAATAATAATAATTTTGTCTTCCACTGTTTCCTCACAGCTACTTCACCTCAGCACATTAAAAAAGAAGCATGGCTCCACACAAACACCTCCTCCCTCAACCACGCCTTTCTCCAGGCCCTCTTCAACCTCCCGTGTCCCCGCAGCCTCAGCCTCGACGGTCTCCACTGGTTCTGCTCTGAACCTGATTCTGTCCTCCGCTCTCCCATCAGTCGTTCAGCCCGGAGACGGTAATCCTTCCTCGGGCACCATGCAGCAGAGCACTCCCAAGTTGGTCTCATCTCAGTGGGTGACCTCTCTCGAGGGCTACGTGATCCTGCGTGACCTTGAGCGATACCTGAGCAGGCTAGTGAGGGATTACACGCTGCTGCAGGCGAGATCCTGAGACGCGCATGTGAACGGAGGGAAAACAGGGAAAGCCACGTGTTTCCAAGCAACCTCGCACATGAGCACATTTCAATGCAACCAAGATAAAATCTTGCTCTTTGTACCTCAACAGTATTTATTTTTATACAAGTTTTACCGATTGTGATATTTCCTTATTCTCATTCCAATTTTTTACTTTAAAGCTCCGGTCTGTATTTTTATAAACCTTTTTTAAAATTGTATTTATTACAGATCCCTGAGAAAGAATGTGATTCGCAGTAGTTCTTCAAATTCGTTCAGCCTATTGTCTTTATTTCAGGCCGTGTTTACATTTTTCTGGGCCAGAAATAAATTCAACAGCACCACCCTCCCCCCCACACGCAGCCCCACCACCCCTCACCTCTTCCACCCCTCCCTCTTATTTATTTTCACTTCACAGGAAGCCCAAAAAAATGCAAGATACAACCTTAGCATACCATCTGTGTAATCACCAAAAAGGCTGCGGTGACCTTGAAAATGAGGTCAAGGTCACGGTAATCGAACTTGGTCAGAAGCTTGTCCGGGTGTATCTCCATACCGAATTGGGTGAGGGTGAGCACGTTATTTCTTGAGATATCGAGCGGAAACCATTTTTGTCCACGCCCGCCCGCAAACGCGATAACATACTACGTCGCATTTACAACGGGCGTATAAAAATGACCAATCACTAACTGCTCCTTTAATGGTCTACAAGTGTTTATCATTTCTAATGAATGTCTGATTTTAGGTAGATAGAACCGAGGCAGCTGCAAGATCTAACGGATCGAATCTCAGCTACGTTCATATTGGGTGGATTCCAAACAAGATTTAACTTCACACTGATTTTAAAAATCTTAGTGTTTACAAGGGACAAGAACTGAAGGTGAATGGGCGCCATATTGGCGAGACCTCTTTATGGTTGGAAGTTGTGCTCGAGTAGAATAGAATAAATAAGGGTGAACCACGGATATCATCTCACTCATCAATTTGCCGAACTGCTTAATCCTATTAGGGTCATGGTGGCTCTGGAGCCTATCTCAGCCGGGGTACACCCTGAGCAGCTCACGAAGCCATCACAGGGCCAACACACACATCCATTCACACTCACAGGACTTGGAACAGCCACTTAGCCTACTGAAACTCACACAAGCACGGGGGGGAACATGCAGACTCCACCTAGAAACACTCCTGGACTCAAACCCGGGACCTTCTTGCTCTGAGGCGGACGTACTAACCACTACGCCAGCGTGCCGCCCGAATCATGGATATTCTTTGTAAAGTTACTGACTTTACAGACCAAGTATGTGTTGCACTTTTAAAACCATCCTGAAAGAAAAGTTTACAGCTGTGTTGAACCACTGCACAGGTTTAAACACGTACGTACTTGATTATTATTTTAGCCTATAGTATCACTTAAGAACATGATAGAATGTTACCGCGGCGGTATTTCCCAAACAAACCCACACTTCCTCCTCATCCGGGAACTAGCCAATCACGGGGGAGGGAGGACGATTTGGTGGTTTCACCCTCCCTCTCATCTCCCCCCGTACTTTCCACGCTGTTTCTGCTGTTATTTATTGGATTGTTATTTATTTATTTATTTAAGTTATAACAGGAATGACTAGTTTGGTTTGTTCGAATGTTAATGATTCGTAACTGTTGCATTTATTTAATCTAATTTATACTTGTGCAAATAAAAATACTGAGCATTTTAAAAATGTGTGTGTGTGTGTGTGTGAGTTTTGTAGATACGTGTAGATAAAATTACTATTGATTGTAGTTGATCCTATTGATATTGAGGTGGAGAATGCAGATTCAAATCAGACATAACATTATAAAAGTCGTCATTTTTAGAGCTCAACATTGAAGCTACTTTATTTTAATAAATGGAGTCTTTGGGCCAAAAAATAAAAAAAGTTGGTTCGTTATTTTATTTCACTCCTGTAGCCAATCAGTGAAAGAATTAATTTTCTAGCTTCTTGATAAGTGTTGTGTAAAATGCATGCAGAATAAGATTACCGTTAACCAATCAAGGAAAAAATGATTTCTGGAGGTGTTTCTGAGCTAAAACAGAATCACGCCTGTTTTTAATGCGGTGCCACCCGAAGACCCTGAACATCCTAGGAATCCAATATTAATTTCCATCCTTGCCCCATGTACACAAGGATTTCTTCAGAATCTCTGGATGGTAATACGTGCCGTAGATAAGGAAATATAAATAGCAATTTCATGTTGCGGAAGATTATTCTGAAATTCTTCCTCAGTTTGGTGATGCAAGGTTTTGCACAATGTTCCTCCAGCTGTTTCTTTTTAGTGCCACTTACTTTCCCAGCGTCTTGTTGCCCCATCCTAACCTTTTTTTGAGACATGTTGCTGCCACTGAATTCAAAATGAGCGAATATGTTTTTCATGGAATAGTAAAATGGATCACTTTCAACATTTCGAATTTGTTCTATGTTCTGTTATAAATAAAATATGGGTTTATGAGATTTGCAAATCATTGCATCCTGTTTTTATTTACATTTGGCACACCAATTTGTATTTTTGGGAATTGGGGTTGTGCACTATTATTTTTTAATGAATATTTTAAATATATATAGTACAATATTATTAGTATAATACAGGACAAGTCAAAGACAAAAGAAAAAACATGTCGTGACAGCACTAGCTGTCAAGTTGTAAAACATTCACGGTGTGGAAGGTTAAAGTTTCCTATTCAGTCCGCAGGTATATTAAATAAAGATGTAGTACAGGGGTGTCTCTTGGAAATAAAACAGAATTGGCCGCAGTGTCTTTCTGAAACCATTTGTTTCCTCCTGTACGCGAGTCTCAACGATCCCTGCACCGGGGCCCCATGACATTACTAACATCACCACCTTTTTCATTTCTCTTGGAATTGTATTTCTTCTTCTATTTCCTAACACCTGATCTCAGACTTTTCCACTTTCTATGAATTGGTGTTGTGCTGCCAAGTTGTTGCGCACATGGTGTTGTGATTGTTATTAGAAGCAGACACAGGACCAAAACAAGACATAGAGCAGGTGAATAAGAGATACTAAGCCCGTGAGCTGGGGTGGTTTCACCTTATGATCTGATAACGACAGATAAAACACCGGCTACTGGCTCGAGGAAGGGCACCTTTAATGTCACATTCCATTTAGGATTTTCAGAACTCACTACACTTCCCAGTATCCTTTGCACCTTTGCCGGTCATATGACTTTAGACACTCATGCCACATGACTATCACATGCTCAGAGCACACCTGCTTGTCATCATACTGATTATGGAGGGTTTCTAAGGACTCTGATCTGTATTGTGCTTTAGTGTTACTACGTGTGCGTAGGTGTTAGTTCTGTTTGTGCCAGATGTAGTTTTGTGGATTGTTTCTGTCTGAATGTAGTAGATTGTAGACTTAAACTGTCGTTCCATCTTCTCATAACAGTTAATCAGTGGAGCTGTGCTGGAGTGTTAAGGCTTTTGTTTTTTGTGGAACTTGTTTCACTTGGGTGGCACGTTGGTGTAGTGGTTAGTACAGCCACCTCACAGCAAGATGGTCCTGGGTTCGAGTCCTTGGCTTGGCGAGGGCATTTCTGCGTAGAGTTCTGTGGGATTCTTACAGGTTCTCCGGTTTCCTCAGACAGTCCAAAGACACGCACGTTAGGCTAACTGGCTGTTCCAAATTGCCTCTAGGTGTGTGTGTGTTGGCCCTGCAATGGACTGACTGGCTTACTGTTCAGTATGTAGCCTGTTTTTGTCCAGAACAGTCTGAGATAGGCTCCGGCCTCCCCGTGACCCCAGCAGGATGAAGTGGTTCGCTGAGTGAGAATGAACTTGTTTTGTTGAATAAACTCTTGACAAGCAGACGTTTGGCGTTTTTTGGAATTTATTTGAAGGTTATTTAAGAATTCTTACAAACTGCTTCTGTTAAGCCTTCACATGTATGCAAGGTTCTCATTCAGCTCCTTTCCTGTGAGTGCAAACCTCTACAAAGATTTAGCAAGACGTCTTCTTTTGCTCTGCAGTTAGCGCCCTAGCTAAAGCCTGGCTTGGATTTATGACCAGCGTTGTTGGCGCCCTCCTTTGTGATTACACCACCGTGACCCGCGTTTACCTCGAGCTCGTTCTAATTCCGTCCTTCCTGCCGCTCTGTCTGGTTAACTTTCACAACGACGATGCTTTTTTTTATTTTTTTTTATTTCAGTTGACGTGTGCTTTTATAATCTAGGTGTTAAATCCACTCAGTGATGAAGTGTATACCGTATGTGACCGCATGTCTGGTGCCAGCATGTAAAGAGAAAGGAAACCAAAACAGGAAGTGAAGTGTGGTTTACTGAATCAGAAGATGTACCAAACGTCCCAAGGCTAGTCCTTTCCGCACTCTGCCGAAAACGCGAAAGAACGTGCACGAAGCTGCTTAAAGCGAAACTCCAGGTCGTGAATTTTTCGCGGTATTTCCAAAGTGTGCAAAAGTCATGAAGAATCATTAAAAAAGAAAAAGGTTTAAAAGTCTTAACTAGAGAAAACAATCATCAAAGCTGGTGCAGAATTCATTTCATTACTTTAAATGCTTTTACTGTGGAAAAAACACAATCTGATAAAATCATGATTAAAAAATAGGTAGAGATGTTAGTGTCGCTCATTTGGAGTGAACCATCAAAAAAAAAAAGCCATGAGCTTAACGCTCATGATCAAGTGTGGTGATTGGCGTAAGTGGATTATTCTTCAGTGAGGGATTGGTCCACTGTGATGAACGCGTCTTCATAGTGAGCTGTGATTGGTTGACAGGCGATCATGCGCTGCTGTTGATTCGTGGGGCGGTCTAAAAAAGGGAGGGAAAAAAATCAGTGGTTTAGACGCCTCACTACTTTTAAATAGAAACATACAGATTTACATTTACACTCTTTCACTCTGTCTAAAAGAAGCTAGTTAGACTTTAAGTCGTG
The DNA here is from genome assembly GCA_039654325.1 of Tandanus tandanus. Classification (NCBI taxonomy): domain Eukaryota; kingdom Metazoa; phylum Chordata; class Actinopteri; order Siluriformes; family Plotosidae; genus Tandanus; species Tandanus tandanus. The sequence goes on along the minus strand of JBCNYH010000005.1, from coordinate 29,918,859 downwards.
TTTAGAGACAAGTCTGGAGCTGCGATGCTAACGCAGCTAACTAGTATCAGAATTAAGTCTTGCCCACAGTCTCCTATAAATATCCTCCTCAACCCACATTCAGTTCCTCAGAAGTGTCACGCAGGTGCACTCAAGGAGACCGTGGGATTTACGCTAAATCTGTAAACATGAGCTAAATTTCAGCGGAACTTCAGGAGGCGGTCATGTTGAATAACCACTGTAACTTATTTTTTTTTACATTTCGGTTTGGTATCAGCAATGATTTCTACACCACTACAACCACAGATTTATGCAACCGAGGGTTTTTTATACTGGTAGAGGCAAAAGTTTGTACGCTCCTGACAACACTCCAAAAGCATGAGCATTAAAACGGAGATGGCTGATATAATTGGCTCCAGCCTTTTCGGAAGGCCTTGTTCTAGACTTTTTTGGGAATTTACCCGTTCAGCCACATTGGTAAAGTAGGGTACTAATGACTGATCTGATCATTACGGTAGCTTTGAGCCTTAAACTACTATACACTCCTTCTTAGTATTGTGCTCCATCTCACCACAGCCAGGTGTCCTTTCTTGCCCTTGACCACCCGTAGCTCCGCCCCACAGGTAAACTCAATGACGCCTTCCTTTCCGCGGGATATTGCAAACCTAATACTGAGAGAAAAGGGTAAAGGCGTGTCAGAAATTCCTTTCATAACCACAAAACAGTCTCTCACACACACTCACACACATACCTGTCCTGACTGACGTTGACGCTGTGTATCTTATCCGACAGGATAGCCAGTTTAGTGACAGCCTCAATCACATGGTCAGTCTGCAGCACCAGGTCACCCTGAAAGCGAAAAAGGTTAAAGGTCACATTGTTATCCGGGTTGCATGTATTGACGGATGGTTTGACTGCTCTCACCTTCTGCTTGCTATCAGCCGTGGGGACGTGCAGGACAAAAAAGCCATCGCTCAGGGAACTGACTGAGATTCCTACAGAGAGAGAAAAAAAAAAGATGCTCTAAAACTCCGGTGATGTCATCAGACTTGTTCACGTTGTGCCACGATCACAAGGCGAACAAGTGATAAACATATCATCGCATCATATGAGCGTTACACAAATACACACTTGACACACATATGATTCCGGAACTTTTAAAATGGTGTGTTCCAGTAAATGCTCTAATGTTCGAGGAAGCCACTTTCTCTTTGTCTTTCTCAGACATGACGGATGTTAATAAATAATACCGCGACTGAGGAGCTGGAGGTGGAAGGGGACTTGGGAGGAAACTGTATTATACTCGAAAACTTTCCAGCCACTTTTCCATTCACGCCACCATATTACCATATTAGGGCGACAACCTGCCAGACGACTTCTGGCAATTCCAAACATACATTCATGTTCAATTTGTATCAGATATGGTTTGCTTGATGGTAGCACGGTGGCTTGCACGTTCTCCCACCCAGTAAGAAGTTTTGAGTCCCGGGCTCGGCGAGGGCGTTTCTGCGTGGTGTTTGCATATCCTCCCCATGCTCTTGTGGGTTTCCTCCAGGTAGTCCTGTTTCCTCCCACAGTCCAAAGACATGCACATTAGGCTAACTGGCTGTTCCAAATTGCCCCCAGGAGAGTGTGTTGGTCCTGCAATGGACTGGCGAGCTGTTCAAGGTACACCCCGCCTTCGCCCAGTGTTGGTTGGGCCGTAGTAGGATTAGGCGGGTCGGCGAATGAATGAATGAATGAATGAATGCTTTATTGAAAGTGAAAGTGTTTAATCAGCTCCATGAGTCTCGGAGCAGGCTTGCCAGGATGCTCCCTTCATACCTATCATCTGTTCTGATGTTCTGATCATGTCCATCGTTGGTACAAATTTTGGTCTCTATCTTTAAAACATTTTCCTTTACTTTTGACATGGAGGGGGTCGGTCTGTCCCGTGAATTTACCATCTTCAGTGTGATCCCCAATGAAGTCGCGGTATCATTTGTTGAGTCATTAGCCTTTTTTATCCATATTGTCTCAAAGTCTTCCAGTGGGACATCTCATGTATGTGCACTTAGCGATGCTGTACAGGGGTCCGAACACCGCGTCCCTTTGTCTCTTTGTCATGATATCCCACCACTGTGTTAGATGACAGTTTTGTTAAACTGGAAATCGGCTCATCCTCCTACACACAGGTGCTGGTTGGGGAATGTTACGGTGCATTTAAATGGTAAGAAGATGAAATCCTTAATCGGGGATCCACCCATTGAGTCAGTTTTATACCGCCTGGCTACTTTGAACTAGAATTTCCACCTGGGGACACTGAGAAATAGGACGGAATTTAATTACCTGCCCATCTCTGTAATAATAAGTGGAAGTAAATTTTATTTAAAGCAATGACCTTTACTAACCCTACGACACGTGACTCGAACAGTATATCAGCATTATATCCGTACCCAGCAGTGAACCGTAGTCAATGCGCTGCTTGATTTTGGACTCCTGAACAAGAATCGCAGAGGAGGCGGTCATCAGCAGCTGCCGTGGCCTGGCGCGGAACCCATGCCGGTCGTACTTGATGACTGGGACACCATACTAACAGAGAGAGAGAGAGAGAATTGATATTGTACCCCTACACTGTCACCCTGATTTTTTTTTTTATTCTGTCATTATTAATAATAAAAACCTAGCAGGCACAACTTCCCCCCATCTGTCAGTGGACTGGACGGCTCCTTCTCACAATATACTGTATGTTCATCCTGTGGCCAAAAGTTTGTGGACACCTGACCAGAACACCCTGTGCTGTTTTCCTGCACTCCACTCTTCTAGGCTTTCCACTACATTTTCAGGCGTGGCTGTGAGGACGGTGTGTTCATGGTTGAAACTTCTCAGTTCCCCTGAAGGGAAATTGTAAGGAATTGCAGTTTGGGGAAGCACCATAAAATGGTTGGGGGTGCACATACTTCTGAGAGTGTAGTGTAGTAACGGCTTGTAAATTGAACGGTGATGTACAGCACGTTCAATAATACACCTCACTTATCATAAATTCAGAGGTCAAAGTTCAATTCGAACCAAAGCTAAAGTAAACTGGTGCAGATTTGTGTTTCATGTCCTCCATCCATTTCCCCTTCAGCGATCTGGCCTTTCCCGTGGTACAGTTTCATTTGCATTTCATCAGACCACTGTTTCACTGAGAAAGCAGAAAAGTCGAGTTTTCTGGCGTCTTCTGAATCGCCACTGCAATGACTCGCTATCTGGAAACACGACGGCGAGCACCACAGATATCCGCCTTAAT
>JBCNYH010000005.1:29868927-29893111 GCA_039654325.1 Tandanus tandanus | reverse complement strand
TATGATCTCTGTCGTGTTAGAGGGAAAGAAAGATCTGGAGAAAAGAGGGAAGAGAGAGAAAAAGAGACCACACATACACACACACACACACACACACACACACACACACACACACACACACACACACAAAACTTCTGCTTCTGCCAGAGTATTGTTCTATCCTAAGCACCTGCAGGTGGCCTTCCTGTCTTACACACACACACACACACACACACACACTCACATACACACACATACAAGGTAAACATACAAACAAGCTGTTTGAAACAGAATGAACACACACACACACACACACACACACACACACACACACATATATACACACTTCCCCTAACATCTGTAGTCAGATTTTCCACTGTTTTACCCAAACACTCTTGCACAGTCAGACTATCCTGCAAAAGCTGTGTGGGGGGGGAGGGAGAGTGAGAGAGAGATCGAGAGAGGGATAGAGAGGGAGGGAGGGAGAGAGAAAGAGGGAGAGAGGGAGGGAGCGGGAGAGAGGGAGAGAGAGGGAGAGCAAGAGGGAGAAAGAGAAAGAGAAAGGGAGAGATAGAGGAAGGGGGAGAGAGGGATAGAGAGGGAGGGAGAAAGAAAAAGAGAGAGGGAGAGAGAGAGAGGAAGGGGGAGAGAGGGAGGGAGAGAGGGATAGAGAGGGAGGGAGAAAGAGAGAGGGAGAGAGAGAGAGGAAGGGGGAGAGAGGGAGGGAGAGAGGGATAGAGAGGGAGGGAGAAAGAAAAAGAGAGAGGGAGAGACAGAGAGAGAGGAAGAGGAAGAGAGATGATTATGATGAGAATGTTGAGCACATGGTGTTAAAAAGCAGCTGAGCAACTGTGGAAAGATCCCACTGGAAGGCCGGACACACCCTAACACACACACACACACACACACACACACACACACACACACATGCACAGAAAGGCATGACACTAAAAATGGACTTAAGATTGTATAATCAAGTTTGCAAATTCCTGGGTCTTGAGTTTTGGCATCGCTCACCACGCCCCTAAAGCACATTCCATCCTTCCATCCCTCGCTCTCTTTCTGTCCTCCATTAGCCAGGTTCGTTTCGGCCGAGTCTCTAACCAAACACCGCTGCCTCTCTCTCTCTCTTTGCTCTCCTTTTCTCTCTCCTTCTACGTCTCCGCACATCCAGCATCTCTCCATCACTTTGTTTCTGTTCCATTGTGCTTGGAATTGTTCCTGCGCTGCACATGAATAGAGCCTGAAAAGTGTTAGGTGAGGAGGAAATAAGTCACAGACGTATCCTCTGACGCACTGTATTAGGGTCGAACTGGGCTCGTGTTGGAGTTAAGACACACAAGAAGTAATATGGAAGCTTCCGGAATACACCTCAAGAAAAAAACAAACCTCAAACTAGAGGTGCACTTATAGAGTGGAAGGTATCTCTACCCCCAAGGTAGCTCCGCCTTTACCTCATCCCTGTGTGAAGTTTGCATGTTCTCCCCGTGCTTATGTCGGTTTCCTCTGGCTGCTCCGGTTTCCTCCCACAGTCCAAAGACATGAACATTAGGCTAATTTGCTGTTACAAATTCCAAAGTGTGAATTGTTGCCCTGCAATGGTCTGGCGAGCTGTTCAGGGTGTACCCCGTCTAGGCTCCAGCCTCCCCGGGACCCTGGTACGATTAAGCGGTTTGGCAAATGAATGAGTAACAGTGAATGAGTAACAGCATGTCTATAAGCACTCATTTCAAAGTTATAAGCACTCAATTTCCAAAACGTTATGACCTTGATCTGATTCTCCTTTAACCAAGACATTTTGAAATTAAGTCGTCTCTGGAACTCAGGTTGGGTAGTGTCCCCACCAAATTAGGTGAAAATCCATGCATGGGTGTGGTCATGTATTTTAAACCAACGCCAGCGACAATAATACCTCCGCCAGAACTCCATTTTGGCCGGCAGTAATAAACTTTAATGAACTAAACAGTTCACATTGTGTCCTACTCATCTGCTAATATAAGGTTACTTCTCTCACAAGGTTAAAGTTTGCTGTCAGAGGTGAACATCATACATCATAGAAATCGTCTTTGGGCAGAACTCGTAGTTTTAAGTGACATGCTCAGATTATCGACAGACGATGTACACTTCACCCTCGATTTCTCATACCCCTATTTCCCAGACTTCGGATTTTCCGTACAAAATCCGGCGCCAGACATTATTTGGTATTGCCGGACAAATGCTCGGACAAGTCTGTGAATCGATGATGGAAGTCCGGGTCGATCATGATTTTCAAACTTCCCTCCAGTCCGGCCCGTTCCCCGCTCCCCGGTCAGTGTCCGCAACTGCCGCTAAGTTGTAAAAGTCCGGGACTGCTGCTGAATAATGGCGATTGCCGGACCAATTATGGTTCCAGGAAAGGGTAGGGACCCCGGACATTTGCGATTGCCGGACGTTTAAGGTTCGCGGACAGCCTACCCCCCTAATAATCCGGGAAATGAAAGGTGAAGTGTATTGTTAAGACAGCCGACGACGCCACGATCTGTCCATGTGAGAAATGTCTGATTCCAATCTGTTGTTTATTGTTGCTTGTAGAAACAGTGAAATGGTTCCACACAGCCGATGTTTTCACTTTTAATCTATGTGCCGTTACCATTTCAATCATACGTAAGGTTATATATTTGATGAGTAGACGTTTCTCTCTAAAATTCCAGTGCTGACATTCCTCACGTCTTTCACTTCATTCTCTGGTGATTTTAACATTCCCCAGTGACTCGGGTTTAGCAAGAATTCAAAGCTGTTAGCAGTTTTGCATGAAAGATGAACAGGCCCTACGTGCTGCGAACCAGAAGGCAAAACGGTTATGACTCGAGGCAAATTCTGCTCCAGAGTAAAGCGGAGTGTTGTGTGGAATGGAGAATTAGCGACTTACTAAAAGACCCAAACACTAAAAGTGTGCATGACTGGATATTATAACACCAACACCCCCCATAAGCATTACCGCGGATCGCAAATTGAAAAACATTTTACTGATGTAGGAATCACTTCAGAGTTGCATGACTAGCATCATCAAAACCTCAACAACAACACATTTTGAGGTACCTTGGGTAAAGTTTGTTAACCTGTTAAATGGATATGGCTAAGCACTTTTTAGCTCATTGAGCCCACCCCCATTTCCACCCATGCACACAAAGCCCCACCCCTTAGACTTATAACATTTCACTTATTATGTTAGCATAAGCACGGACTCTTTTAAAAACACTCGGACGATCAGCTGATTGAAATCCGAGTTACGACTCTATAAACACGCAAGTTCTCCTCATAGTGATTTATGAAGGTGTGAATGAGCGTTGGGGGCGTAACCAAAACAAATAAATAATGACAGGGCAAATACAAATACAAACTGTGAACACTTTAACCTTTAATAAGCAGTGCTTTATGCAGAGCACTGAGCTTTCAAAAGGAAAAGAATTTTGCTTTTATCATATATGGTGATTAGGGGCATTTATGCAAATCTGTAAGAAATTTAGAATGTGTGGGATTTATCACCGTCGATTGGGTACAGCTTTGTGTACGTACGTGTGAGGAATGAATAAAAGGATCTTCATGTAGGAGGATAATCAACAGCAAACAGGTTTCCACAGCAGTTTTCTTTAATTGCTGTTTTCTCCTTTCGCAGCTCCTTTTTTCACAAAGGTCATGAACTCATTTTCTCATCATATCACGGCACATTTCAATTCAATTAATATAATTTATACATTATAAAAATACATCATTTCCTGTTTCTATTACTAATTTTTTTAGTTTACGTTTCCAAATTGAGCATGAAGTCAGAGGGTGGCACAGTGGAGTAGGTCTTCTGTTCGAGTCCCAGGCTCAACGCGGGCGTTTCAGTGTAATGTTTGTATGTTCTATCTGTGCTTCTGTGGGTTTTCCCTGGGTACTATAGTTTCCTCCTACATTCTAAAGACCTGCACATTAAGCTAAATGGCTTTTCCAAATTGCCCCTCTTTGTGAGAGGGAATGTTTTTTGTGTGTGTGTGTGTTGGCCCTGCGATGGACTGGCGAGCTGTTTAGGGTGTACCCCACCTTTGCCCAGAGAGACAGGCTTCAGTATTGCTTCAACCCTATTAGGATTCAGCGGTAAATAAAATCACAACTGAAGTGCTGTTTCTGTTACAACCCCAGCTAGTTTCCTCTTTTCTTCAATAATACCCCCATTTTACACGCTACCCCAAGTTACTTCTGTTTAGGTTCACTAAACTATTCCCTGATTTTGAAATGGAATTGATCTGATATCCTTATTCACCGTCATAACTGCTAAATCTTTCCTTCACAGCATTTTTGAAAAAAGTGCCTCTGCTATGTGTCTGTTCTAACTTGTAAGCAAACTTCCAGAAAGCTAAATCAAGCGATAACATCTAGTGTATCCTGCCCTAGATTTACACCCAGTGTTTTTTTTTTCCTTTTCTTTTCTTTTTTTTGGTAGATTTACAATACACACACATCTGCACTGTGATTCCAGCACCCTGGCCTTTCCCAGGAAGGAGCCATGCGTGGCAAATCCGCATCAGTTCAACATCTGCTTTCATCCAGCTTTCATCTGGAAACACTTTTTAGAACGGAGACCTGGGATTAAACACTCAAACGCTGGAGTTCAGGTTTAGTGAGTGTCGGTGAAGGAACACTGGCTATTGTTATTTCTGAGCACTGACGGGAGGCAAAGTCTTGGAAAATGAAGGACGCTGTTCCTAAAATGGAAATGAAGATGTAAATTTTCAATTAAATCCAAGCAAATGTTTAGCAGCTCAGGCTCTCAGAGCTTCAGGGATAAAAAATGAATCGACACCTTCTGACTAATCAGCCTGGAGTCTCCACCAGCACTGTGGTATAAGATTCCTCAAGGACACACAACATGGCTGCGTCTCAATCTTGAATACCGCGGCCTAGTGTCAGTATAGAATCCATCCATCCATTTGCCGAACCCTTTACTCCTAGGGTCGCAGGGAGGCTGGACTCTTCACCCCCATCGTTGGTAGCCATGTTGTTTTTGTCCATACATGCCAAAAGCATCACCCAAGTAAGCGTACCGTATTCCTTTTGTTTGTGATCGTGTGAATATACGCTCTCTATATTCTTAAATAATCCATGGATCCTATAAGAGAGGCAGTTTTGGGAGAATTCGCTGCGGGCCTCTTTGATTTTATAAGACACTGGCTTTTCCATATAAGGGTCTTTCTTTCCTCGACACAGCCCTGGTGAGGGCACGGCATCCTGGGCACTTACGCTGAACTGCCTCCTCCACACTGAGAATGCTCACTGATTGGAATTCAGGGGAAAAGATTTAGTGGTCAAGCTTATAAAAGAACGCAAATCACTGAAATCATCTCCAGACTGTACAAAAGGGGAATGGAACAACGGCCAAACACACACACACACATTTGTAGCACACACACTTAAACAGTATCAAGACTTGAATTTCGACACACATTCAACACTGTCCAAAGGATTTCCACAAACATAATCCTAATCTTAGCCCTGCAATAGTCTGGTGAACTGTTCAGAGTGTACCCTGCCATCGCAAAGTGTCGACTGAGCTGGGCACAGCCTCCCTGCGACCCAACTAGGATTAATAATAATCCTAATCATGCATCTAACCCTAAATCTAATCTTAATAAGTTTAACCATTTACTTCTATCCCTAACCCTCATCTAGCCTTAAAGGGATAGAGAGCTATTCTCACGATTTCACACTCTCGCGAGAAAATGGTGGCCTTTTCAAACAGGATAATGCAATTTGTCAAACACGTTTTAATGGACTACGACTTCGAAAATGTAAGTAAAAACCACCTGATGATGGAAATATATATATTTTCAGTGTAAGGGGAGAGTTTGGAAGGCTTTCCTTTTGTTTTCTTTTCACCCTCAATCATCAAACCCTGACCCTAATCTTCGTAATCTTAACCCTCATACGCCTAATCCTAATCTTAATCTCAGTAACCTTACCCTTCATACACATAACCCTAATAATAATCTCAGTTACCCTAGCCCTTATACATCTAATCTTAATCTCAGCAACTTTAACCCTTATACATCTTTTCCTAACCCTAATCTCAGTAGCCTTAACCTTCAGTAGATATAACCCTAATCCAAATCTATATAACCTTCCACCTCATACATCTACCCCTAACTCTGTAACCTTAACCCTCAATGTATTAGATCCTAATCCTGGTAATAAGCATTTAGTAAACTAAACCTAATCTCAGTTCTGACCTCGATAACCTTAACCTAAGTTTACATAAACCTAGCCTAACTTTAGACTCAGAACTCAAATTCATTTAGATTTTAGTTGTGCAGAAAAGAACTCATGCATGGGCATGGTCAGTCAAATTCTACAGCAACATCAAAGTATTTGGCCCCAAAAAACAACTAAATACCCCCACAAACACACAAAAAATATACATGGGGGGAGGGGAGAGAGAGAAAGAGAGAGAGAGAAGTTTTAAAAGTTGCTCTTACCCTGCCAATGTACCTCATCCTTCTCGTTTTCTCCTTTTAGCCTCTCTTTCAGTAATCCTCAGTTTCTGCAGTACTTCCTTACGAGTCCTACGAGTTTGTTTGACACAGTGTCAGTACCACCTCAGCGTGTGCATGTGTGCATCTCCTCACAGGCGGCTCATCCTTTGAACTCAACACCCTCTGATACACACCGTCAAACCTGACCAACTTTCCTACTTGCAGGAATCCTTCATGGTCTCCCTCGTAACCCCCCTTCTCTCACTGACATCAACGTGTTCCCTCTCTCACTCCGACGGAAAAACCCAGTAACACTCACAAGCCGCTGTAATGAGCAGATTTCAATTACACTACTCCCCTTTCTCTCTCTCTCCCTCTCTCTCTCCTGGAACGTTCAAGCAGCTGAGATGAGTCACTCCTCCAGCAACAAATAGAAGGGAAAACCCGAAGAGAAAAACTTCATCCGTAGCGAGAGACCGAGGGAGAGAGAGAGGAAAGGGGACACGGGGTAAAACCAGGAAAAGAATTGAAAGCAGATTGCGGAAAAATCCACTAAGTGTCTGCCGTGGCTTCATCCCACTGCCATGAGTGTATCCAGAAGATCCAAACAAATCCCATGACTCCGCCTGAGAGCATTTCCCCCCCCTTTCCTTTCCACCCCTCCCGTTCTCTCCCTCTCTTTCTCCCTCCCTCACTCCTTTACATGCCAGGACACATTGCTTCACAAAACATAACAATTTCTCTGCAGAAACACTCATTATCATCTACATGGGGTACCGGACAGGTATGCGCTCATCACCAGAAGGATGTTATATCCAGACATTAAACATGCACAGCCCACGAGTTTAGTTTCCTGCTCCTGATATAATTTTGTGTCCTTTATCCATAATTCTGTCAACTGAACAAGGATGCACAAGAATTTTAGCAATAGCATCATAGAAATGGGTTCAATTCGTACTTTGTTAAAATTAATTTGTTTCACTTTTAAGCTTTTTGATGCTAAGTTCACAATTTAATAACATTCTGCTAGCATTCTTGCTAACCGTCTCCTTATCATAATGGCACTCTCTTCACACCTCTTTTTCATTTTTCCGCCTGTTTATAGCACAGCTCCTAAGTGGAGACCCATAGGCATGAAACATGACACTGATGGTTGTCCTGTGTCCATACCCTTTCGCTGACTTGATGCTGATTGGCTGTTATGTATAGCTCGCACACTAACGAAGCTGAAACACCAAAAATACACTCTGATTCACCACCGCTCAGACTAGCACAGTATAATAAGAAACACACAGTCCAACTCAGGTAGACAGACAAACTCTGGTCGAGCAAAACAACACCAAACATAAACGGAAACACAGAACATGAACTTGTTAAACGGATGATGGAATCAACAAGACAGTGGAAATGAAGGTTGAAATCAGCTAGTGAAAGGCGGTAAAAAGAAAACCTTCCCTTGTTTCGCTCCAGACCGTAGCCGGGAAACACCTGGGAGATTTATTTATTTATTTCCCCCAGGGCTGAAGTTGATTCAGCTCTTAAAAGATCCGTGTTATTATAATTAACTATTATTAGACCCATCTCAGACAACTATCAATAGAGATATCTATCAGGAGCTCCGCCTTTATGATGTGCCTAAATCTATATATTAATTTTCATTTTTCATAACCCACTATATATTCTTACTAACATGAGAGGAAAGTAAAGTTTAAAAATAAAACAGTGGGATAACCCTAGAGACAGATGATTAGGTGTGAACCGCTGTCTGTTTTTCACATTTTCATAGTGCTTTCATCGTGACCCCTCCCATGCTTGGGGATCCTTCTGACGGCAGTGTCTGTTCATTGTGCCAAAGCCTAAGTAAAAAAACAAACTAATCAACAACTTGTTGACAGAAGTAATGATCACAAGCTGCACATCAAGATTTTATCAAGACGCCACAGCCCTGAGAAGATCTGGGTTTAACAAAACAAATACTTCTTACGTTACTGCCAAGGAGCGATCAGCCAATTAGCATCGTCATGCATACCAGCCACTAAGCATCACGAGGCATAACAGTCAGTCAGCATCATCAGCCATTTAGCCTAATGGCCATGTCTTTGGACTGTGGGAGGTACCCGAGGTAAACGGAGGAAACCCACACAAGCACGAGGAGAACATTCAAACTCCACACAAAAATGTCCTCGCTGATTACAGGATTCGAACCCATGACCTTCTTGCTGTGAGGCGGACGTGCAAACCACTGATTGATGTGTAATTATAAATTGTATTTTCAACTGAAAACTCTTCATCACAATCATCATCGTCCCCATGACCAACATTTATGAGATTCATGGCAGCTGCTTAATTGGAGCACAGTGAGCACTTGAAGAGATAAAAGGTCAAACACACACACACACACACACACACACACACACAGCAGGGGAGAATAAATTATTCATTGCAGTGGTCATGGCCAGCACATTGTGATGACTGGCAGGGGAACCATGGAGACCAGCAACAAATACACACGTGCACATACAGTAGTATTACATAACCAGTCTTATGATATAAAGAAGTTGAAACGCAGGATAAACAACAGGAGACACAAAACCATCTTTGTTTTCCTTCCCTACGCACATCAACACTCATTCAGCCACACTCTTACTTTCTCTGTGTGTATCGCGTTGGATCTTTGGCTCAGGTTTACGGTTTCATATTCAGTCCGAGAAGCCAAGATGGGTTTTGCATTGATGTCTCATTTCTTTCTCCACCTCCACCCACTCTCTTGTGATCTGTGTCCCAAATAATGAACTTTTAGACTGATATCAGTGGCGGTTGTGAAATAAATCTCCACAAAGGCACAGTGGCATAGTGGTGAGCACATCTGCCTCACAGCAAGAAGGTCTTGGGTTCGATTAAGTGGTTGTTCAAAATTGAATTAGGTGTAAATGTAAGCATGAATGGTTGTGTAAGTGCTTCTCCTGCAATGGACGGGTGAGCCGTCCAGGGTGTACCCCTCCTTTGCCCAGAGTAGGCTGAAATAGGCTCCCTCCAACCCTAGCATGATTAAAGGGCTCGGTGAAGGAATCAATGAATCCCTGTCCATTCTCCAGGTTCTTACCAGTCTGATTGGCCAAGAATTCTTGGATGGGATCTTCAATGAGTTCCTCTAAGTTCTCAGATACTTTGCTCGTACAGCAGGTCCTACAGCACTTTTTTGTCCAGAAGATATCCAACTCCCAAGACTAGGCTTGAGGGTAGGTTAATATCTGATGGGAACCAATGGCACTGTCATGTCCTCCCATGTCCTACTGAAGCTCATCTTGGAAGGCGCACCATGAACTTTATGGAGGATGTAAGAACATTTGTGGAGGATCACAGCGAGGTTGCTGACCTCAGTGCGCAAAGCCGCAGCGAATGTAATCACTAAAGTGAGCTCAAGGTATCATGAGCTGCAAACACAATGTTATTCATGAGCATGGAGCAGTGAAGCGAGCATGCAGATGAACTATCACACAGGAGATCACGTCAATTCATCCAGCACTGACACTGGCACTGACACACACACTTCCTTATGCCGTGCTCACCTTACCAAGGTAATGAAGGTACACAAACCTATTTTAGATTGCAAGAACAAAACCTGGTGCGTGTGGTTTTGTGAGGTTTTAGACTGGAGTACATCAAGGTTAGATTGAAAGAGTAAGAGAACGCTAGCTTTCACACCTGACACACCTACCATCTTCGTCATCGTGGCGTGCTTGAGAGAAACAAGAAAGCACAAGATTTAGATTAGAGGTTTCATCCAAAAGAAACAGAGATCTTGAGTCAGTGCTAATCTAATAAGTTGATAAATGGCGACCAACACAGAAGCATTTTTCATACACAGTTCTTGGGTTAGGGTGGGGTTTTCTTCCATAACTTGTGACGAAAGACGGCTCTGTGGGCTAGAGGGTCAGATTACACAGTTCCCAATACATCAGGAAACCCAGATTTCCAGCAGTTCAGAATCACACACTGGTTATCATCCTACAGCGATGCCTGGAGTTACCACCCTTCACTCCAACCATAACAGTGCACACCTGACCAATCGAATTACTGCCACGTCTTCAATTTAAAGACTGAACTAGGGCTGGGTGATATGAGCTAAAAATTGTATCACGATATTTTGGAACATTTTTACGATAATGATACTTATCACAATATCTTATGATGATATGGAAATAATTTTCAGAGAAAAAAGACAATGACAGAACATACAGACTGTTAAAAAGTACACAGGCTGCAGGGCGCGCTCACCGTTCACATGCTTTCTGCACACCTGAGCTCCACTGCAGTTCCTGCACCCGTGAACTGTCTCTGCTCCACCGTCTCCCGCTACTGCCCACTTATCGCACATCATATCATATAATAGAGCTAACATTCATTTAGCTAGTTCTACATACCATGGTACATGTAGGTGGGCATGATTATGGTTGGAGCGAAAAAGTCTTCAGGGCGGCAGATCTTCAGGGACCAGGGCAGCACCACTGTCAAAACAAACCATATAGCGGCGAGAGATGTGGTCGTGCAGGATGCACATGATCACCTGGTTTCAGTTCCAGAGACTGAATGTTATTTGCTATGTGCCCAATACGTGTATATATATGTGTTAACACGTATCTTAAGCCCACTCCAGTGACGTAACCGAATTAAACGTGGAATGCAGGTTTCCAGTGGGACATGCCTCAAGAACTGTGAAGGTCCATTTAAGGGTTTTTTTTGGATCTCCACCCTGGTTCCCAGCAGGGTTGTTAGACACAATGAAGTGTGTGTTAAAATGAGTGGGAGAGGGTGTGTGTGTGCGTGCGTGTGAGAGAGGGAGAGAGAGAGAGAGAGAGAGAGAGAGAGAGAGAGAGAGAGCAACAATGTAGTACTATGTGGATAAAATACCTTATTTATATTGTTTCATATTGTACACATCTCTATCTTGAACACAATCGATTACTCTGTCCAGCAGAATGAAAGAAGGATAATAAAGATGGTGATGTAACCAGGTATAACGTTTGTTTCGATCTGATTGGTGGAAAAGAGCAACACGATGGCATAATGGTTAGCATGTCAGCACAGCAAGAAGTTCCTGGGTCCAAGTCTGGAGAGGGTGTTTCTGGGTGGAGCTTGCATGTTCTCCCCGTGCTTGCGTGGGTTTCCTGCATGAATTCCGGTTTCCTCCCACAATCCAAAGACATGCACATTAGGCCAACTGGATGTTCCGAATTGCCCCTTGGCGTAAGTGGGAGTGTGAGCGGTGTGTGTGTGTGTGTGTGTGTGTGTGTGTGTGGATGTGTTGACCCGGCAATGGACTGACGAGCTCAGAGTCAGCTGAGAAAGGTTCCAGCTTCCCATAACAGAATAGAATTAAGTGACTCTGCAAATAAATGAATAAATGAATAAATGATGATATCTTGCAGTATTTGCCTGCTTTGTTCCTTCTCCCAGAGAAGACTAGAGACATGCTCCACACAACAAGCCGATGAAGTCACGTTTTGTGGGGGGGGAAAGGAATAATTCTTGAAAATAAAAATAAAAATACGTCCTTAACAACAAATTCTTTAATTCAAATTTTCGCCTCATTCAATAATTGCCTATAATGTTATGGTTAAGAAAGTACTTAATTATGGTGTATCCTATTTCTTAGTATATGTACCGGATAGAACAAAAAAAAAAAAAAAGCTTGGGATAAAAATGTCGTCAAAAATTTGTAAAGTTATCATAATAAAAAAATTTTTAAATTCCATTTCGATGCAAATCAAGACGGGACAAAATAGTGCAAATATTTTGAAACCTTGGTACCATTTTACAGGATATTAGAACTCTTTGTACCTGTGTGTGTTTATTTATTTATTTGAACATGAATCCATGCTGAATATTTTGTTCACATTTCTACCATTAGCCAAATTAGCTCATATTTCTACTGAGGAACGATTGAAAACATATAAAACAGGTTTAAAGAATGATAAATCACTTTCAGAAACTATCAAAACACCTTCATGATTTAAAAAAATATATATATTTACCAATAATTTTGGGTTTTTAACTTATATTTAACACCTTATATATTAGCTAAAGGTTTAGCATCATGTTTTCCTTACAGAAGAATAAACTCGACGATTTTTTTTTTCCGTTAAAAAACGATGAATTGTTACAGTTTTCATCAATAACGTGAGCAGGTGAACAGAATTCTGACTGGAAATAAAACTTTTAAATGGTGAAATCCACTGTTTTAGGTGTTAATTTTGCTGAATTATTTTACCTCAGTTGTCACCTGAAGGCTCGCGCTGTGCCGGAGACGACTGTCACGCCTGACTGGGCGCTGCGCGCGCGCGCTTCCAAACGCGCGCCTCGCGTTTCACTTCACCTGCAGCGGCTCGAGCGGTCACGTGACTCCTTGGCCCTGGTGGAAACGTGCTCGTCTGTACGAGACAGCGGTCTGAGATGCGCGAGCGGTCCGGCTCTCCGTCGCCCTGTCTGGGGTCGTGTTGTGCTGCGGTGTGGAGTTATAATGCAGGAGGATTCTCCACCCTGCAGATTAACAGTTTCCGGTCATTCTCCCAAAAAAAAAAAAAAAAAAGAAAAGAAAGAAAAAGAAAAAACACGTGCCCCGCAATGGGACATGGGGCCTATTGTTTATGGGTGTGTCTTCAAAAGTATGTTCAAGTACCTATTATTAGTGTAATTAACATCATTCATCCATTCATCCTTTCGCCAAACCTCTTAATCCAACTAGGGTCAGCCGACTAGGGGCGAAGGCGGGGTACACCCTGGACAGTTTGCCAGTCCATCACAGGGGCACCATACACAACCACCCCCAGGGGCAATGTGGAACAACCAGCTAGCCTAATGTGAACGTCTTTGGACTGTGGGAGCACAGAGAGACACCATCGGCGAGCCCAGGACTCGAACCCAGGAGAACCCAGGCACTCGAACCCAGAACCTTCCTGGGAGGCGGATGTGCTACACCACCGTGCTGCCCGGCATAATATAGGGGTAATTCATTTACCTGATGATCATGGGGTGGTGGTGTTGTTTTGTTTTCATCAGAATGTGTAGAGGATACTTTAAAAATCTAGACTGTCCCCATGGTACACAGATGCCCCCACCATAAGCCGAACTAAGATAAGGACTATTATGAGATGCTCTGGACGGGGCAGGATGGTCACAGCAAGAAGGTCCTGGATACGAGTCCGCAACTTGGCGAGTTAGCACGTTGTCCCCATGCTTGCGTGGGTTTCCTCCGGGTACTCCAGTTTCTTCCTACAGTCCATGCACATTAGCCTAACTGACTGTTTCATATTGCATCCAAGTTCGAGCTTGAATGGTTGCTGAGCTGTACAGGGTGTACGCCGCCTTTACCCACAGTCGGCTGAGATAGGCTCCAGCCTCCCTGCGACTCTCAGCATTAAGTGGAGATGAATGAATGAATGAATGAATGAATGAATGTTTCTCAAACAGAGAGAGACAGCAGGTGAAGTTTTTGTCCATGAGCATCTGTTGCCCCCCAGTGTTGAGTTCTTGATGCTACAGTTAAAAAAGAAAAAGAAAAAAAACTCCAAGGTTTTTTTTTTTTGTGTGTTTTTTTCCCATATGATTAATATTTATAATATTTAATTATATGATTACATTCCAGACAGCTAATTTTTAGATGGGAGGGAGAGAAAGAGAGAGAGAAAGAAAGGGAGAGGGGAGAGAATGAGGGAGGGAGAGGGGTATAGAGAAAGAGAAAGAGTGTGTGTGAGAGAGAGAGAGAGAGAGAGAGAGAGAGAGAGAGAGAGAGAGAGAGAGAGATGAATCATAACACTCCATACACTTGACTTATAAATAGATTTTGGGGGAACAAACAGATCACACGGCCGATGTTAAACAGAAACTCAGAGTCCACTTTGGAGGACTCTGCTGGTGTGAAGTGTGTGTGTGTGTGTGTGTGTGTGTGTGTGTGTGTGGAAGTGGACAGCTCTGGCCCACTGCAGCTTGTATTAGAATCTCATGATTTCCAAGACAAAAGACAGAATCGTTCAACACACACACACACACACACACAGACACTCACACCGAGGGCCAATTTGGAACAGCCAGTTAGCCTCATATGCATGTCATTGAACTGTTGAGTACCCGGAGAAAACCCACACAAGCACGGGGAGAGCATGCACATTCCACACAGAAACGCCCTCGCCGAGTCCAGAAGTTGAACCCAGGACCTTGTTGCTGTGAGGCGGAGGTGTCCGCCCGGGTTCATTTGTAGATCAAACATAAACATGACGGTAGAAATGTCATCTCACTGACTTTAACCGCTGCATTGGCCGAGTTGTTGTTGTTGTTAATAGCTGCTGATCTCCTACGATTTACACACACAGTAAATCGGACGCCCTTATCCAGAGCGATGTACATTTCTATCTCATTAATACAACTGAGCAGATGATGGTTAAGGGCCTTGCTCAAGGGCCCAACAGTGGTACTGGGGCTTGAATCACCAACACAGATTTAACAAATAATAATAATTAATCAAGGTTCACATTATTTTTTTTTAACATCCCTACTTGCACATTTATACAAAATGCTAACTAATTGCTAACAGTAGTGATTAGCTCAAAACTGGCCGCCATCTTTAATTACACCTATCTTCTGATAGTACTAAAGCACAACATCTTCGGCTGAACAAACTCCCCAGCAGATAGCCTTGTTTTTGTATCTTCCTCACCCATCATTCATCAGTTCGCACATGAGGAAATTACAAACGCTACCCCCTCTCAAACCCCCGCTCCACAGTTCCCGCTTTTATGACCTTTTATGAGAATTTTATAACAGACATACAGTGTATATGAGCTCTCAGGCCGCTCGCTAGCTCGCGTTTGCTAAGCAAATACTGCAGGAGCTTTTACAGTAATTATGTATACACAGTCCAACATGGCGTCTGAGGAAATTAGCTCTGATTGGACGTCATTGCGCGGTTACCAGGTGTGATTACCCTTTATTGCTAACCCTAGCGTAAACAGTAGAATGTATCACGGGGGTCATAAACGTCACAATATCGTAGGTCAGGGGTGAAACAATATCAGAACAGTATCATCAGACAGTAAAACTCATTATGAAACTTCTTTTATATAGATACAGGGACCTTTAACACAAATTCTACAAACAGTGCAGATTCATTTCATTTAACTGATGGAACACGTTATAATCTGAATCAACTTTGGTGCTTGCAGAGAGAGAGAGAGAGAGAGAGAGAGAGAGAGAGAGAGAGAGAGAGAGAGAGAGAGAGAGAGTTCCCTGAAACATGCTTTCCATTCATCCATCCATCCTTCTTCTCTCCTTGTTTCCATCTTTGTTTCTTTCTCTTTTATTTCATTTCCTATTTCAGCCGACTCTGGGAGAGGGCGGATAACACCCTGAACAGCTCTCCAGGCCATCGCAGGGCCAACACACATACAACCATTCGTGCTCACACTCACACCTAGGGGCGATTTGGAACAGCCACTTAGCCTACTGTGCATGTTTTTGGACTGTGGGAGGAAACTGGTGTACCTGGAGGAAACCCACGCAAGCACAGGGAGACCATGCAAACTCCACACAGAAACACCCTAGCCGAGCCCGGGGCCTTCTTGCTGTGAGGCGGACATGCTTACCACTGTGCCGACTATTATTATTATTATTATTATTATTATGCTAACAATGTATTAGGGAATAAACCACCCTCTGACTGTACTTCCCAAATCCCAGAGCTTCCCTGAAACTTGCTTCTTTCTTCCTTTCTTTGACTTCCTCTTTTCTTCTTTCTTTCTTATAAACAATTGATGATATCCCGGCAGAACAATTTCTTTTGTTATTTTTGTATTATTATTATTATTATTACTACGCTAACAGTGTATTCCATCCTTTACTCCTGTTGCTATCTTTGACATATCGAAGCTAACTAAGTATTTTATTCACCTCTAAGTGAAATAACGAGCCACATCAGGACGCCGCATTTAATTAGTCTCTCTCTGTGTATGATTTCTGTATGGAAATAGGCTGCAGGAGTGCGCACAAGGTAAACATGGCACAGTGGACGCCTGTAGCTCGTCACCAGGTCTTTCTCCAGCAGTGGTGCATGTGGGCTGTTCACACGTATTCAGACAGTTGGCTCTGGACCTCTGGCGTGTCAGGACGGAGCTGGCGCGAGCTCATGCCATCTCAGATGTGGTTGGGTTTTTTTTTTGTGTGTGTGTTTGTGTTTGTTTTTTCTTTTCTCGTCCAGTTCACTGCATGCATGTTCTAGAAACACGGTTATCACAGAGCGCAGGAAACATAATATGGGTTAAAAAAAGGAACCCAAAGTTTAGTAGCCATTAGGAAATTTCCCTTTTTTTCCCCTTTCTAAAATTAGAGGCTGTGATGTACAAAATTCCCGATGAAGGATGAGGAAATGGGCGCCTTTTACGCCACTGGCTGAAAGACAGACGTGCAGGCTGGCAGCTTTCTCAAATGGTAAGTACCAACGATTTTATTGTATTTAGCTATTGAAGAAAAATAACCAAAGATAATATCATATGAACCAAATATTTAAATATAAATAAATATTAAGTTTGAAGCATTTTAGGCTTCAAGAACACTTCCCACTGGACTTGTACCCTTAAGAGTCAAGATCTGGGGTCACCACTAGTTTTGCACTTTGTTTGTATTTTACCTGATGACCATCTCGTTGACCAACTCTCTGTTGGTAAATCATACTAAACTGGAGCTTTTTTTTGCCACCAAGTTGTTACCATTAAGTACCATAATGTTACCTATTACAGTCCATGGACTTTCTTTCAAGCTTTACTCCAAAAGGTTACTGTGATGCAATTATGGACCTTAAATTATTTTTAAATGCATACTATAACTGCCTTCCCAGATGAACAGACAGAAGATCAGTGACTAGAAAAGTATGGTTATGTTTAGTACTGTTTTTTCCCCCCCAAGAGTGTTTTCTGGTTTTGATATTAAGTTGAAAAAATTCAGCATAAAACTTGTGTTTTCTTTTGGCTGGATGTCCAAATCTGAGAGATTTAGTAAAAAAATGTAACAGAATTTATATATATATATATATATCAGATGACCAGTAAGATGCTTTGGACATAGTTAGCCTGTTTGGCTTGCTAGCTAAAAACAAGTGAATGGTGTTAACAGAAAACAATTGTGTTAAAAGCTAAAAAAAAAATAAAAAAAAAACAACAAAGAACATGGTGTTGAAAGCCAAAAAAAGAAAATAAAAAAAGAAAAGAAACCTGTGCTAAAAGCTAAAAACCACAAAAGAAAATGGTTTTAAAAGCCTTTTAAAATGTATTAAAAGCTAACACAAACAACAGGCATTGTGTTAAAAGCCAAAATGTGTTAAAAGCTAAAAATCAACAAAGGAAACAGTGTTCAAAACTAAAAAGAACAACGAGAAATGTGTGAAAAAAGTGTTAAAAGTTAAAAACAACAAAGGGAACAGTGTTAAAAGCTAAAAAAAAAAAAAAAGCGGTGTTAACAGTTTTAAAACGGAGTTACGAGCTAAAAACACCAAAGGGAATCGTGTTAAAAACATTGTGATCATGAGGAAAGAGTCAGACACATGAATCATGGGAGAATGTTTAAAATGGCATTAGCTACATCACGGCCGTGATGAAGTACAAGACAGAGTAACCATCACCGCGGAGTATCAACCCAGACGCACTCTATTCCGGTAAAGTAAACCAAACACGACAGAGAGTTTACTGACCCACTTCAGTCTCTACTTTTGGGAACATGTATTTAAATCACTCCAATCAAGGAAATGGTTCCAAAATCAGTTCTGGAACAACTTTCCCATGACAGATATGCAAAATAATTGCACTAGTGTAATTTTGTGTGTGTTTTTTCTTTTTTAAACCCCTTTGTACGAGTACTTGGCAAAGCAGCACTGTGTTTACAGGGGAGAAATGGCGTCACCGGTGTGTCTGAAGCAGAATTTCCCACAGATTATTAAAAGGCAATTTATCTTCAAGCAAATGTGGCCAGGTTAATATGTGGACGAGTCAACATGGAGCCGAGAACATCAAACATACAGAGTAAATGCAAGGTGCTTCATATTCTTAATGAGCTTTGCAAAATTAACGTGGGCGACAACAACAAAAAAAAAAAGAAAAAGAAAAAAAGAAAGAGGAACGACGGGGTTCATTTCAGATGTTTTGATGCAGTGCTGAGCAGCTGAAGTGGTAATCAGATGGAATACCGCTCATCTAGAATGAGATGATAACATGCACAGAGTGGTTCAGGGAACATGAGGAATCTTTTCACACATGTATTGGCTCCCCAGAGTCCTGACCTTAACCCTACTGAAAGTCTTTGGGATGTGCTGGAGAAGACTTTATGGAGTGGTCCGATTTGCCCATCATCAATTTAAGATGTCGTTGAAAAATGAACCCAACTCTGAAAGGAAATAAATATTGTGACGTTGCTCAAGTTTGTTGCTCAATGCCACGGAAATAACCCACTGAAATCCAACCAATTATTCGGGTGCATGACGTTGTTATGTGTAAGTAGGTGAAAAGAAATCAAGCCAACAGAACTAGTGCTCTTATTTCAGTGTGGCCCTGACGAGCCCTTTAAACGAGTACCATATTTTATTACACTTAACGTAAAACTTACCTGTATCCTTTTTCTTTCTCTTATCAGAAGAACGAAAGATGACCACATTTTTGGGACGCCGACGACACCAACACCTCAACTCCATAATACGGCTGAATAATGAGCCTTTTCCTCGTGAACTTCATGTCGCATCCTGGGCGGAACCATGAGCCATACCTGCGAATCCAACTCATCCAACACGACCGTAGATCTAGGTCCACTGGGCGGCCATCAGCCTTGGGAAGTGGTTCTGATTGTTCTTGTGACCGGCACGCTCTCTTTTATCACCATCTTGGGTAACCTGTTAGTGCTGATCTCCTTCCGGCTCAACCGGCAACTAAGAACCATCAGCAACTATTACCTCTTGAGTTTGGCAGTGGCCGATTTAATCTTGGGCACAGTTTCAATGAACCTCTACACAGCCAATATCATAATGAGTCGCTGGATGTTGGGACATACTGCATGCAATCTTTGGCTCGCATTAGACTACGTAGCTAGCAATGCCTCTGTTATGAACCTCCTAGTAATCAGTTTTGACAGGTACTTTTCTGTAACCCGACCACTAACGTATCGGACCAAACGGACACCCAGAAAAGCTGCAGCATTGATCGCACTAGCATGGGTGGTATCGTTTGTACTCTGGGCCCCTGCAATCTTGTTTTGGCCTGATACACAAGGAACACTGGAGGACAAGATGGACTGTTCCATCCCCTTTCTACAAGTGCCTTCTTTAACCTTTGGAACAGCCATAGCTGCTTTCTACCTCCCTGTCAGCATCATGATCATTCTATATTGGCGAATTTACTGGGAGATTGAGAACAGAGCAAAAGGACTTGCCAAGATTGTTGGGTCTGTTGGCAGCAGTCAGACTAGTTCAGTGAAAGTACCACACAAGCGGTCCAGTAGTACTCGAAGCAGTCTCTGTAGCTCCATTGAGACGTGTCCCGGAAAGGGTCCAGAGCTTGCTAGGAGAACATCAGTCGGATGCTTTCCTGCTAGACAAAAGCAACTTCCTTCGGTTCCAGGAAATCTCTCCACGCTACCACCACCAAGAAAAATCAATTACAGGGAGGTCTGCAGCAGCAGCCGTTGGAACATTGAAGATGTGGATTATGATGCTGCGTCTACGTCTTCAACAACTGAGGAAGAGCAAAAGCAAAACCACAAAGCAATGGCACTGTCAACATCAAATCCTGCAGTGATCAAGCTGAAGGATCTGCAAGCAGCATCAGAGTATCAGCAAGAAATTCCAGCCTTAGCCGCCCAAGTTTCATATCCACTATCCACCCAACCCTCCAGACACCTCTCACTGAAAAAGAACAGGCTGCTGGACCACGGCCTCCAAAAGCAGCCCAAAACCAAAAGGCGAATGAATACAATCATTCGCGAAAAGAAAGCAGCACGGACACTGAGCGCCATCTTATTGGCTTTCATCCTGACATGGACTCCATACAACATCATGGTCTTGGCTTCTGTCAAGTACTGTGTCCCTGAAAAGTTGTGGCATCTGGGATACTGGTTGTGCTACGTCAACAGCACAGTTAACCCCATGTGCTACGCTCTCTGTAACAAGTCCTTCCGAGCCACTTTCAAAACACTGCTACTTTGTCGCCGTGGAGATGCTGCAAAGTGGCGAACATGTCAGCAGAGCCGCGGTGCTTCCATGAGGCCCAATGTGTCATGTAGCACAGTGTGATATGTTTCTAAAGCTGCTTCCTCAGAGAGTTGCTCTGATTGACTGGATATCTGCAGTCCCTCAAGATGTTGCAAACGGCATTATAAAGGTTTTTAAGTCCACAAGAGAGCTTGTTCTGGACATGTTCATTTGTATAATAATAATATTCCTCAGCCTCAACATAATGGGCCAGTGCACTGAACAACCTTGGCTCATTTGTGACGTTTTGCCAGGTACACATAACAGGAAACTTTTGGATATTTTGGGTCTGTTTATCAAAGCACTGCTATGTTTTCCGAAATCTGTGCCCAACTTATTTCCTCCATCACCTTACAACATATCTGCCTTATGTCCTGCCTTCCAGTTTAATGTCTCAGCTGGGAAACCTTTTTAAAAAAGAGGGACAGGAAAAGATGACTTGAATGGCAGGCACTTCTGTTTCCTATACAAGGCTCCTTTGAACAAGGCAGCCAAACTGTTCCACAGAGAATATTTTTCCATCAGTGGTTTTACTCGGGTTACGTTACATCACCTTCCTTGTTATGGACTCATAAGGAAAATTATGAAACAAAAAATGTTTTAAGAATGTAAAAGAACTTCTATGTTATAGGCATGTTATATTTCATATCAACAATATAAATGGCCTCTACAGTAAATCAGCAAAGGGTCATGATCAAAGATCAGCATTTGTTTTCATGTTATGATGATCAGGGCAGCAACAACTAACCAACCAAACCAATAAAGTTGAATTTTAAGAACAGCTGTGAATTTGATTATTTGTTAGCCAGTCTGTTATAAGACATGTGGCAACACACTAACACCACTTCCTATGAATTCTAAGTACCTTATAACTAGCTGATAGCAGCATGGAAAAGAATCTTTTGACCTGCCAAACATCTTATCTTATTCGAATCTTTGCGGTTTTATTAAGTGCTAATCTTATGCAAAATCTTTCTAGACAGCATTAATTGGGTCAGGCACAGATATCAGGTTGTCGTGGAGGTCTTTGGTGCAGTCGGTGTTCAAGTTGACCTACCTGAGCAACCTAAAGGTATTCAGTGGGGATGAGGTCAGGGCTCTGTGGAGGACACTCCAGTTCTTCTAGATCAAGGTAGACCTCGGCCTACTGCCACTTCAACCTCGACAAACTATGTCCTTCTGCCTCTCCAACCTCGGAAGACCTCGGCCTTCTGCCACTCCAACCTTGGCAGACCTTGGCCTTCTGCCACTCCAACCTCAACAAGCTATGTCCTTCTGCCACTCCAACCTCGGCAGACCTTGGCCTTCTGCCACTCCAACCTCGGCAGATCATGGGTATCATTCACTTCAACCTCGGCAGACCTTGGCCTTTTTCTACTCACACCTTCGACAGTTCTCGAAATCCTTTCACGGCAACCTTGGCAAACAACATCTTCACAGGGCTTGCTTTATTATGACGGAGCTGGTTTGATATTATTAGTTCCAGTGAAGCGAAATCATCTTTGCAGCATGTTTGGGGACGGCACACAAATGCTTTTGTTGACGAGACGCAAAAAGGTTTTGATCATTTCTTTGTACACAGAACAGTCCAGTGTAATGCAAGTGAAATTTTGTGTGTTGTATATGGAAATATCAGTGCAATACAGTGCTAAATAGGTTTTATTTTCTTTGCAGAAAAAGAAGTCAAGATTTGTACCACAAAGCAAAACATTCTATCATGAATCAAACAGCTGAAAAACAAAAATAAAAAGTAAAAATGATGGCCACTGTTTATAAAAAGTTAAAACAGCTGTACTAACCAAAAAAAAAAACCTTGTTACGTTTACTGACTATATTAATAATGATTAGTTGACTATTTATCAGAACTAAAAATTACAAAACACCCCCTCCCCCCACCAAAAATAAACAACTGTTATGTTGGGTGCAACAAGAGGCGAGCCGAAGCGCAAGTGTACTTTAATACATGATACCAGGTAAACATGCATACGGTTAAATGACACTAGGATACGGTCAAAGTGACAGGTGCTGGAGGCAATACTCCAAAGTACTGCGGGTTGACTAAGTAACCGTCTTGACAAACTGACGCCATTCTCGGGACAGAATGTCGCGTAACGTGAATTCTTCCGATTTTTTTCCTTTTCTTTTTAGAAATCAGGCTGTATTGCATTTCATGCTAAACAGTGCGTCAGTACTGGATTAGTTAGTTCTGACAAGAATTTAGAAGAAAACCGACCTGAGTTTGTGCGAGCTGTTCTCATAATCCACGAATTTACATTTCCATTGATTATAAGCCACCTGAGCCATCTTATACACTAATACACTACATTTAACTTTATTCAATCCTTGAGAAAACTACATCTATTTACTTATTTATTCATTATTTATTCTTAACAAAACAAAAAAAAGTAAAATTAAGGGATGATCGTCATCAAGAAGACCCTGCGACGACATTGACGACGGCGGCGAAGCAGACGCATCGATGGCACCGGCGAATGACGCTCGCGACATAAAGAAACACCTCTGAAATAAGAACCAATCACTTTTTAGAATCTCACTTTTAAATACGTCACACCTTTATATGCTTTACAAATATATAAATATACAAAAAAAATTAAAAATGACCATTCGAAACACGCTACCTGTGTGTCTTATTACGAACGAGCATGCTGATTGGTTTCAACTATTACTCCGCGATGACGAAGATGTGCGCAGATGTGGAAGATTTCCGAGAAGCTGTGGGACGCGTTTATTGATGAGCAGAGTGGTGTATATCATCAGAGCGGACTGTTAGACAGTTTGGGTTTGGATTAGTCCGTTATCGTTATTATTGTTATTTCATTTTAAAAGGTTAATAGTTGAAAACAAAAAGCAGTGGGTGGTTTAAAACGTGGAACTGTGTAACAGTCATATTGGAATTACTAGAACTAGTTCTACATTTCCCTTTTCCAATCCCCACCATCTTTTTTATTTATCGGAGCTCTCCGAGCGACCCCCGGACAGAGCTGTGAACCCGGAACGCAGGGGCCAGTGTTCCATCATGACGGCGGAGCGTTCTGGTTCTGGTATATCGAAGCCTTCTCTTTCAGCAGTTCCAAACACAGATGGCAGCTCCAGCTTCCTGCAGAGCGTACGGAGAGGACGGGGTTAACTCTGAGCGCATGGACGTTACACTATACGAGACGCTATACTGTCCTTACCTTCAGGAGGCTCCGACATGGGCGGGGTGAGGCAGTACATGTGATAGCCTCGGTCACAGTCGTCACAGAAGAGCAGCTGGTCCTGTGGACAAGCGGGAAGTTCGCGATTACCCAGAATACACTCGAAGGATTAACATGGCAAGGTATATTATATATATATATATATATATATATATATATATACACACACACACACACACACACACACCCACCCACCAAACAATCGGTTTTGTACGTAGAAA
>JBCNYH010000005.1:29796458-29809233 GCA_039654325.1 Tandanus tandanus | reverse complement strand
ACACACACACACACACACACACACACACACACACACACACACACACACACACACACACACACACACACTCCCTCACTCACCAATCTGCAGGTGGTTCATTTTGTCCTGCCATTTCTGGTTGATTTCGTCTCTCTTCTCCTGAAGCTGCTCCAGTTTCTCCCGGATCTGCAACATAATCAGATATTGCGTGTGTGAGAGAATGCGAGAGTGAGTGAGGGCGAGCTTATAAAAAAATGTTGTTGAGGAGCCTGTGTGTGTGTGTGTGTGTGTGTATACCTCGTCTGAAGCGTAGTGGTTATTGTTGATGAGGGCGTGTCCCATGTCGGTGCAGGCGGTGAAGCTACCGGATCGGGCCTCGATTTCCGCTTTAATGTCCTGATGATTCGCAATGACAAGCCCAGCTGACGACACATCCCTGACACACACACACACACACACACACACACACACACACACACACACACACACACACACACACACGAGTTCAGTTCATTCATTCATTACGAGAAACAGATTGTAATTATCTTCAGTCGGTATTTTGTGTCCCATTTTTGTTTTGGGGCGGGGGGTGGAGCTAGTGACTTGGAGAGGCGGGACTTCTGTTTAAAGGCAGTGACCTAGATGCTTTTTTTTTTTCCCAAAAAAAAAAAAAATTATAATAAATAAATAAATAAATCCTTTTGGAGGAAAATTCTGGCAACCTCAGAAGTGTGAACATACGTAAAACATACTGCGGGCAACATCCCATAATAATAGAGAAGCTTATACAAAAAAAGTCTGGTGTTTCTCTAGTACATATAGAACAGTGTGTGTGTGTGTGTGTGTGTGTGTGTGTGTACACACACACCTGGGGCTGTCGTGAGATTGGATCTGTAAGTTAATGCCGTCCATCCACAGCATCAGATCTCGAACCATGTTGAAGAAGCGGAACTTCTCCACCGTGTCCAATAGGAGCAGCCGTCTGTCTTGAGTGGCAGCCAGAAGCCCCTCCCATGCCTCGGTGACGGCGCGTTCGTGCCGATGGATGTCGTCAGCCTTCTCTCCTGCGTAGGCCTTCTGCAGACGCGCCGCGTCATCCTGCACCTGTGTCACCTACAACGCGACAACGAAGCGGTTAACGGAACTGAAAACTAGCGAATTAGTTACAAAGAAACTGGCGATGGAGCCTCTCCTCCTCTGACCTGTCCGCTGAGCGCGTGAACGTCGTGCTCGTAGGCCGTGTGCTGGCGGTGGAGGTGCTGCACCGTGTTGAGGTCGCGACCCAGCTCGGCCGAGTTCAGCGTCTCCCTCTTGTTGCGGACGCGTGCCAGCGCTTCTCGGGCGTCCTGCTGGAAGCGCTGCAGCTCGTACGAAGCGGCCAGCATCTGCGTGCGCGTGTCCATGAGCTCCAGCAGGTCGGCCCAGGCCTCGTTCAGACCGTCCTTCCATTCGGCCACGCTGGCGTTCTCCGGGTGGCCCGACTCAATCAGGGTGTCCGCCTGGCCATTCACGGCGTCCACGCGCTCCTGCCCGATCGCACTCGTGTCCCGTGCAAACTCCCGGAAACGATCGCGCAGCATCTGAGACGGAGAGAAAGAAACGAATCATTTAATTTTCTCTCCAGTACGGATCCAACCTACAAGACACGCCCACGAGACACTGTCCAATCCGAAAGAGAGAGAAAAAAAAAAGGCGTACCGTGACGTGCTCGTAGTCCTGTCCGAGCTCGTGCGAGCCGGCGACCACCTCCCTCTCGGCGATCCACTGCTCCAGATCGTCCACCTCTCGCTTGAGCTGCGTGAGACGCAGACGCTCCTGCAGCTTGCCCCTCCTCTCCTCGGCCAGGTCCTTCAGTCCGGCGTACAGCTTATCCACTTGAGCCTGCCTCAGCGTGATGCGCTCACTGACACGGAGACGGCGTGCATGAGAATCAGCGTTCACGACACAGCGGCACAGACAGACATATCCCAGAATGCTCCTCACCTCTCAGGATGTTCGCCGTCCACCATGAGTCTGCTGCTGTTGGCCAGCTGGTGGATGGTCTGGGCATAATCCTCCAGCGCCTGCTCCAGGATCTGGTGCTTCTTTACCATCACCAACGCGCTCTGCTCGTCCTACAGATACAGTTACACACACGTTATATATACATCACACTTTATATACGTAAAAACACACACACACACACACACACACACACACACACACACACACACACACACACACACACACACACACCTTGGCCTTCTCTTCGGACATCATGTGCAGCTCCTGTTCTCCCATCCAGGCCTCGGCTTCGGCGGCGTCCGCGTAGAACTGCTGAGCGCGATGGGCCTCCACTAAGCGTGTGTGTCTCTGCTCCGTCTCCGAGATGAGCCGCGCCCACAGCTCCCCGAGTTCCTTCAGATGCTCGTCCAGCACCGCCTGCCGCTCCTCTGTCCCGTGGCCGGGGGCCATGTTGCGGCCGTGGTCCTGCAGGTCGTCGATGCGAGGCTGGTGACCCTGGATCTCCTTCTGCAGAGTCTGGGGATAAACACAGAGATGAAAGCATGACCTAACGTACCCCAAAATCCTTTTCTTTAGGATAGATATTACATTATTATACCATGAATACGGTGTGTGTGTGAGTGTGTGTGTGTGTGTGTGTGTGTGTGTGTGTGTGTTACCTGGTTCTTTTTGATGAGCAGCTGAACGCTGGGCAGGTCTTTCCCGTGATCTGTGGAAGTAGCCAGCGGCATCCTCTCCTTCACCCACAGCTGCAGAAAAATAAAAACAAAATGAAACGGGTTCTATAACAAACCTCGTCTGAGTGAGTGACATCACACACGTCCCAAAACCCCACAGTTATCATTAACGCTTAAAAGTTTGAGAAAGGTGAATCATTTTCGACGTGTAGAATTGACTCTTCTTTCATCAACTCCAAAGCTTTGGAAATGACTTGGCGTTCAAAGCCTAGAATCAGTGAATCAACTCTTTTTGAATTGAATCCAAAGCTTTATAAATGATTCTTAAAATTTTCATCACCTGGAACCAATGAATCAAATCTTTATGAAGTGATTCAAAAGCTTTGGAAATGACTCTTCGTGTTCAAAGCCTAGAATCAGCAAATCAACACTTTTTGGATTGAATACAAAAGCTTTCAAAATGATTCTTAGCTTGGATCAACTCTATTCTGCGTAACTCCAAAGCTTTGGAAATGACTCTTTAACTTTCAAATGGAACAAGTGAATCAACTCTTTTTAGAATTGACTCCAAAGCTTTGGAAATGACTCTTAGCATTCAACACATGGATTCAGTGAATCGACTCTTTTTGGAATTGGCTCCAAAGCTTTAATAAAAATGACTCTTAGCTTTTAAAGAATGGAATCAGTGAATCAACTGCTTTTGGAGTGAATCCAAAGCTTGGGAAATGACTCTGTGTTCAAAGCCTGGAATCAGTGAACTGATTCTTTTTGGAGTGATTCCGAAGCTTTGAAAACGACTCTTAGTGGATTCAGTGAATCAGCTCTTTTGGTCACATGCTCCATTTTGTA
Source organism: Tandanus tandanus (assembly GCA_039654325.1). Lineage (NCBI taxonomy): Eukaryota > Metazoa > Chordata > Actinopteri > Siluriformes > Plotosidae > Tandanus > Tandanus tandanus. The sequence goes on along the minus strand of JBCNYH010000005.1, from coordinate 29,805,724 downwards.
CTTAACACACAGGTGAAATGTGTGTGAGTGTGTGCGAGTGTCGAGTGGGAGTCTCACGATCTCATCCTCCAGGTCTCTGTTGAACTGATGGGCCTCCTTCGAGGCGAGAAGTTGTTTTTGTCTCTGACTGAGAGGCTCCTTGAGCTGAGTGAACGAGTCCACCACTCTACTCTGCTGTCCGTCTACCTCCGCGATCCCGGCATCCTCAGGAGACAAAGCCAGAGCCTGCGACTGCAGAGCCTGCACCTCCTTCTCCCGCACCTCCATCTGGTGCTCCATCATCTGACACACACACACACACACACACACACACACACACACACGCAGCATCAGTACTCACTCCTGCTAATCAGCATTTTTCTAAAATGTTTATAATATTGTAATAATGTTTATAACTTTTTTAGACCCAAAACATCGTCCGGGTCTGACCTGCTACATCTGAAAGAAACCTTACTATTAAAAGCAACTTTCATTTTTATTACGAGTCGCTAATATCCCACACAAGGTGCTAGTTTTTATGATCTGAATCATCACTGAATCACTCGCCTGCTTCCGTTTAATTCCATCTAATCAAACTTAAAATTTCAGTTTCAGCATTCACTTTGGAGTAGACTCAGTGAATCAACTCTTTTTGGAATCAAATTCAAAGCATTAGACCTGACTCGTATCAGCGCAAAGAATCAGTGAATCAACTCTTCCCAATCGAATCAAGGCTTTAGAACTGACTCGTTTCCATTCCTGGAACCAGTGAATCGATTATTTTTCCCTTGTGTTTGATTCATTTTTGTGCTGGGTATTGACTCCTAGGCTCGAGAACAGTATTGTATATTTTAGTGAATCAACTCTCTTTCTGATTGAATCCAAAGCTTCAGATCTGAATAATTTCTGTGCCTAGACTCAGTCAATCAAATTTTTTTTGGGATTTGACTCTAAAGCTTTAGATACGATTCATTTTATTGCTAGGAATCAGTGAATCAACTCTTGAATCTAAAGCTTTAAAAGTGACTGTTACTGTATATTTCAGTCAATCAACCCTTTTTCCAATTGAATCAAATCTTTAGAACTGACTCATTTCCATTCCTAGAATCAATGAGTCAATTCCTTTTGTTGTAGACACCAAAGCATTAGATTTGATTCATTTCAGTGACTCGAAAAGCTTCAGAACTGAATCATATATTTCAGTCAATCAAGTCTTTTTTCGGATCGAATCCACAGCTATAGATCTCCCTAATCACAGTGAATCGACTCTTTCTGGATTCGACTCCAAAGCTTTAGAACTGACTCTCGTATCTCAGTGAATCGACTCCTTTTCCCTCCAACTCGTTATCGTGACCTTTGCTCGGCTCCATCAGCTTTTTTTCCGCTGCCAGGCCAGAGTTATTTTCGTCGTACTGTTTGGTCATTACTTTTCCTGCACTTCCGTGCTGAGCGCGCGTGTGGTACCTGGTGTTTCTTGAGCAGGATGTTGACGCTCGTCAGGTCTTTGCCGAAGTCGTCGCTCTGCAGCTGTGCGGAGAGGTTCTGCATCCACGAATCGAGAGCCGAGCAGCTCTGGGTGAAAAGCTCGGCGCGGTTGGCGTCGAACAGACACTGCGCTTTGGTCTGCGTGGTGGCCTCCAACAAATCCCATTGGTTCTGCAGCTCTCGCAGGGTCTCAGATACCGTCTCCTCCAGCTCGGGCTTCTCCTTCACCAGGGCTTCACCCTCCTGAGAAACAGAGAGGATATTAGCTTATTTAGCTTTGGATGAATGTGCACTGGCATGCTTGTGTGTGTGTGTGTGTGTGTGTATGACACCTTATGGATTTTGTCCAGCCAGTCCTTATTGGAGGCCAGCTCAGCCATGAAGGCCTGGTGCTTCTGCCACTTGCTGTGCAGGTTCCTAGCCTCATCATACGTCATGTCCTGAGCTGTCAACATCTTCTCATTAATCCACAGAGTGAGCTGGGAAAAGAGAGAGAGAGAGAGAGAGAGAGAGAGAGAGAGAGAGAGAGAGAGAGAGAGGGAGAGAGGGAGAGGGGGAGAGAGAGATGGAGATAGAGGGAGAGGGAAGGGAAAAACAGTCTGTTAATTTATTACGAATTAACCAAGACCACTTTAATGGTTTGCACAGTGCCAGTTTTCTGGTGTGTGTGTGTGTGTGTGTGTGTGTGTGTGTGTGTGTGTATGTATACCTCCTGTCCATCTTGCAGGAAGTGCTGGAGCTCTCGGTTATCCTTCAGTTTAGACAGCAGCTCATTAGCACCCTCCTTGTTCTTCTGGTGCCTGAAAAACAGAAGGAAATCTTTCCAGGCCGGTTATAAAACATGGCTGGCGCTGGCGCACTGATGCCGCGGCGATAAAAACCAGTGGAAATTTACACTTTCTCTGCCGGTCTGGCTTATCAAGCGCCTATAAATATTGTGTTAATAATTTACTCAGTAGATACTGGAGATCCATTCAAGTGTAAACACGCAAGTCAACCAATATACATTTAAGGCAATAGGGGGCGACATTTTATTCCCTAAATGTATAATGTATAAGGTGGGAGGTATGAGAAAGGTTTCTCCACCAGAGGGTGCTACACTCCCTATAACAACACACTCGTCCTTTCTTTTTCTGTACCTCTCCTCGATGGAGTCGGTTTTCTCCTGGATCTTGTCGCCGTTGGCGTTGCCGTCGGACACGAGGCGCCGTCCTGACTCCACCACACCGTTGATCTTTTCCTCGCTGGCCTCCATGGTGGTGAGGAAGTCCTCATGCTTCTTGATGGCCTGTAGCGCCCCCTGCAAGCTCGGTGGCATCTCGGTGTGAGACAGAACGTACTCCTGAAGAGAACAAGTACCATGTAAATAAAATGACTATCAGCCATCCTGATCTTTTATCTTTCTCTCTTTCCGCACTGCCTCTAACCTGATTGTTGAGGAAGCTCTCGGCTTGTTTGGCGTCTCTGAGGAACGTCTGGAAGTCAAAGGCCTGGGCCAGCAGGCACTGTCTGCTCTCCCACATCCTGCGCAGATCCTGCCAGCCCGTGTCAAGAGCCTGCAGTCGCTGCGCTAGGAACATGTGCTGAGCGTCCGTCTGACCCTGGGTCACCTACAAGGACACGGAAGTAAATGAGTATGCGGCCCTGACTCTGGGCAGCTCTAAGAAATACAGAGCAGCAGATGTATTGCTTCTTGCCTCCGCGCCAGTGGCCTTGATCCGCTCATAGTCGTCACGGTAGTTGTCTATCTCGTTCTTAATGGCTTCATGCTGACCCAGGAGCTGCTCTGCTTCAGCAAGCGAGGTGGGAGTGTCCTCGGATGCCACAGCGGTCTGCGTGCGTGACAGCCAGGCCTGGAAGTCGTCGAGGTGGCGCAGGAAGCCCTGCAGCTTGGAGGCCTCACCCAGACCTTCTTCACGCTTCTTCATGGTGCCGCACAACTCCTCCCACACCTCCTCCATGTCGGCCAGCCGCGCCCTGATCTCCCCAGCCTGCTCAGGGTGTTCGGATGCCAGCTTCTCAGCCTCGGCGCGCTGGCCATCAAGCTTCCCCTGCAGCAATACCAGAAAAACTCTTTGAGTGTGTGGAACGTGGAATGTGTGCGTAGCCTCTGGGGCTCTTGGCTTGCTCAGGGCTCCTACATGTATTAGCATGTCCGACTACCTGTATATCCTCTAACAACGTTAACTGAGTTCAGATAATGAGTAATCCCTAAAGCCTGGCAAATATCAAGGCACCGTACCTGTATCGCTTCCAGGTCTCGCTCCATGCCCGTGAGCTTGCGCTGCAAGGCCATGACCCCGGCCAGGTCGTTGCCGAGCCCCTGCGTGGACTCGATCACCTTAGTCTTCTCCTTCATCCAGCTCTTGAGCTCGTTACACTCCAAATGGTAGTTCTGGATGTTCAGAGCCGAGTCCAGCGCCTGCTTCCGGTCATCCGCCAAACGCTGGAACTCGCGCCACCTACGGCGCCAATAAAACGTCTCATGGGGTTCTTAAATGTTAAAAAAAACAACGACACAGCATGCTCACATGGTGTGGGTGTACCTGTCATTGAGCTGGTCCAGAGTTTGGTTAATTTGTTCCTCGTTACGGTTGTCGGATTTGAGCAGCTGCTCGGCAACCTGATTGACATCTGCGACACGAGAGCCAATAGTATTCATCTCCGGCTCCAGAGTCTCGAACCTACCCAAGCACAACGCAATCGATTCATAATATCTCCACAATGCAACAGAACACTTTATTCCCATCCCCCAGTACGCCTCTACTTTACCTCTGCTGGACCACCTCCAGGTCCTCAAGCTTGGATGGGACCTCCATGTTAAGGAGCCACTGCTCCTTCTCTCCGATCCATAGCTGGCAGGCGTCTGCCTCGCTGTACATCCGGTACAGCGCCAGTGCCCCCTCCAGGGCATCACGCCGTGCCGAGGACAGAGCCTTCAACTCCTCGTAGCGCTGCTCGATGGCAGGGAGACGACCCTCCACCTGAGGAACGAAGACACAGACAGGAGGAGAAGGTGTACCCGAGGGCAACCAGAGATCTCAGAGTCTTCAGCTGACCTAGGGGACATAGGTGGTGTACCTGTGGAGACTGGGCGTACTGTGAAGGCAGTGATTGCGCCTGCTCGTTCAGCGAGTCGATGAGAGAGCGATGGCTCTGGATCTCCTCCTCTATCTCCTTCTGCTTCCGTGCCAACGTCTGTGTAGAATACTCGTCGTGGCCGATCTCCTGACTAGACACCTATCACAACACCAACAGGATATTAGAATGCTGTAAGAGTACGAACAACGTGGTTCCTCTTATACTATCGCAAGACACGCCCCGAAACGAGTGTTGTACCTGTCTGAGAGCCTCCTGGAGCCAGGCCTCCATATCATTGGCGTCGGTTTGGAACTGGTGGAAAGCTACAGACTCCTTCAGACGCTGCTCTCGCAAACGAGATGCCTAAGTGGGACCAGAGAGAGATGCAAAAAGTTACTTCATTGATTCATCCATCTATCCATCCATCCATCATCATGCTTGACTCTCAAGCCTTTCCATCCATCCATCCATCATGTCCAAGTCTCAATCCATCCATCCAACCATCAGTCCACCCACTATTAAACCTGACTGTTCATCCACCCACCCATTTATCTATCGTCCACCCATCATGACTTTGCCTGACTCTCCATCCATTCAGCTGTCTATCCAGCCATCATGCCTGAATCTCAACTCTTTCCTCCATCCAAACAGTCCACCCATCATTAAAGCCTGACTCTCCATCCATCCATCACCATGGCTGACTCTCCATCGATACATCCATCCACCATCATACCTGAATTCCCATCCATCCATCATAATGTCTACATTCCCATCTATCTCCTCCTTTCTCCCTTCTTCCTCACCTCCTCCAGTCGGTCCCACTGAGCTTTGATCTCTTTGATCCTCTCTGTAATCTCAGGTGCTCCACAGTGCCCCTCCTTCACCAGCTGCTCTCCGGAAGCGATGCTGTTCCCCAGCGGGCCGTAGCGGGCGGCCATCTCGTCACGGAACGCCTCGTGTTTGGAAAGAAGACGCAGCGCGGAGGACAGATCCTTCCCGCACTCCTCCGTCGCCATGATCTGTTCCTGTTCGCGCATCCATGCTGCCTCTTCACCGAGCTCCCACAGCAGCTGCCAGAGGCGGCGAGACTCCTCCAGCTGAGCCCGGCGCTCGGCTGCCAGCCTGCCCAGCTCCTCATATGTCTGCCCTAGGAGCTCGACCTTTTCCTCCACCAGTGCCGGCTCACACGGCTTATACGCTGCAAAGAAGAGGAAGTTAGACAAGGGGGAAAAGGAAATCGGGAAGACTGGCACGCTCAGAATCAAGTAACACGCACTCATTTCATCCGAGGTGAAGCGATTGGCCGCGGCCTGCACTCCCCGGATCCTCTCCGCCTGCGCCGATATGTCTGCCTCCACCAAAGTATGTTTCTGGAGCAAATCCTCCACGTCGTGAAGATGTTTTCCGCTGTCTTGTGACTGCAGACGACCCTGCGTATTTCAAAAATAAACAAATAAATAACGCGACTACGAAATATCTCTCAAACTTTTATAAATCTCAAACAACTAGATGACACGAAGCCTGACATCGACACACCTTCATGTCTTCCATCCAGTCCATGATGTAACTCATTTCCTGCAGGAGTCGCTGCAGGTCGCGGTGTGCCGTGAGTCTTTCACGTCTGGCGGCGAGCAGCTCTTTCAGGTACTCCCAGAGACGCAGCACGTTGTCCCGGCGTGCCAGGACGCGCCGCACGTCATGGTACGCCTCCGATTCAAGCTCGCGGGCTACGGATTCCACGGCGGCCACACGCTCTCCGTACGCGCCGATGTCCGTCTCAATGGCCTCGTGTTTGCGTGTGGCTGCTTCCACCGCGCCAAGATCAAAACCAAAGTTGTCCTGATGGGAAGATATTACAAAAAAATTAATATTTATTCTGGCCCTGCAATGGCCTGGGGAGCTGTTCAGGGTGTACCCCGCCTTCGCCCAGAGTTAGCTGATTGGCGCCAGCCCCCATACGACCCGAATTAGGATTAAGCGGCTTAGAAAATGAACAAATGAATGATTTAAATATTAATTCTATCCTAGATCACTAGATATTAGCAATCGAGTGCTCTGATTGGCTAATCTACTACTAGGATATCAGCTCATATGCTGTGACCCGCGCTAAGTATATACAAAATATATTTTTTCTCTGACTGCTACCCCCCTCCTTCAGGTTTCCCCTAATACCGTGTTATACACAACCAACCATGGATACTAAACAGGAAAATAAATAATTTGATAATAATAATAATAATAATTTCCTCTCCGACCTGTGAGACAAGGCGCTGGTTCTCACTGAGCCAGGTCTCCCTCATGGCGGCTTTGCGGTCGAATCGTGCTGCCAGCATCTCCAGCTTCTCCTGCCGAATCAGCTCGTTCCTCAGAGCCAGCTCGCGTTCATGCTCCGCCTTCTCCAGGCGCTCCCACGCCTGCTCGGCCAATCAGAGCGCACACAGAGGTGACGAGCTTAGATAACATGCTGCTGAAATGAACTCCGAGCATTCTTACGCACGTATATAGCAGTACGAGAGAGTACCTTGTTGATGTCGGAAATGAGTTTTCCCTCTCGCGGCATGTAGACTTTCTGGTTGTTGGCCCTCATTTTGCTCTGGATGGTGAAGAGGAGGACCTCCAAATTCCCCTTCTCGGTGAATCTGTCACATAAACACACCCCAGACATTTTCATACAAGTAAAACACAAAAGGCTATAGGCTGTGGAGTGTGTGTGTGTGTGTGTGTGTGTGTGTGTGTGTGTGTGTACATACTTGGGGGGTTTCTCCACAGTGCGGTAGGTGTTGAAAGCCTGTAGTTGGTTCTGTACGCCGCTCAGGGAGTTGGCGAGCTGCCGGTCGTTGAGAGTTACGATGGTCTGCTCGATCCACTGCAGCAGCTCCGAGGCCAACGTCTCGTACTTCTCAATCAGCTGATCTGCTTCGATCGCGTAGTCCAGCACCTACACACACACACCCCTTTTATATTACTCCCCAACACCTCAGGAGGGAATCAGTACTGCAGCCTGGAACATCCTGTGCTATCTGCCAATCATATCCACTGCTTCAAAAACACAGTGAAACCACGCCCACAGACACACCCACCTTGCCAATTCGCTTCCCCTCCACAGCGAGCGCCTTCATCTTGCTGAAGTAGTGGTAGTACGTGGCCACATAGGTGATGATCGACTTCTCATCTGGCTGATCCACGTTTACATCTACACACACACACACACACACACACACACACACACACACATACATTATTGCAGAAAGTGCACTTACAGAATGCAACAGTGTGTGCATGTGCTTTCTGTGTGTGTGTGTGTGTGTGTGTGTGTGTGTGTGTGTGTGTGTGTGTGTATATACCCTCAGGATCCAGCAGTTTGGTGAGCCCCATTTCCTTTTCTGCGATGTTGAAGGCATTCTGCAGGTTGTAGTGAGCATTGGAACGCTTCAGCTTGTCAAAATCTATCAGATCCGGCCTAACAGAGAAAGAGAGAGAGAGAGAGACAAGATAAGGAGATTTTGATAAGGAAAAAAAACCCGTCTCACTTAGCATACCTTTGAAAATGGGTGTGGCTTCATCGTCTCCCCTATATGGACGGGGCCTGGAGGAGGTCAGTGCCACCCACCTCTGATTGGAGGGCGTAAACATTCTTTTTCTAAATAATGATAAGCATGATGAAGAGAAAGGTCCTGGGTTTACATGTTCTCCCCATGGTTGCGTGGGCTTCCTCCAGGTACTCCGGTTTCCTCCCACAGTCCAAAGACACTCACATTATGCTAACTGGCCGTTTCAGATTGCCCCCAGGTGTGAGTGAGAGTAACAATAGTTAGGCGTTGCCCTGGGAGGGGCTGGTGAGCTGTTGACGGCGTGCCCCGCCTTCGCCCAGTATCGGTTCACAGAGACTCCAGCCTCACCGCGACCCTAATAGTAGGATTACGCGGTTCGGCAAACGAGTGAGTGAGAGATGACGTAGAGAAGTACAGAAAGGTGGCCTGTACATCAGCAAACTGCATTTTTTTATAAAAAAATAAGTAATTTGTCCACATTTACATCTACATTGAAGTGTTTCGACACGTCATCTTAAAGAGTAAAGAAAAATCCTGCAGCACATTTTCTCCTGTAGTACCTTTATTCCACAGCAGAGGGCACTGATCAGCCAGTAACGCCGTACTGCAGTGTGTGGAGTGACAGATCGTTTATATTCTTCTTATTTAGGTCGCAGTGTGAGAGCAGAACAGGACAAACACACAAGCAGCAAAGCTGTTCCTGATGGATGGATAGACGGACGGACGGATGGAAGGATGGAGAGCGGAATGAATGGATTGATAGTCACTGGTATCAGTCGGAGCGTATGTATGACAGATGGATGAAAGAACAGCCTCAGGTGGGCCGTTAACCTTCGTCATTAATGAGGTGTGCAAGAGCAGCGAAATGAGAAATGGTGACATCGCTAACTCAGACAGATATACGTCACTCTCTCACTCTCTCTCTCTCGCACACACCTCCAATGATCTCTGAGACCTACTTGGACGTTTTCGCTCTTTCTACCGGATATAATTAAATTATTAAATATGTGAGTATTAAACCATTTAAGACGTCCGCTGAAACAAAACATTAAAGACAACCACTGAAACTGGGATACGAATCCGCAGCAAGCTAGCACGAAGTAGCGGTATGAGCCGAAGTCTTTTCATTCGGTTTACCCCTCAGCAACCTGGTGTACGTATGGGGAGGGG
>JBCNYH010000005.1:29795286-29796448 GCA_039654325.1 Tandanus tandanus | reverse complement strand
AACCATAGGAAAGCTAGCAAGAAGTAGCGGCGTGGACCAAAGTCTTTTCTCTCTTTTTACCCCTCCCCAACTCGGTTTCCCCCTCCCCCCCCCCCCCCCCCCCCCCCCCGTGAAACGCAGTGCTGCCACCTGCATCTTTTACCAACAGCTGCGCATGCGCATAAAACAGTGATCGCTAGGAGTGACACCGAGGTGAGCGTACGCCATCCCTCCCTCCCGTGACAGCCCGGCCAGTTAGCTGGCGTATAGCTGCACCATCAACCTAGATTCCAACCTGCGATCTCCAGGGGGAGAGTCGCGCACCACGTCGATGAGAGATGGCGAACTTTTCATTTAAATTCATTATTTTGTGTTGTATGCTTTTGATTTTGTTAACAACAGACAACGTATACAAATGTGGTAAAGTTATTTATGTTTACCACTGACACTGGAGACTCCTTCCATAAAAAAACCCAAAAAAACAAAAACAAATATCTCCGTACAGAACCTTTCATAAAAGTAATTACGCACATTTTTAAAAAGAGGTACAATAATGTACTAAGACGTCGATGTTTGTACGGTTTCACTGCTACCAGAGCTGCTAATATATATATTACAAAAAAAAATAAAAAAATCAAGTGATACCTTCTAACCAATCAGATGCGAGAATCCAACACCGCTACGATAATGAGTTTTTTTGTTTTCCTGACAGGCTTCAGGAACTGACCTGAATACCTGCAGGCCTGGCAGTACGTGTCGACATGTTAAAGAATGAAGAGTGTGTGTGTGTGTGTGTGTGTGTGTGTGTGTGTGTGTGTGTGTGTGTGTGTGTGTGTGTGTGTGTTAATGACTCATCATTTTGTTCAGTAGTTCTGCTTCATGTTTGCATTGGGATGCATGAGGATAATGACCTTGGATGCTTGTGTCATGGCGTGTGTGTGTGTGTGTGTGTGTGTGTGTGTGTGTGTGTGTGTGTGTGCGTGCATACGCTACCTGTGTTTGTGCACAATGGCGTTGAACGCCAGGCCGTCCCTCCAGCTGGTGGTGAAATTGTGTACGTTGACATTCGGGTACCTGCAGGACAAACGGCCCGTTAGAGCGCATCATCAGTTACAGTAACCTAATGGTTAACACACAACACTCAGAGCACCGCGTAACCTGGCGTCTACGTTACAAAGCGACG
>JBCNYH010000005.1:29785286-29787786 GCA_039654325.1 Tandanus tandanus | reverse complement strand
GTCGTGTAGTACGTAAAAAAATACGTGAATCAACTTCGTAAGTCATCAATAACATGATCATGAACATGAACATCAAAACTCCCGAGGACATCGAACCACGCCCCTGAACTTTCTCTCTCCGTTTTCATTCTTTTTCAGTACATCCGTCTTCCTCCAGGCATTTCTACCTTCTTGTCTTTCTTTCCATCCATTGTTCTTTTGCACTCAGGTTTCCGTCTCTGACATGCTGGGAAATGCTAGCTCACTTTACGTAACCTAGAAAAATAAATAAACACTGCGAGAGAAACACTGAGCAGCTTGAATGCGACTGAGTGACTCACGGAACATAATCCCCGCTTCAACGAACCGCTGTAGGAGTGCTGAGAACCGGAGCGCCGTACACCAAAGGCCTGACCTTCCGCACACTTAACATCATTTATGTTCAACACAATGAAAAGGACTTAAGCTCGGCTCAGATGCTGGAGCTACGGCGGCCTTATTCCTGACCTGTTCTGGAAGCTTTTCAGTTCGACGTCTCGTTTAAGCATGTTTTAATGATCCCTCTTCCTTGGATCATGGGAAGTTCATACTATTCCCACTAAAGCGCCGTGTCATGCTTTTGCAGCTCTTTCATCACGGGACTGCCATGACACCAAGTTCAGAAGGCGCGAACATGCTGGCTTACACGGCTAACAAAAGCGCTCGAGTTAGCGTTCCAAGAACGTTTTTGGTATCGTTATCGCCGGCGTTTGATCGCCAGTTTGCCTGGGAACAAAATCCTGACCACACCCATGCACGGATTTCCACCAACCTTGGTGGGGACACTGCCCTACCTGAGCACCAGAGATGATTTGAATTTGGAATGCTTGGGTCAAAGGTGAGGGTCAGATCAAGGTCATATAGTTTTGGAGACAGCGCACGTATAACTTGGAAACTAGTGCGAGTAGACACGGCATTACTCTGGGACAACCATATATGGACTTTCATATAAGAGAAGTTCCTTTGACCTTCAGTGACCTTGAAAGGTCAAACCCTAGCCATTTCGTAGATCCTTCAAACAAACGTTTTTCCCCCCAATTTTTTTTTCACACAGATGAACAATGGAACATATCGTACGACGAGCACGTTAACGTGGAGCCCCTAACACTAAAACTGACTCCCAAACCGCGGCGACCGCATCACCTCCGGGGTAAAAACCCCAGCAGATCATCATATCACCTGAGAACCTACAAATCATAAAGCATTACAGCTATACCCCCGTCAGCGGACTCTCCTTCCATTCATGTTGCACTAACGTCTCCGTTTATGCAGACGCTCCGCCGTACACGTCCTTGTGCTGGTGGAAAGATTTACGTTAATATAAACTCTGGATTCGAAGCTGTAACTCTCAGAGCTACTGTCAGAAAAATAACTGCTATCTTTAACCTGTCGCATTTAAACCAGTTCTACAGGTCACCACCCAAGTGTGTTTACACACCCTCACACACACACACACACACACACACACACACAGTAATCTCTAATTTCTCAGCCCGGGTTACAGCAGTGGACACCACATATTACACCATATAATTATTAACGCGCGCGCGGGGTGAATTCGTGCAGCTGCTCAGGGTCGGTTTTTTTAATTAAAGCTCAGATTATGAAAGTGGTACATTGTTCACTGTGATGTTTAGTACACGCACACACACACACGGTAAGTGTCCACACTGACAGTAAATGACGCGATGTTGGATATTATTAGTCTCGTGTTTAGTGCTTGAATACGCAAACCTGTCATTCACCGCATTTTGAAACTTGGCAGATTCGACAGACGGCGCGCCTTTCGTTTCTTTAATTAGAACTAATGATCTAAACCCGATTAGACACGCAACCGGAACGAACACACAAAACAGTGTGGGATGTAAATATTTAACATTTCTATTTACAGTTATCCATTCAACTTTACCGGCGACAAGAAGCGCAGGTCTGCACAGTGACGCACGGATAGCGAGTGTGTTGGGCCACCTCCGAGTGTGCACGAGCACACATCCATCGATTCACCTGTTCATCCATCCATCCTTCCATCCATCAAAAAAAAGTTCTGTTCTGAGGTTAGAAGCTTAATCGGTTCCTATATTTACGATTATCTTTAAATTCGTTTGTTTATGGTTGAAAAGGTCAGTTTGGGAAGATGATGCTCATTCGATCAGACGCGGTAAGAAAAGTGGAGATGATTGTGATGTGAGCAAATGACCACACACACAGGGAATAAACCGCCACGACGAGAAATAAAACATTTCTGCAACGTAGCCCGACTGAACAAACCACCACAGGAGACGTGTGTGTGTGTGTGTGTGTGTGTGTGTGTGTGAGAGAGAGAGAAAGAGAGAGAGAGAGAGACTTTGTCTGGAATATTACCTTCTTTCAAAACACAGATCCTCCAAAGTTCACTGTCTCTCTCTCTCTCTCTCTCTCACACACACACACACACATTAACTTCCGTAACTGATACAAAATCTGTTTTTCTCTGAGGACCAGG
>JBCNYH010000005.1:29743625-29757083 GCA_039654325.1 Tandanus tandanus | reverse complement strand
GTGTGTGTGTGTGTGTGTGTGTGTGTGTGTGTGTGTGTGTGTGTATGTGTATGTGTGTGTGTGTGTGTGTGTGTGTGAACACCTGTGTAATGCCGCATTTAATGCGACTCGGCGCCTTCTCAGCACGGCAGATGAGGAACGGAATGAAGGGATGAAACAATGATGTAGCGAAGGTAGGGCTCATAGTGTGTGTGTGTGTGTGTGTGTGTGTGTGTGTGTGTGTGTGTCTAAAAATAGAGGTCATTTTTTCTCATGATGATTTTAATGATGACATAATTGCTATCTCGCTCTCTCGTTCTCTACTACACACACACACACACACACACACACACACACACACCTGTACACTTGGCCTCTGAGACATTAACTCAGACCTGGAGAAAGGTGTGTATATAATGAACATCAGGCTACAGAAAACACAAACACACACACACACACTTTCGCAAGTTTTCAGGTATGACCTCTTACGCTGGTTTGACCGAGAACTATATTTCATCAATCACAGGCTGAGAATAGCTGCTAAAACCAGGCCATCCTCAACACACACACACACACACACACACACACACATACACACACACACACATACACACACACACTCATTACTCACAATAAGATATACTTGAATACTGAAACTTTATGGGGTGACACGGTGGTGTAGTGGTTAGCATGTCTGCCTCACAGCAAGTAGGTCCTGGGTTCGAGTCCCCGGCTCGGGTGTTTGTGGAGTTTCCATGTTCTCCCCGTGCTTGCTTGGTTTCCTCTGGGTACTCCGGTTTCCTCCCACAGTCCAAAGACATGCACATTAGGCTAATTGGCAGTTCCAAATTGCCCCAAGGTGTGAGTGTGATTGGTTGTGTGTATTGGCCCTGTAATGGTCTGGCGAGCTGTTCAGGATGTACCCCGCCTTCACCCAGTGTTGGCTGTGATGGGCTCCAGCCTCCCGGTGGCCCCAACTGGGGTTAAGCAGCTTAGAAAATGACTGAAGGAACTTTCATAATTATTCAAGAATTATTTTTATTGGAATTCTTTCTGGATTCCCATCAAACCTCACTAACAGGATCCAAGATATTTCTCTCCTCACAACCAAAATCGTACAATAAGATATTACTTGTTCCTCTTAGGCCACGCCCCTACCTCAGGCCACACCCCCTTTTCACTTGAAAAAGGAAACAAATATTGTGAAAGAAGGAAACTCGCACTGAGGCCTAGTTATCACAGCTTTTTTATAGATGAACTTTGTGTGTGTGTGTGTGTGTGTGTGTGTGTGTGTGTGTCCCATATTGCACCTCTGGGTTAAGTGCTGAGGGAATTCTCTTCTTCTTTTGTTCCACAGATTCACTAATTGTGCTAATTTGGGTTTAACAAGGCCTGAGCCTGTAGGGATTAAAGTACTAAACTTAGCGGATACCTGCACACACACATACACACACGCACACACACGAACACACACGAACACACACGAACACGCACACACGCACACACACACACGTCTTTCTAAACACTCAGCAAACCATTCATCCATCCATCTATATAAACATTTGTTGATCCATCATCCATCCATCCATCTGAACAATCATCCATCCATCCATTCATCCATCCATCTGAACAATCATCCATCCATCCATTCATCCATCCATCTGAACAATCATCCATCCATCCATCCATCTATCTGAACAATCATCCATCCATCCATCCATCCATCCATCCATCTGAACAATCATCCATCCATCCATCCATCCATCCATCCATCCATCCATCCATCTGAACAATCATCCATCCATCCATCCATCTGAACAATCATCCATTCATCCATCTGAACAATCATCCATCCATCCATCCATTTGAACAATCATCCATCCATCCATCCATCTGAACAATCATCCATCCATCCATCCATCCATCTGAACAATCATTCATCCATCCATCCATCCATCCATTTGAACAATCATCCATCCATCCATCCGAACAATCATCCATCCATCCATCCATCCATCCATCTGAACAATCATCCATCCATCCATCTATCCATCTGAACATTCATCCATCCATCCATCTGAACAATCATCCATCCATCCATCCATCCATCCATCCATCTGAACAATCATCCATCCATCTGAACAATCATCCATCCATCCATTCATCCATCTGAACATTCATCCATCCATCCGAACAATCATCCATCCATCCATCCATCCGAACAATCATTCATCCATCCATCTGAACATTCATCCATCCATCTGAACACTCATCCATCCATCCATCTATCTGAACACTCATCCATCCATCCATCTATCTGAACAATCATCCATCCATCCATCCATCTGAACAATCATCCATCCATCCATCTGAACATTCATCCATCCATCCATTCATCCATCTGAACAATCATCCATCCATCCATCCATCCATCTGAACATTCATCCATCCATCCATTCATCCATCTGAACAATCATCCATCCATCCATCTGAACATTCATCCATCCATCCATCTGAACATTCATCCATCAATCCATCCATTCATCCATCCATCACCAATCCATCCAACTGAACAATCATCCCTCCATCCATCTGAACAATCATCCATCCATCCATCCATCCATGTCTGAACATTCATCCATCCATCCATCCTTCCATCTAAACATTCATCCATCCTTCCATCCATCCATCCATCTTAACAATTATCCATTCATCATCCATCCATTGGTCTAAACATTCATTCATCCATCAATATATCTAAACACTCAGCAATTCATCTGTCCATCCATCTATCCATCCATCGAAGCATTCAACCATCCATTTATCTGTCCACCCATCTATCCATCAGTTCACATATCCATCCATCCATCCATCCACCCCTCTAACTATCCATCTATCCATCACGTTTATTTATTCATGTTTACTGTTTGTCTCAGAGACAGATCCCTGCCTGTGTAGAGCATCCTGCGGTTTGGGCTTCACTGACATTCACTGTTCATCTCCTTTCTCTCTTACACACACACACACACACACACACACACACACACACACAATGACTCACTGAGCCTTATTCCTTGGAGGAGGCGATTGAAGAGCAGCGGATGAGTCACCTGGTGATGTTGTTGGAATTCCGGTAGTTAATAAAAAAAACCTCAGTGTTGAATCATTTTTTGAAAAAAAAAGGAGAGAGAGAGAGAGAGAGAAGAATTATATTATGTCTAAATTTATCATTCATTTATTTTCTAAGCCGTTTACTCCTATTAGGGTCGCGGGGAGACTGGCGCCAATTTCAGCCGACTCTGGGCAAGGGTGGGGTACAGGCCACTGCAGGGCCAACATTCACACAACCATTCACACTTATACTCACACCGAGGGGCGATTTGGAACAGCCAGTTAGCCTACTGTACATGTCTTTGGATTGTGGGAGGAAACTGCAGTACCCAGAACAAATCCTTGTAGGCACGGGGAGAACATGCAAACTGCACACAGAAACACCCTCAGCGAGCCCGGGACTCGAACCCAGGACCTTCTTGCTGTGAGGAAGACGTGCTAACCACTGCGCCACCGTGCCGCCCAATTAATAATGAAATGTCTCTGAAATGTTCCCTCACCCTGGGCAGCGTTCTGAACTTTCTTACACAATCCCGGCAGGGAGGTGGAAATACGTTTATATTGGGTCATGAGGTGGTTTTTGATATTCCGCCTCCCTCTTGTGGTTCGTGAGGCAGCAGTACAAACACAACACGGATACATTACACTCGAAGGAGTGAGACGCAAAAATCCCAAAAATAAAGTCATGTCTTTATTATTATTATTATTATTATTATTATTATTATTATGGTTTCACTTCATCTCAGATATATTTCCACGGCGTACTACACGCACAAACAGTGCTGTTTCAGCTAAACACCTAGCATAGGCTCAGTTCTAGAACCTTCTAGAAGAGCTGCTTGCGAAAAAATGTGTGATGTTTGATATCTTGGCTGGATTTTATTAAGGAATTCGCAAAAAAAAGCTATAAGCGCTAATTTAATGAATTAGTTGTCATTTTGTTGTTGTTGGCTCCTTTTGCCTTTTATGGAGTTTTGTGGGCGTGGTTATGTTTTTGGGGTGAGGGTTTTAGGTGAAAATTTGTCCTACAGAATTTTTTTAATATGCAAAATGAAGGCACAAAATGTCCCGGAGGTCTTCCAGGAACATTTACATTTTATTTAAAAATATCTTGATTCCTAGAAATGTAACATTCAGAGAACTTCCTTCCATCCATCCATCCATCCATTTGCAGAACCGCTTAATCCTTTTAGGGTCGCAGGGAGGCTGAAGCCTATCTCAGCCGACTCTGGGTGAAGGCAGGGTACACCCTGAACAGCTCACAGTCCATCATAGGCCAACACATGTGCACAACCATTCACACTCACACCTGGGGGCAATTTGGAACAGCCAATTAGCTTAATGTGCATGTCTTTGGACTGTGGGAGGAAACAGGAGTACCCCGAGGAAACCCATGCAAGCACGAGGAAAACATGGCCCTGGAAAAGCCACCACCGTGCCTCCATTTAGAGTACTTTGAGGTCTGGTATTCCCATCCGTGTATTTATACTGTAATGTTTTACACTGAAACACAGAAATTAAGCATTAAATAAGAGCTGAAGATTTTTATTAGAATTTTTTGTGCAGTGTCTATTTGCATTTTGTAAGTTTAAAGAGCTTTTATCTTTTTTTTTTTTTTTTTTTTTTTTTAGCAATTAGTGCAAGTTAAGGTAAGACGATCTCGGCCCTTCGTGTTCCAGTCTGTATGTATTGACGTCAGAGGCACGTGGATGAAGTGTGAACCATGTAGTTTCAGTTTATAAGTTTAAATACAGAATATTTTACAAACACGCAGCAAAAAATGGCTATTTATACTTACTGCAAATAGACTCCACCCAAAAAATCCCCAATCTTTATTAACAGAGCCGAGGTGTCTCGTAGATCAAAAGTCCAACGTCCATTTCACAACATCTTAAAAAAATCTTTTTAGAAAAATATTCCACTCAGTTTAAAAGGCAGGGGATTTTACCCACATCCAGAAATATCTGAAGCAAAACTGTGCAAAAAAATTCAATGATGATGAGGAGGAGGAAGAGGAGGGGGAGGAAGAGGAGGAGGAGGAAGAGGAGGAAGAGGAGAAGGAAGAGGAGGAGGAGGAAGAGCAGGAGGATTACGAGGAGGGTGATGAGCAGAAGGATTACAAGAAGGAGGAAGAGAAGGAGGAAGAAGAGAAGGAGGAGGAGGAAGAGGAGAAGGAGGAAGAGCAGGAGGATTACGAGAAGGAGGAAGAGTAGGAGGAAGAGGAAGAGGAGGAAGAGCAGGAGGATTACGTAGAGGGTGATGAGCAGAAGGATTACAAGAAGGAGGAAAAAGAGGAGGAAGAGGAGGATGAATAAGAGGAAGGAAAGGAGGAGAAAGAATAGGAGGAAGAGATGGAGGAAGAATATGAGGAGGAGGAGGAGGAAGTCGAGGAGAAGGAGGAAGAGAAGAAGGAGGAGGAAAAGGAGGAAGAAGAAGAAGAGGAGGAGGAAGAAGAAGAGGAGGAAGAAGAGGATGAAAAAGAGGAATAGGGGGATGAGGAAAATGAGGAGGAGAAAGAGGAGGAGGAGTTAGAGGAAGAGGAGAAGGAAGAAGAGGAGATGGAATAGGAGGAAGAGGAGTAGGAGGAGGAGGAGAAGGTGGAGGAAGAAGAAGAGGAAGAATAAGAGGAAGAGGAGGAGAAGGAAGAAGAGGAGGAAGAAGAGGAGGAGAAGGAAGAACAGGAGGAAGAAGAGGAGGAGTGTGTTTAAAATGTACAAATAAAAATGACATCACTTTGTAAATATAAACAGTTTGTGGATTTTCCTTTTAAGCATCTGAATAAAAAAAATGAAGAAAGTTTACAGGAAATAAATCAACCACAGAAAACTACAGAGCGTGGACGAGGAGGAACCAAAGCGTGTGTGTGTGTGTGTGTGTGTGTGTGTGTGTGTGTGTGTGTGTGTGTGTGTGTGTGTGTGTGTGTGTGTGTGTTTATTTAGTGTTCTTGTGTGTGTATACGTGTCTCGCGCTGTGTCTGTGGGTACAATAGCCATTTTTGCAGCACTTGAAGGAGCCTATAGTGTTCACACAGCGGGCGTTTTTACACGGGTTCAAGCGGCCGGTCCCTCGCTCCATACACTCGTCTATATCTGTACAGAGAAAGAGAGAGCAACGGAGAGAGATATTAAAGGCAATCAGATGCAGAATTTAAAAAAATGATCCGTTGATAAACTGAATGAAAAGGATACCATGAGTGTTGTTCTAAGACTTGGGAGCGCTAACTCATCTGCACCGACAACATGCTGAATTAACTACAGGAGGGTTCCCTATAAGGCCAAAGTCAAATTTGAAATTGAGTTTACCATATATGGAAGGGTGCAATGTGTGAGTTCCGCGGGAGAATGTGCTATATTTTACTGTGCTATGCTACACTTTAATGTGCTATACTATACTATGCTATGCTATACTACACGATACTGTGCTATACTATACTGTGCTATGCTATACTTTAATGTGCTATACTATACTATGCTATGCTATGCTATACTACACGATACTGTGCTGTGCTATACTGTGCTATGCTATACTACACAATACTGTGCTATACTATAGTGTGCTATGCTATACTTTAATGTGCTATACTATGCTATGCTATACTACACAATACTGTGCTGTGCTATGCTATACTACACAATACTGTGCTATACTATACTGTGCTATGCTATACTTTAATGTGCTATACTATGCTATGCTATACTACACAATACTGTGCTGTGAAATACTGTGCTATGCTATACTACACTACTCTGCTATACTATGCTATGCTATACTACACAATACTGTGCTATATTATACTGTGCTATGCTATACTACACAATACTGTGCTATATTATACTGTGCTATGCTATACTTTAATGTGCTATACTATACTATACTATGCTATACTACACAATACTGTGCTGTGCTATACTGTGCTATGCTATACTATACAATACTCTGCTATACTATACTGTGCTATGCTATACTACACAATACTGTGCTATATTATACTGTGCTATGCTATACTTTAATGTGCTATACTATACTATGCTATACTACACAATACTGTGCTGTGCTATGCTATACTACACAATACTGTGCTATACTATAATATGCTATACTACACAATACTGTGCTATATTATACTGTGCTATGCTATACTTTAATGTGCTATACTATACTATACTGTGCTATACTGTGCTATACTATACTATGCTATACTACACAATACTGTGCTATATTATACTGTGCTATGCTATACTTTAATGTGCTATACTATGCTATACTACACAATTCTGTGCTGTGCTATACTGTGCTATGCTATACTTTAATGTGCTATACTATACTATGCTATGCTATACTACACAATACTGTGCTGTGCTATACTGTGCTATGCTATACTACACAATACTCTGCTATACTATACTGTGCTATGCTATACTACACAATACTGTGCTATATTATACTGTGCTATGCTATACTTTAATGTGCTATACTATACCATACTATGCTATACTACACAATACTGTGCTGTGCTATACTGTGCTATGCTATACTACACAATACTGTGCTATATTTTACTGTGCTATGCTATAGTTTAATGTGCTATACTATACTATGCTCTACTACACAATGCTGTGCTATGCTATACTACACAATACTGTGCTATACTATACTATGCTATACTACACAATACTGTGCTATATTATACTGTGCTATGCTATACTTTAATGTGCTATACTATGCTGTGCTATACTATACTATGCTATACTACACAATACTGTGCTATATCATATTGTGCTATGCTATACTTTAATGTGCTATACTATACTATGCTATACTACACAATACTGAGCTGTGCTATACTGTGCTATGCTATACTACATAATACTGTGCTATATTATACTGTGCTATGCTATACTTTAATGTGCTATGCTATACTATACTACACAACACTGTGCTATACTATACTATAATGTGCTGTGCTATACTATACTGTGCTATGCATTCATTAATTTTCTGAACCGCCTAATCCTAATTAGGGAGGCTGGTGCCCATCTCAGCTGACTCTATGCTATACTACACAATACTGTGCTGTGCTGTGCTATGCTATGCTATACTAAACTGTGCAATGTTATGCTATATTAAAACTGTGCTATACAATACGATGCTATACTGTGCTTTGCAATGCTATACCAGGGAAGCAGGAAGGCATCCTAAATTATTATTATTATTATTATTATTATTAAGCAGTTTCATCCTCATATCTTTAATCTACACACATCCCTACAATACGTCTAATCTTATTTTGAAGGTACAATAAGTAAGATTTTGTGGTATCTAGCGGCATCTAGTGGTGTGTCGTTTTGCACGTTGTTCCTGTCTGAATTATAAGCTGAATTAAACATCTGCAATATTTATTTCCTATCAAAAAATACCTTTTTTTCCATGTTATGCAACAGAAGTAAAAACTGCAGTAAGAACGATTACAAAAGCACATTAGTGCGGGACCCCTCTCCACTCAGCACACTCACCTACACAGCGTGTTCGCGAATGATCCAGTCTGAAACCTGGGTTACACTCGCACATGGTGCCCAGGTACGAACGCACACATCGTCCGTTGGCGCAGCTGCACTCGTCTGAGTCTTCCTCGGAACTGTCCCGCTCTGACCACCAGACAGAAGGTGAGAGATTACGTTCAATTAAAAGTCTTTGTTTGTGGTTCTGTGATCTGATTGGCTGTTGGGGAATTTACCAGGGTTATAACTGAAAGGTGCTAAAAAGTCGGAGTCTCCGTCTGACTCGGTTTCCAGGTGCATCTCACACAGCCTGGTAAAGATCACTGCAAGGAAGCACAGCGGATTTAGAAACGCTTCAAATAATTATTACTACAGCAGGGGCAGTGGTGGCTCAATGGTTAAGGCTCTGGCTTACTGATCCAAAGGTTGAGGGTTCAAGCCCCACTGTGCTACCTCTGTTGGGCTCTTAACCTTCAATCGTAAGTCGCTCTGGATAAGGGCGTCTGCCAAATGTACTGTATACTATAGTGCATGAAAAAGCTGCATGTACGCCATCGCTGACCCATTGTTCCATTACTGCCTTCAACACTCTCTCTTCAATCTCCTGCATCACGCAAGTGGCTACTTAACCGAAAGGAAGCCAAATTCCACAGAAGAGCGTTCATCGTTCTGAGAAGTGTTTATTGGAGAAAAAAAACTGGTCAAACTCAATAGTTCCTGATTCAGTTCCAGTAAAATGTTTCCGAAGTCATGAACTAAACCTACTCTGCTTGATATCTGGATGAATATACTACTTACATTTATAGACACCCTTCCATTTCTTACCTCATTCATAAAACAGAGCAGTGGAGGGTTAAGGGCCATGCTCAAGGGTCCAACCGTGGAAGCTTGGTGGGACTGGGGCAAGAACCCCCAACCTTCTGATCAGTAAATCAAAGCATTAGCCACTAGGCCTCCACTACCCCTAATTCCTGAAACAAAATTCCTATATTAAACATGTTTCAGGCACTGGAGCCTCATGAATGTTTCTTGGTTCCACAAAAGGTTCCTGTGTGGTCCCTGTGTGGGCTTCAGGTTTTTGAAGACATTTCTACAAAAGTTGCAGTGATTTCACTCACTCACTTGGCAAACTGCTTAATCCTACAAAGGTTGCGGGGAGATTGATGCCTATCTCAGCCGACACTGGACAAAGGCAGGGGTACACCCTGAACAGCTTGCCAGTCCATCGCAGGGCCAACACACACACAACCATTCACACTCACTCTTACACCTAGGGGCAATTTGGAACAGTCAATTAGCCTAATGTGCATGTCTTTGGAATGTGGGAGGAGACCGGAGTACCCTGAGGAAACCCACGCATGCACTAGGAGAACAGGCAGTCCCCAAACAGAAACGTCCTCGCCGAGCACGGGAACCGGACCCAGGACATTCCTTGCTGTGAGGCGGACGTGCTAATCACTACACCACCATGTCGCCCGGTTCCTGTGAAGTAACAGAATAGTTACTGAGGTGGAAGTAAATGCAAACGTTTGGAGTTCCTGAAAAGGTTCTTGAATTCCTAAAGCTCTCTGATGATTCTTGTGGTGTTGAGATCAGCGGAAAACAATCCAAAGTTACCGAGGTATTGAAAAACGCTGAAATAAGGCAGTGAGTTCCAGAAGTTTGAGTTCCAGAAAAGATTCCTGGGTTCCTGAAAAGGTTACCCAAACTAAGGTGAGTGGACTCCTGGAAAAAGGCTAAGGGCCCAGTGTGAAGTCTGCGTTCCTGAAAAGATATCCTGTAGACTTCCTGTAATGGTTCTCATGGTGGAAACTCGCTCAAAGTTGGAGTTCCTGTAGAGGTTCCTGGGCTCTCATGGTCAAATATGCCTAAATATGGACTTCCTAAAAATGCCCAGAGTTTCTAAGGCCAAATGAATGTGAAAGTTTTTGTTCCAATAAAAATTCCTGTGTTCCTCTAAAGCAGTCGGCACCAACTCTGTTCGTGGAGATCTACCATCCTGCAGGTTTTGTCTACAACCAAAATCTAGCACACCTCTTTTAAGTCAACAAGAATAACTTAAGTCAATGATTAATGGTCAGGTGGACATGATTAGAGTTGGAGCCCAAGTTTTCAGTTAGGTGGAGCTTGAGGAACAGGGTTGGTGATCATTGCTTTAAGGTTACTGTGGTAGGTTTCAGTCTGTTGACCTTTGTGGGAAAGAGGACTCTGTGAGGCATCTCAAAACCCTGATTTGTTATTCTTTTGGCCCGCCATCTTTGCCAGCTGTCCCAATTCTCTTATTTGTGTATCGGGGAGTGAGGATTGAGGAGTGATGAGTGAGGACACACAAGAGCAGCCTTCCTGGAAGAGCTGCATACCAGCATATGAATAACCCACGCTTCAAAGAAAACGACATCTCATTTCTCTTAAAGCACTTTTGCTCAATTCCACGCTCCACGTGTCAAGTGAGGGAAACGAGGATGCGGTTTAAGGGTTCTGAGAAGGTCCCGAGGAGTTTTGCTCTTACCTGACCTGAGTTTCTCAGTGGAGAAGAGCGCCCTCTGTGGGACTTGAGAGGTATTGCTCTTATCTTACCTGCGTTTCTCAGTGGGGAACGGTGCCTTCTGTGGGATTTGAAGAATACCGCTATTAGCTTACCCGAGTTTCTTGGTGGGAAAGATCGCCCTCTAATGGAATTTGAGAGATACTGCTGTTAGGTTATCTGAATGCCTCAGCAGGAAAGAGCACCCTCTATAGGATGTGAGGAGTACTACTATCAAATTATCTTTATTTCTCAGCAGGTAAGAGCACCCTTTATGGGACTCAAGGTGTATTGCTGTTAACTCACCTGAGTTTCTTGATGGGAAAGAGCACCCTCTATAGGACAGGAGGAGTAATGCTGTTAACTGACCTGAGTTTCTCTGTGGGCAGGTGCGGCACTCGGGGCCCCAGCCATGACCGTAATGGCAGCAGCACTCGGAGTAGGTAACTGCCTGCCTTGGCCGTGGCATGGTGCAGATCAGATCTTCATCCACTTCTTGGAAACAAACGTCCTTATGGGCTGCTGTACGGTCTGATAGGGAGACAGAGAAAGGGAAATGGATAGAAACAGAAAGGGAGGGCAAGGAAAATGAGAGCCAGAGCCAGATATAATGACAGAGAGAATGGAATGATGAAGAGAAAGAGAGAAGAGAAAGACAAACACACAATAAACACAAATGGGTCCTACCCTACCAAGTACACAACGAATCACAATGAAAGACTCGACTTTAGCTAACGTAGCACTCGCACTGAAAGCTGTTGGACATAGAGGCTAAACTCGGATCTAACTGGCCAGCTTGTGCGGCGAGCAGGGGCGGGGCTACCCACCGTCGTAGACGCACTGCTTGAGCGCGGCGCTGAAGGTGAGCGGCTGAGCGCAGATGCAGTGGAAGGAGCCGGGAGTGTTCACACACCTCCCGTTCCTGCAGTACGACGGGTCCAGACACTCATTCACATCTGAAAGGGTCACCACAGACATTACTGGAAAGGAACAGAGAAGTCCGGAGAGAAAGAAGGAGCCGAAGAGTGAGAGAGAGAGAGAGAGAGAGAGGGAACAGAGGAGTGATAAAAGAGAGAGAGAGAGAGAGAGAGATTGGGGAAAGGAGGGAGGAAAAAGGACGAGAAAGAAGCGATCAGAAGCAAACAGGTTTGGGTGAGATGCGCATCAATCAAGACTCTAAGGATTAGGATGCTCTTATTTAAGGGCGGTAAATCATATTTATGTTTACTCTGAGGAGACGTTCAGTTAGAATTTAGGGAAGGAGTCTCCAGTATCAGCGCTTTGTTATACTGAGAGTTTCACAACATACCGCCGTATGAGCGGATTAACACACTATGGAACATGCTGTAATTGGAAAAGAATCAACTTCAGGGTGGTAACAGTAACTCCGCCCAGTCGTTGATTACATCTACTCAAACCCAACCAAATTACCCATCATGCATCTTATTCACGGCAAGTCTGTGCTAAATCAACTCACCGGCCTGTTCTTCTGGCGTGACGCAGCTGTTGCGGTCAGTCCCGAGGATAAAAGGCGGCGTACAGATGCAGTAGTAGGAATCCTGAGTGTTCACACAGTGGCCGTTTTTACAGTTCAGCGGGTCCTGACATTCATTTACACCTACACACACACACACACACACACACCCAACACACACACACACAGGTTAGACGTTGGTGTTCCATTCAACTATAAAATCTTTATCAAAGTTATAAAACCGGCCCTGCTGTAATAAAAAGGACGCTCTGAGAGCGCAGACCTCCACCAAGGACAACAATCAACTCCTCTACGGTACACAAATCTGCAGCCGAAAAGACATTTACATGTTTGGACACACATACGTCCACTGGAGTCTACGTGGGAATTTCTACATGGGTTATGTTTTTGTTTTGATCTTTACTGCCATCAAATGGATGCGAAGGTGGGGTACACCCATGAACAGCCTGGCAGACCATCGCAGGGCCAACACACACACAGCCATTTACACTCACACCTGGGGGCAATTTGGAACAGGCAATTAGTCTAATGTGCCGGTCTTTGGAATGTGGGAGGAAACCGGAGTACCTGGAGAAAACCCACACAAGCATGTAGCCCAACCATGCCAAGCTGTTCCTGGGTGTACCCTGCCTTTGCATGCACACACACACACACACACACACACACACACACACATATATATATAATTTTTTTTTCTTTTCTTTTTTTTTTGAGATTTTGCTATACTGTATTAATCCCGCAAGGGAAATTATTGTCTCTGCATTTAACCCATCCAAAGTGACACACACACACACACACACACACACACACACACACACACACACACACACACACACACACACACACACACA
>JBCNYH010000005.1:29644714-29666802 GCA_039654325.1 Tandanus tandanus | reverse complement strand
CATTCACTATATTTACAATAATATTAATATAAATGGTAGTGAGTTATACTGGGTGGTAAAATACCTGCAATCATTATGGTTTGTGTCACCTGTTTGTTTCTCTTTCCACAGACGTCATCATGGAGATCTGTGTTTTCGTTCTGGTTTTGCTGTTGGCGTTGAGCTCCTCTGAAGCCCAGAGCTGGCAGGAATTCCAAAGACAGCATATTGACGAAAACATGACCAAGTCTGACTGTACCACCAAGATGAAGGACAAGGCCATCAATATCGGGAATGCCTGCAATAGGAAACACAGCTTCATCCTGAGCACGCCTGATCAGGTCAAAGATGTATGTGGGAAAGCCGGCCACAGTTTACGGTGGAATCTTTATAAAAGCAACTTGGGGTTCATCGTGATCACTTGCATGCTGAAACCAGGACATAATCCAAAATGTCTATATTACGGTTACCAGAACCTTCGATACATTATAGTACGATGTGAAGATAATTTGCCTGTGCGTTACGTCCTGGACAGTCCGGTTTAAATTCCTCCAAGGGTACGATTTGAAACATCAAATGTTGAGTGATGTTCTTACAGCTAAAACAAGTTCTAATAGAAACTTTAGGCAGTGTCTAAAAGCGACGCAAGGCTCTTAAATATTTGCTTATTGACATCCAAAGTGCAACTTTTTTTTGGCTGAGCGACGTATAATACCACCAAGAAAGAAGTCTTTTAAATGTATCAGTACTATAGACTTTAAAATCGATACCTGTCATGATAAAGCTTGAAGAATAAGCGGATGCTCGACTGGCTTGACGTCGCTCTGGGTGGAAACCTTAGCTTAGCTTAGCTTTGAGACCAAAATATCTGGTAATATATGACATATATAAATATTATAGTACTTTCAACTGTTGATGAAGCAATAATTTCTTTTTGATGCATAAATTCTATCTAAAGAAATGCAGGATTTCGCTTCCTATGTATACAAGGAATAAATGAATGAACTCACTAAGCCTCATGTGACTCCACTGATGTTTTGAGAATCTCTATAAAGATTCTAAATGACTTGCTGTGTTTTGGGGGTTTTAAAGTACTCTATATTATCTCGGCAATACAGTCTTTCTTACTCGTTTCCTGAACTCCAGCTGAGAGACTGACGCTCTACAGCCAGCACCTTTTCCTGCTTGTATAAAATTTGTGGCTCCACCGCTACATCTCTGTACTCCACACGGTGGGCAAGTTCAAACCCCTACAAAGTCAACCTCCTTCCTCTGCCACTGCCTGCGTCCACAGATGACTAGCTGCAGCAAGCCAGTGACGACACTCTGAGCTCAGCGAGCACTTGATACTTGACTTGGACTTGCAAAGAAGTGACTTGTGAGCATGTCTGGCTTTTTATGGTCAGGAGGACCAAACTTTGCTGTTTGGAGTGGCAGGGGTATTAATTTCTAAGCAAGTTAGCCAGACGAATGGATAAGGCAACTGGCAAACCAAGGGATATTTTGGTAATTTTGAAATTTGAATTTTGAAAAACATCAGAAACAAGACAGGACCAAAAGTTTATGAGCATTTCTATCACTAGAGGGAGGCAGAGGGCAAATAATGATATTGTTATCCCAGTTTTGACCACCAGAGGGCTGCAGGGAGCACTGTCGTTATTATAAACACTAACAATTAGCACCACCTCTGGTGCAATCATTATTTTTATTTCTTACTTGTACAAATAACCTGGAATATATATTTAAAACAGCACAGGTGTACCAAATGGCCGAGAAAACATGGTTGGAAAATTGACTTCCGGTCTCGAATGCTTGTGTTTGGAAGTGACGTCTGTCAGTCATTTGGTAGATACCGTACAGGCCACTGCAGATCCTGGGGGTCGAGTTTTAGTGATACGGGTTCATGATTTTGACGCAGTTGGTTGTGACTGACACATTTCCGTTGTCAATATGAATGGCCGAAATGCGAATGCTCCTTCGAAAGAACAGTGATGCGGCATCTGGGACGCCGCGTAACAAAAAGCTTAGCTGATTAGGAGTAGACACGTCCTACAGTGTGTTCCTCGGTGTTGCTTCTGTAGCCATGATTAACAATTTCTTGACCTTCCTCCATGATGCCACCCAAGGATATAATCGATGATTGGTCGGGATCAAAATTGTAGCGGTGATCATCATGAAAGACAAAAATAGTGTGGGGTCCAATCCCAACATAACTGATAGCGACCCAATCTTACCTCATGCACCTTTCATGCACTCACACTTGGGAGATTGAATTCTTGGTAACATCGTAGGCTTCCCTCGCCAAATTCTCCAGCTCCTTAATCATCATGGAGTTCTTACCACCGAGTACACGCTGTAGATAGAGCACAGTTTTATATCAGTATTTCATATGTAACTTCATTGCAAGCTCCTACAGTGAAAAAAACCTCATAGCTATTAAGATGTAAATAACTTGAAACTCTTACAGTCCAGTATTTAATAGAACAGCTGGCAAAATCTTAACAGAACTTCTTTGGATAGCTGTCGTAACTACTACAAAGATTCTATTGGTGGTTTGGTTCGTCAAAAAGTAATTCAGTCTCAACGATGTTCCTTTAAACGTTTTCAAAACGTCCCACATACAAGATATCATTGTATAGCACTGTTATCTCTACCAAAAGTGATGTTTTTGTTGGCATCTTTATGAAACAAATTATGATCGGATTTTGATGAATTTTTTGGGAGGGGTGAAGCACGGCCCAAGGAACACTAACATGAAATATTGGAGATGATCCAGATCAAATTCTGGGTCCAGGAATTTTTTTGAATTGATTCAAAAAAATCTTTTGATTGAATGATTGTTTAACATTGTGAGACAGGATGATTTTTTCTTTTTTGGAAGTGTGGTATTACAGCAGGTCCAGCCGAGGTGCAGTGCACTTTTACTACTTTTTTCCATCTTGGCGAAGGTTTGCGCTTTCAAGTGCTCTTGTTAAAATGTCTAAGCAACAAAAATATCTTTCCCCACTGTTTCTGTTTTAGGAAATTGCCAAGTCATCTCCAGAGGCTGAACATAAGAATGGGGTGTAACTCTATAAAAATGATCAGAATAAAATCTATTTCTGTATGTTTATTCTTATAGATAATTTAAAATTCATTTGTCCATGCAGTAAATTTTCATGTTTCATAGATGTTTATTTATAAAATTGTAGCTAAACCCTTTCCTCCTTTATAACCTGTCATGTCATGTAGATAACGTAAATGCATCACTGCTCCTTTTACACCTTTCAACTTCCGGAGAAGTCATTTTTAGCAAAAAAGAATTTATCAATGCTGGTGGGATTCATGCCGAGACCCAACCGCCACCATCTTGGAATATAGATCTTCAGCGGAAGCTCCAATGGAACCAAATGTTGGTGGTGTTTCTGTCGCCAGCCGTGTGTTTTAATGCTTGTGTAATGGCACCACTTTGGATCGACATCATGAATTAATTTAGGTTTTGTTTTTTTTTAAGCATAAAGAGGATTTTATTACAGTTACGATTTTACAAATAGGATATGAATGCATGGTAAAGAATTTAAACCATTGGCTGACAACACTGTATTTAGAATGAATATAAACAATGACAACAACACGTGTATTTATTTAGACTTCAGCGTGGCATTTAGCCTGGGGTTAAACCTTTTTTAGAATTGCCAGTGAGCTTGTTTGAAATGCACCAGTGATGGAAATGTGGTCCTGGGATTAATGCCATCACTGTTTTCTAGCACGCTGTGGCCGGGGAGCCATAAACTTACTCAACTGCATTTTCAAAGCATGACACACACTCGCGTACACTCGTTCATGACAAAACAGTTGAATCACTTGCTTAGCGACGGATGCATATTACTTCATTTCTTGCCTTCATGAATATACAGCGAGTAAAGGACACTGAGTAATCAGATGCTTCTGTTTTCCAAAGAAAATCCCCAGATTGCAGATTGTTTCAAACTGTTGCCCAAAACCACTTTATTAGTTGGTGCCACTGTGATGTTGGAGTCACAAACACTGAACAAAACAGCCTTTCAAACTCTTTCTTAATGTTTTTCCTTGATGTTTGAGGACAGGCTCGTCTAGGTTGTTGGTATATATCGGTACAGGCTAGTCAAGCTTAGCTAGCTCTGTGCTCAGCGACAGCTGCAGTTAAAGAAAAAACAAATCACTGCATGATTTTGCATCGCTCATGCTGATGAGTTTGGGTCTGATAGGTTCCACTCCAGCCAATCACGGGTGTCCTCTGTGACTGACCGAGAACCGTAATCAGCAGGAAAAGAGTTTCCCGCCGTATTATCAACATGAGCGTCATGAGAGTCTTCAGCAGGGACAACCGCTGTACACATGGATTTAAAATAAAAATAAAAATATATATAATTTAAATTTTATTCAAATGTATAATCAAGTCACTCTTAAAAACAAAAATATGAAATATATAACATAAAATAATAATAAAAATAATAAAAAGCCACACATAATTAGTAAACAAATTAAAATACTAAAGTGCTTTTGTACGTTCTCTTCCTCAGAGCACCATGTCGGCTCCTTGGTTTGTTGTCCGTGTTGGAGTTTTCCGGCGTCTCCTGCACCACCAGATCAACAGCGCTAACACGATCACTAGCACCACCACCGCTGCTGCTCCGATGGCTAGCAACTTCACAGGAAGGCCGCTGGGCTCATAGCGGGCGCATGAAGATTTCTTCCGCGTGCTGGTGCCTGCGTTGTTCACCGCCACCACGCACACCTCGGTGCTTGGCGCTAGATCTCCCAGCACTATCGTTCTCCTGTTTTCTTTCACTTCCCGCACCTCGTCCAGACCCCCCACCTGAATGAGGTAGTGCGTGACAGTGGAGGATGGCGCGCACCAGCGTAGCACTATTCCTTTGCTTTCTAAAGACAGACTTATGATGGATGGAGGGTCCGGACGTTCGGAGGGACCGCTGACACCGGGGCATAAACAGAACAGAGTGAGCGCGAGCTTCTGACACGACTCCTGCTGGTCCTTACACAAGTCATACTGGCATAATGGACGTGGAGACACTGCGTGCGGCACTTTCGTGACTTCGTCATAGTAATCACTGTAATCTTCTCCGGGATTGAATACACGAGGATTGGGAACGCCCGATCGCCGGGTGCTATTGCGTGGTGATGATGATGACAGAACTAACATGGAGGAGATGAGTAGGGTGATGGAGAGAAGGAGTGGAGGAGTGGGATGCTTTCTCAACATGCTGTCTGGAAACGAAAAACGTAAGCAGTTAGGACACAACAGACGACATGTATCATGTTGTACAGTAAACAAGCGTTATTGCTCATTACGGTTAATATAATTGGTTGTAAACAGTCTTCCTAAAACGTGCAAAGTCAGAGATCCTGAAGCTTCTGGATGGAAGTGAAACTTAAAGGATGCACAGAGAGCGCAAGGTACTTCCTTCACACAGCATGGATAGTGTAGGAAATCAGCGCTATATTGGTATATTTACCCATGTGCTCCTCTTACTATAGGCTTTGTAGTACATGGATGTGCCAAAATCAATGAAAAAACTCTCTGGTTTGAAGGTTTTGCAGCATGGCTGGGGTTTGACATTTCAACATCACTCAAGGTCAAAGGTAATGGTCTCATCTGAAAGCCCATGTCTATAGGCACTCTTTTCGAAATTATAATCACTCTATCTTCAAAACTTTGTGACCTTGCTCAGACCTTGACCTTTGACCTAGACATTCAAAAGGTAAATTATCTTTGGGACACAGGTAGGGTAGTGTTCCCACCAAGTTTGGTGAAAATCCATTCAAGGGTGTGGTCAGGATTATAATACAGGTGCTTGTAATACCTCCAGTAAGTGCCTTACGTTAGGTGCCTTGCTCAAGGGCACTTCAGCTGTGAAGGTGGAGGAAGGGGAAGGCCCTGCTCACCCCCCCGCCACCACACATTATTCCCATTGGTTCAGAAAGCAAACCAGCGACCTTTCTGTCCCAAACCCACTTCTCTAACCAGTAGGCCACGGCTGCCCCATTATCCTTATAAGTCAGCATATAAGTCTTTAAGCCAAAAGTCCTGGACTCAAAGAAATTCAGACGTGCATTTATACACCAGTCATACCAGAGTCACGTGGCTAACCGACAAGAGGAAAAAGAAACAACATCCTGGGAAATACACGACTCTATGCGCCTGAATCTACTTTAATAAACCACAAACCACAAAGACGTCTTCAACATGGGAAGAAATAGTCTGGAAAAATCATTCGCTGATGTTCAGGAGACGTTAAGCATCAAGTCTTATAGAACACTGAACAGAGACAGTGAGGGAAGAAAAGACGTTTCCTAGTTCTCGGTGTACTTATTTTATTTATTAATAAAAACGATTCACACATGAAACTTCTTTCAACAGCTTTTATTCACCAAACAGATTTATTTTTAATTAATAATTTAATTAACCTTTTCCTCCCCTATTTACCTTTACAATGTGGGTTTTCTTTTGGGTCACCATAAACAAATTAATGTCAGCAAGTCAAATTAAACTTTCGATCATTTGACGACATTTCCCATGATGCTTCACAACATGTTTAAAATGACATAGCTACTATATCTTCGAAGGTTTCGGAGTGTTCTTGTTCGTTGAGGTGTGTTCTTATGATAGTAGAAATATATTCACATAAAAATTACGGAAAGAATTTCCACTAAAGTCAAATATGTGTATTTTTAAAAAATCTATTTGAAAAAAGGACAATTTGCGTTAAATTTTTAAAACAAAAATACGTACATTTATTTTAAAAATTTCACACACTAACTGATTTTATTACAGAATCTAACCTGGATGTTGCAGTAATATTCATATTAATATTAATACATAAAATCTATAATCAATTCTTCTTTTTTTAAACCAAAGATGAGTGCATGCAGCTTATGCATTTCTGCCTGGCACGTTATTCCCACGCACTTTACTGCAGATTTTACTTTAAAGATGGAATGCTAACTATAGCGTTTAATCCTCGACTCATTTGATTTGATCCTGTGATCTTAAAATCCCAGTTGTGGCTTTAGAACAGTGATTTCGGGGCCAAATGATGTTCGAGAGTTAAATAAATATATATCTGAATGTTTGTGGTGTTTGGTTAGTACACATGGTGTGTTTGTAACTTTCTGCAAGAGAATTTGAACAGAGAACAGAAATAAGGAGCGATTCCAGCTCTGAAGAAGAAGCACTTGTTGCGCAAGTCGTGTGTGTGTGTGTGTGTGTGTGTGTGTGTGTGTGTGTGTGTGTGTGTGTTTCCCAATGTGCTGTGTGTATTAGAAAGCCACAGGCAGAACAAACTGCATATTTCAGGGGAAAATAATAATAATAATAATAATAATAATAATAATAATAATAATAATAATAATAATAATAATAAAGGTGCACTCGTCTCTCAGTTTTGCTTGAATATTTTTTAAAAAGGTGATAAACAAAAATTTTGCAGGTACTCTAGAAGAAATGAAAGGCAGACACACACTCTGTGATATTTCAAAGCTACTGTAAAACCAGATTATTCTCTCAGTTATCTAAATAAAAGGGTTAAAAGATTGACCTACCTGTGATTATAACTCCAGGCAAGCTTCTATTCCTCTTCCTGTGTGCTCTCTCTCTCGCTCTCTCTCTCTCTCTCATTCTCATTCCAGCCTTTATAAACATCCCCAACTCCCCAACAATCGCCTCCTTATTTTCCTCCACCCTCGTCCCCCCCTCCCCGTCCTCTCCCTCCCTCCCCGTCTCCCCTCCAGTTCTCTTTCTCTCAATCCTCTCAACATCATGCTGCAAATCTCTGTACTTAGCAGTGTGTGTGTGTGTGTGTATGTGTGTGTGTGTGTGTGCATGCTGATTAGCACTGAACTCTGGCCGTTGTGAAACATTTACACCCACATTCCTGTGAAAGTAGCAAACCTGTCGCCACATACCAGGGGTTGTATTTTTTTGTTGATTTTTTGTTTCACCCAATACTTTTTTCAGTAAAAATGCTGTTAAACATCTAGATAAATATATAGAGTTACAAAAGTATAACCTATCAGTGCCTCCAGGAATGCCTCATGTAAGCACAGGGAGAGCATGGAAACCCTACATGAATAGTAAGCGTCAGGTCTGCTTGATTGAAGAGGGGGCAGAGGAGAATGTTCAGAATGCTCTGAAGGATACGGTATCTCGAATAATCACTCTTTACATCCGCGGTGAGCAGAAACAGCATCTCAGGATGTATACTGTGTTAAATCAGAAGGTGGATGGGCAAAAACAACAACAACATAGAGTCAAAAGAAAACAACAGAAGGTTTCCTGAATGTTTATCCTGAGGCAGGAACGGTTTAATGGGATGAAATGCAGAGTCTAGTATAAACGTTCTCAAAGAGCCTCGGATTTTAAGCCGTGCGTAATCATTATCTTAGCGCAGGAATTCTTAAGCTCTTTCTTTTTACTTCAGTGATGTCATGAGCACAGATTTTTTTTTTTTTTCCACAGGCATGAAGCATGACTTCGATGGCTGTCCTGCGTCGTCCGTCCGTCTATTCATTCTTCCGTCTTCACCACCACCCCCAACACATACACACACACTCACACAATCTCTATGGCAACACGGAACATGAACTCGTTACAAGTATAACTAGAAATAGTTCCTGTCTCGGAACACTAGGTGCGTATCCCCCGCGTGGTCTACTGCACCCTCTAGAGTGTTAACGGGCCTTTTTAATGAACTGACCTCTGTGACCTTGAAAAATAGGTCAAGGTGACCCAGTCTGGATAAGCTGGTAGGGCATGCCGTAGGGACCATTCAAAATAAATATAAAATTAATCCATAAAGAACCGACACTGCCAGAGTGTTAACAAGAAGTGTCTGCAGCGGTGGCGGACAGCCCCTGAAAACATAGTATCCCCTACGCTTTGCGGGGGGGATACAATTCAACTAACAAGACAGGAGATACAAATGAAGGCAGCTCATGAAAGGCAGTGAACAGAAAACTCATTTCTGAACCGCCCCTCAAAATTGTGATGTTGATGTTTTTAATCTTTTAATCCTCTAAGACTTTTGTACGGTACTGTAAGTGTTAAAAACAAATATTCTTCTTTAACAGTGTTGGGTTACAGATAGAATGGATCACAAACCATAAATATACAACACAATAATAAAGTTTTTACGGTATCTTGATTTGTAAAGAGGACATTAAATATGGTATCATTGAATGACACAGAATGATGGACAGGTTACAGAATAATTTTTATCAAGTCGTATCAATCTTTGAGGCCGTCGATGTAATGGTTAGGGTACTGGGCTCGTGATTGAGAGGTTGTGGGTTCGAATCCCTGTTGGCAAGGTCTTACCCACAGATATGCCTCTGTCCACCTAGCATTGTAGATGGGTACCAGTGAAGATACTGGGAAGGTAACCTGCGATGGACTGGCGTCACATCCCGGAGGAGCTGAACTCCTAGTTGCTTCACGCTACGGAAACCAGGGATAAGCTCCGGCTCTGATGAGCCAGTAGACTGGGGTGTAAAAAAATCTATCAATCTTTAGCAGTTCAGGAAAACAGTGATGTTTTTTTCTTCCACTTTCACATGGTGTTATTTTAAAAGTAATTAAAAATGGCAGCGACTAGAAACGTTTTGGTGACAAAGTCTGGAATGCGTCGGAATTATTGGCAATGCAATAACTTCTCGTTAATGCTGCGTCTCTAATTGTCCTTACTCATTAAAGCGAACCAAAATCAGCTGGCGCTCACCCTTCCAGCCTGATAAGAAGGAACAGAGAACTCCACCGCACTACCAGTTACGACCAGCCGATGACTCGCATTCAGCCAATGGTTGGTTTCGAGTTTCCAGCAGTGGATCTTTTCATGTTGACTGTAGTGGTGCACAGATTGAAAGCTGGCCGCAAGGTGTTTGTCATAAAGTGTATTTTTAAACTTGCTGAGAAATCAGGTCGCAAGATGGAGGATAAGGAAGAAAAGCAAAATGGAGGACGAGGTTAAAAAATTAGACGTTAGGGATCAAAATCGGGTTGTACGTAACCCGACGTACATGGCCCCAAGTTGGGAAACTTGAACGAGTGAAATCACTGTTTTATTATATACATGCCTCATCGGCTAAACAAACCCAAACAAACCGGCAAGCTGACAGCAACAATTCCTTTGTAGGAAAATTCAATAGTATTAATTCTTCCATCCATCCTTTTGAATAGGGTCACAGGGAGGCTCGAGCCTCTCTCAGGTGACTCTGGGGGAAATCCTGTACAGCTCAACAGTCTATCGCAGGGCCAACATACACACAATCATTCACACTCACACCTAGGGGCAATTTGGAACAGCCAATTAGCCAAATCTTTGGTCTTCGGGAGAAAACCGGATTACCCAAAGGAAACCCACACAAGCACGGGGAAAACATTTAAACCACACACAGAAACACCCTTGCCTTGCCCGGAATTCACACCCAGGACCTTCTTGGTGTGATAGCACAAACCACCACACCACTGTGCCGCCGTATACTAATTGTTGAAATTTTTTTAAATATACGTTCTTACCATCAAACAGTTTCATTTCAAATTGTGTTGCTTTTTTTTTCGGCGTTTTGTTTTTCTGTACTGACCTGATAGCAGCGTGGTAGAGGAGCCAATCAGAACGCAACATTGCACATATCCACTGGGTATAAATACTAATAATACAATAATACAAATTCACTGCGAAAAATATCTCATAGGATTTCTCTACATGAGATAACATCCCGTTTTAATCGCAGCTATATTTTGTCAAATCACACAAATGGCTAATATTCTTTTGATTTTCTGCCTCCAAAGAAGACAAACAGCCTCCTCATCACCAGTCACACCAACCTTTATTTCATTTGCATTACTGAAAATAGCAAAAAGCACTTTGCGAGTGCAAACCTCCACCAAGCTAGGCAATCCCCCATATGGATAAAAATGCTAAAAATCATCCTATCTTCACCTTGTAAAAGAATCCTTTAAAAAATTCCCTAATCAAGAATTTGACCCGAATCATCCTTAATATTTAATTAATAGAGTCGTCCTCATGTCTCTGGTGGAATTTCATGAAAAATACACATAACTTTGGTGTAATCGTGTGAACAGGTGGAGGGAATAAATCTGGTCTAGAAGCAAAGCTAGACTACTTAGTTAGTTTGCTAGATAGCGAAGAATTGTAATGTTCTCATTATGTAACCAGTTATGTTGTTGGAAGGCACACTTTATTTAAAAAGAAGCACTTCCTTTGTATTTATTACTTAGGCAATCGCTAAATCATTGCAGGAAGCGACATCACACGAGCGAGGTTTCGTTTTATCACTCGCGTCATTGTGGCCAAGTTTTTCATTGATGAAGAAGTTGATGAATTTTTTTTACTTCAGCTGGTTGAAAGAAAAGAGGAAGCTTGTTCAGGGAGGTTTGCCTCACTGTTTTGAAACACATTATTTTGACTCAAGACTTCGGTTTCAGTTCCACTAAGACTCCTGGATCTGCTACAGTTTGTCTGTGGCATTTCCTGAAACGAGTGCAGAGTCAAGAATACTCTTTCATTCACTCATTTATTCGCCATACCACTTAATCCTACTAGGGTTGCACGGAGGCTGGAGCCTCTTCAACTCTCAACCAACTCTGGGCGAAGGCATGGTACACCCTGAACAGCTCACAGGGTAACACATGCAAACATTCTCACTCACATTCACACCTAGGGGCAATTTGGAACAGCCAATTAGCCAACTGTGCATGTCTTTGGACTGCTGGGGGAAACCGGAATACGTGGAGGAAACCCACTCGGAGAACATGCAAACTCAAGACGGAAATGCCCTCGCTGAGCCCAAGACTCGAACCCAGGCTCTTCTTGCTGTGAGGTGGACATGCTAACCACTACACCACTGTGCTGCCAGTATAATATGACATGTTATCTTTTCTATATTCCCTGCGATGGCCTGGCGAGTTGTCCAGGGTGTACTCTGCCCTCGCCCAGAGTCGGCTGAGATGGGCGCCAGCCTTCATGCAAACCCTAATTAGGATTAAGCGGTTCAGAAAATGAACGAATGAATGAATCTTTTCTGTAGTGACACCTTAATTGACATTTTTCCCCCACAAACACCTTCCATCAAACCCACATGCACATGAAATACAAAACGACCCCAAAAAGAGGTCACTTTACTGAGAGGCTTTTGTTGAGCGCTGGTGAACTGGAAACGAGGTGAAATGAGAAGGGTGGGGTGGGGTGGGGAGATGTCGAGATTTAGAGAGGGACAGAGAGAGAGAGAGAGAGAGAGAGAGAGAGAGAGAGAGAGAGAGAGAGAGAGAGAGAAAGAGAAGTGATGAAAGTCCAGTTTTTCAGGGAGGACGTTTATCTGGGTCATATGCTATCAGATAACCCCACCTGGCTCTGCTCCTACAGCGGCTTTAGGAGTGTGTCATAGCACGGAATGGTTACATGTCACACCCTGTCATACCATGCAATTGTGGCCTCATGCCTGTGCTCTGCTGTATTATCGTACTGGTACGAGCTACTGGAATAAAGATGGAGTTTCCTCATCTTGTGTGGAAGTATGACTACCAGCAGACGACATCCTTCGTGCAATCCTGAGATGTTTAAAATGATGACGCTTCAGCGGAAACGCACGGGTGGTCTGTGTGTGGAACTGTACGCCAAACACTAACAATGTAACAATGATTACGAGGCCACGAGCGGATAAAACTTGCCATGGGTTTGTATTTCTAGAAGGAACTGTGTGTTCAGCAACATTGGAAAGCTCTTTCCCTCAAAACACGGGATCGGTTACGCAACTAGAGGAGTAGGCTTTCACAGCTGGTATGATACAATAAGATATGATAGGATTACAGCTGTTGATCAACTATTCGGTTTTGGACGATAACACTAAGCCTCCTACGCTACATTCGTATTTCAGCTCATAAAGCAGCAGTTCTGAACTTGATGATGCTGTCGAATCTGGGACGGTAAAGGATATAAATTCATACAATATGATGCTTTT
Source organism: Tandanus tandanus (assembly GCA_039654325.1). Taxonomy (NCBI): domain Eukaryota; kingdom Metazoa; phylum Chordata; class Actinopteri; order Siluriformes; family Plotosidae; genus Tandanus; species Tandanus tandanus. The sequence continues at coordinate 29,653,809 of JBCNYH010000005.1, read as the reverse complement.
CTTCTATTCATAAGGCAACATCTGGATAACATCCTGATTCTGAGAGTATGATATGACTGTTTGGTTAAAATCTTTACCAAGGCGGTGTAGTGGTTAGCACATCCACCTTACAGCAAGAAGGTCCTGGGTTTGAGTCCCGGGCTCGGCGAGAGGCGTTTCTGTTTGCATGTTCTCTCTATGCCTGCATTCGGGCTCCTCCAAGTACTCCAGTTTCCTCCCACAGTCCAAAGACATGTGAATTAGGCTAATTGGCTGTTCCAAAATAGTGTGAATGGTTTTGTATGCGTGATGGACTGGCGAGCTGTTTAGGGTGTACCCTGCTGTTAGGTAAAAGTAGGCACACACTCCGTGTATTTTAGTAATCCAAGGTACACATGTAGAAGTCAGAGACTCTGCACCTGCATAGAGTGAATGCATGGTAACTAGCCACGCCTCTATTGTAACTAGCCACGCCTCTATTGTAACTAGCCACACCTCTACTACACCTAACTAGCCTATCCTGTATGAACTACATGTAGCGCTTCTTTTGAACTGACCAATCCTGTGTTGCCTTACCCCAGTGAACGTGTATAAAAAGTCTGAAGAATCATAAAATAAGGGGTCGACCACAAACCTGTGTACTCTGTTCTCCTCCGGCCGATAATACGGTTCAGAAAATGACGTTCGGATGCTGGGGGCGGCATTCCTTTGCAAACGTGAGGCTCCAGAAACCGTCTTGCTAGCCCAATAAGTCATTTACGCATCAGTTTATTTATTTATTAATGATAATTATTAATAATTTTTCTGCAGTATTTCAGTCATATCCTTCCCAGTGATGCATCCGTCCACAGTGACGGCCGGTTACACCCGTATGAGCAACATGTTTCCATTCCAAAGCTGCTGTCGCGGTTTCAACCTGCTCTCAAATGTCTCGTCCTTCTTGCCAATGCTTTTATAAACGGAATTTGAAACCAAGAACACTGAAAATCAACAGTGAGCAAAGGGGAGAGCGAGCTGAGAGTGTGTGTGTGTGTGTGTGTGTGTGTGTGTGTCTACCGGCCATGAACTTCCCTGACCAACAAGCCTGTTGTAAGACACACATACACACTCTGTATTTCTACCTTTGTGGGGAGACGGACTGACATGCTGCATTACCCTAACCGTAATCATTGTTGCTAATTGTTGAGCCTCAACCTAATTCTAATCTAAACCCTAAACCCAAGTCTTAACCTTCAAACAGCCATTTAAAAAAGTGAGGACCAGATAAAATGTCCTCACTTTCCAAGCATGTCCTCACGACGTTGGTTAAAAATGTGTTCCAGTCATCAATAGGTATACACACACTCACACACACATTCTGGTTTCCAGAATTTCAGGGGACAACACATGGACACATTCCTTTCCTGGAGACTTCCCCTAACCACTAATTGCCTACAAGTCTCCACAGTGTGACTGTGTAAACACATTCAGGTCCCCACAACTCTCTTCACACACACACACACACACACACACACACACACGGCATGCCCCAACAATGTACCATAATGGACATGCTTAAACAGGAGTACTGTTAAACACCACCTGTGTTTTTTTTTCCCTGATATTTTACCGCACGTTGTTCTGCGTCGTTTGCTCTCTAGAGCGGAATGTTGATGTTTTTTACGTTGACGTTAACAGAACTATGCGATGTGACACAATAACAAACAGGATAATATTTACTCCCTCATATCTCCAGGGATTAATCCTCAGAATCTAGCTGTGGGTACTACCTGTGAAGAGGTTTGCATGTTTTTTGTGTTTCCACAGGGAGCTCAGGTTTCCTCCCACCTTCCACAAACATACTAGGAGATGAAAATGTCGAAATGTGGGTCAATTTTATTTGGTAATATCCCTCCATTCCTGGAAGTTGAGATGGGGCAACTTAGGGCTAGTAATAAAGTAACACAATTACATAATAACAGTGGTGGGCCGTCAGGGCCAGCAAGACCTTCTCTGCTGGTCCAAACACTATCAGAAGCGCTGACCTCCATTTATAGCTTAAATTCTAGTATTTGTTCCATGAAATTGTATTAATTTATTCCCAACAGTCTGTTCTCCTCATTTCGTAGCGCGTCTCTTGGCTGCACTGCTTCCAGTACGTGAACGTGTATGTTAGATTTTTTGTCCAATCAGATTTCAGCCTCTATGTGCTGCCATGTTAATCAACCCGCCCAGGGCCTTCAGAATCAGTAGTGCTGGCCGATGTCACTTAAACTACAATATATTAGCGATGGGGCTGTTTCTTTAACCAATCAGATTTCAAATTCGTCTCACAGTAATTTTACACAATAACGTCAGCATTTTACCGTCCTCTGATTGGTTGGTCAGAGAAAAGAAAGGAAGATGGATTTTGTCTATAAATAATCAGCATCTCTGGTACAGTACAGTATGATGCATTTTATTAAAATGTTTTATGTTTTGGTCATGTTATTAGATATAAATTGATTCTGAACTGCTCCACATGATGTTGTAGTGTAGAGGTTTGGAGCTGTCTGAACCCTTTATCACCGAGCCGTTACATTTGGCCCTGCTTCACTGGTCTTGTCATTCCACCATGGCAAGGATACAAAACGAAAGCATTTTCATGTTAACTCCACCAACCCTCTCTGGAGAACCATTTCTCTACGGACATTTAAATACCATCCAGATTTCTGCAGTCTTCTGTCCTTCAAATGGATGGTTGTATGTTTTCTTCGAGCCATATAGCGAGTGGTTCTCCCGGGGGAGCGATGTCATTTCTGTGAGAAAGCTGAGTTGGTGGACAGATGAATGTTCCAAACTTCAGAAGTATCCCTCGAGGATCTGTACATCATGTCCGATTCAAATATAGAGGTTGAAGTAGTAAACAGTGCTAAGGCCTGATGGGACCCATCGCAAACTCTAGAATGCCTGGGGTACAAGTGGAAATTGTTGGGAGGTGGACTTTTGCTTTGAACGTGAGCCAATTCGAGCCATTTTTATATAAAAACAATATTAATTTCTTAGTTTCTCAGTGCATCATGTGATCAGACAGGCTCCGAGGGGAATATTCTTATAGATATATCCCTTCAGAGACTGGACGGAACTGTGTCACCTTTTTATGTATCACAGTTCTGTCTGCGTGTTTTGGAACTTACTCCGCGTATGACCCTTTTCAATCTTTCACTACATATTAAACTCATGCTTTCGACTCCTTCCGTCCTTCCTTCCTGTCCTGCTGCACATCTGCCTCCTTCACTCCACTTCACCATTTCTGTTGCCCCCCCCCCCCCTCCCTCACTGTCAGCACATCTGTGAGCACTTAGCTAGTGTTTGGGTGTAGTATTCGGGTGCAGCTGTCGGAAAAAATCCTCCATTTTACACATCCTGATCCACTGCTGGGATATGACATTCTTGGGGCGTCGTCGAAAGTATTATGAGATGGGCGTTGAGGGCCACGTCAGCGCGTTAGTGCAGACGATGAAGGAGCACATTTCTCTGGAATTGGATAATGACCAAAAGTTGAAAAGTTTGCTCCAATACTGCTTTTACCACGCCGTCTTTAACTTCACCGCAGACCATTAACTCTGTCATCAAAGTTAGTATACAAAACTCTTATCAGCACATCTGAGATTTACCAGATGAGCTCTTGAATCGGATCCCAGATATATCCTGCTATTACCATGGAATAAAAAGATTTTTGATTGTGATCCTGAGCTCATGATTTCTCCAACCACCCACAATAACATACCAAGAGGTAGATTGGGTGGCGGCACGGTGGTGCAGTGGTTAGCACGTCCGCCTCACGGCAAGAAGGGCCTGGGTTCGATTCCTGGACTTGGGCGTTTCTGTGGGCTTGGGCGTTTCTGTGTAGAGTTTGCATGTTCTCCCCGTGCTTGTGTCCAGGTACTCCAGTTTCCTCTTACAGTCCAAAGACGTGCACAGTAGTATTTATGTAGACCTACATAAAATACAATTAAAAGAATTTCATACTGCTAAATGTGTCTTTATTAACAACAACAACAATAATAATAATAATAGATCACGATTAGCTTAACAGCTAGCTTAACTGGCTGGCACTTAGCATAGTATCTATACTAGCTTTCCTATAAATACACATTTGGACTCAATTAACGAAGATACCGTGGAGCAAAACGTTTACACCAGAGTGTCTTATTGACTAAAAGAGATAAACCCCGCCTTCCACCTGAACACGGTTGGCCTTCGGTAATCATTAGCCCAAATACCTCAGGCTTCTAGCCTCGAAGTAAGCCTGAGGACGCGTCATCAATCCCAGGAAGTGCTAACAGAAATGGTGATGGCCTTGGCTTGAGCTAGCTTGATAGTAGGGATGGCTAATGAGTGTTAGCGGACAAGATCAAGCCATGGTGTATTCCCAACTCATGTTTATTGTTCCCCACCATGACCCTGACCAGGATAAAAGTGTTTTCTGAGGTAATGAGGAAAATGGTGTTTTTAATTGCTTCAGGTGATAGATACTGATCTAACTAAGCTAATGGCCATGAACACAGAACCCCCCAACAACAACAAAAAACTTTAAATGAGTAAAGAACAGAAAGTTAGGGTGTGCAAGCGCTTTAGTCCTTAAGGGAGCGTGAGTCAGAGGAGGCTAATTATAAAGGCTGATGGTTTCATAAGAGGGTGATTAGGAGGGGAGCCGTAAGCAGTGCCTGAGCTCCACATTCACTGGAGTAGAGTGTGTGAGTGAATCACACTAGGACAAGGGGGGTTCACTATGTCGGGGAGCCCAGACAGCGACGCACCGAGACAGAGACACTATCATACACCGTGCTGACAGGCTGAGGTGTGCCGGGCCGATTCATTCAGTCTGAATCATTTTGAGAGAAAGAGAGAGAGAGAGTGGGGTACAACTTCCTTCCTTTTTCCGATCATCTGGCAGCATGCATAAAATCATGTATCCACGGGTCAAGAGCTTTGAGTTGAGCTTTCGGTCATCAGGATGGAAGGAAAGATCCCCGTGATCTCGGGGATTTCAGCCGTAGCATGGTTCCGGTTTGAATATTTCAGAAAGTGCTGATTTACATGATTTTACACACACAAAAATGCACAGTGGGGGGTGTGTTTGGCATTCAGTGAGGAGCAGTTCTGCATAAAATAAAAATAATAATCAACTTTTGTTGAGAGAGGACGGGGCGCACGGCTAGAGCTTACCGGAAGGATAAGGTAAATTAAAGTAGAAGCAGTGAGTAAAGTTCTGTGCTAGGTCTGGAGTGAGAGCGCTCCTCTCAGAGACATCACAGACTGTGTAGGTCACGTAACAACCAGCCCCTAGAAGAGAGAGCATCGCTACATGGTCTCCTAAATGCATGAGGCATCCAATAATAATCGCCACAGTTTACAGCCGTGGTGAGCAGAAAAGCCTCTCAGAACACATCAATCCTTAAAGGAGATAACCTTCATCAGCAAACTACATCAGCAGCACTTCTGAGCTGATTCGGATTTTGGAGAGGTGGCGTTTGACCCCCCCAAAAAAAACATCCCATTAGATTTTTTTGGGTGGTAAAATTCTGGGTCCATGAATTTTTTAAAACAGACTCCTTTACATTGTGAGACAGGACGTGATGTGTGGTATTACAGCAGGACCAGGAGGGGTTGCTGTGTACTTTCTGTTTTTCTTTTCAGCTTGGCAGAGGTTTGCGCTCTCTGAGTTCCCTTCAAGTTTTTTTTAAAAACACGTCAAAGGTGTGTTAGCACGTCCGCCTCACAGCAAGAAGGTCCCGGGGTTGATTCCCGGGATCGGGTGTTTCTGTGTGGACTTTGCATGTTCTCCGTGTACTTGCGTAGGTTTCCTCTGGGTTCTCCGGTTTCCTCCCATAGTCCAAAAACATGCACAGTAGGCTAATTGGCTGTTCTAAATCGCCCCTAGGTGTGAGTGTGAATGGTTGTATGTGTGTTGGCCCTGCAATGGTCTGGCGAGCGGTTCAGGGTGCACCCCGCCTTCGCACGGAGTCGGTTGAGACGGGCACCAGTCTCTAGGATTCAAACTCATACACAACCTCCTGATGGTTCACGCAGTATATTAACCACAGACCCAGGATATTAGACGCATTAGCGCTCAGACATTTTTTAAGATAACAGAATGGACAGTAACCGGAGGTGGGAGTGAAAATCCTCACGGATTAGTACCAGCGTCCAAAATTTCTGGAATTTGTTGTGCGATTTTACTGCCTGGGAAAGAATGAATTCAGACTGCAGATATATATATATATATATACATAAAACACATACATATTACTGTGTGTGTGTGTGTGTGTGTGTGTGTCCTGTCCAAATCTGACTCCATGTGAATGTGTCATTTCCTAACCACATATAAGCAGCAGATTTCCAGGACACGATATAGTTCTAAACACACTGAGTAAGCAACACTGTATCTGTACTTTACTACAGAAGAATTTAATTAGTGCTCCAGTAAGAGAAGGGACGGTGAAGGGAAGTGACCTCATAGTGTATAGAAATGGGGTGTTGGGGGTCAAGTTTGTGGCCCAAAAAAAAAAAAACCCCATTAACAAACATTAAACATTTACAAACAATAAAGTGGAAAATCTTAGTCGATATGTCTGAGAGGTATTTTTTAAATTATTATTATTAGTAGTAGTAGTACTAGCATGTTGCACATACATTGCATGCGATTTAAAAGATATATTTTTGTTTGTCTATATTAAATTATTATACATACCACTATATAAAATATCAGATTTTTGTATAATGGTGCCTAATCAGATATTTTAAATAATAAGACTAAGATCTATCACAAGCCCCCCAGTGATAATTCATTTAATACATCATCTTCATTTAAGTTCAATTCTACATGCGACCAGCAGGGGGCAGCAGTTCACCATCAGTCGTATATGAGCATGCAATGAAACCTCTGAACCCAGAGAGAGAGAGAGAGAGAGAGAGAGAGAGAGAGAGAGAGAGAGAGAGAGAGAGGGAGGTTATATCGATTATATTATAGATTATATAAGGACTCATCACCTTGGTGCTGAAGGTGTTGATTAATTTTCTTCATTAGTAGTACTGGTGCTAATCACGTTTTGCTTTTACCGTTTTTAATCTTGACAGCAAGAAGGTCCTGGGTTCGAGTCCCAGGCACGGCGAGGGCGTTTCTGTGTGCATGTTCTCCTCATGCTTGCGAGGGTTTCCTCCAAGTACTCCGGTTTCCTTCGACAATCCAAAGAAATACACATTAGGGCGAACTAGCTGTACCAAATTGCCCCTTGGTGTGAGTGTCAGCTCTGCGATGGACTTGTGAGCCATTTAGAGTGTACTCTGCCTTTGCCCAGTGTCGGTTGAGATAGGCTCCAGCGTCGGTGCTTTGTAACAGTTTTCCTGACCTTGACGTTTCATGACATGACCTTACAAGCTATTTATTGCCTTCAACAAAGAGAAAATCGCAGGCTACTAAAGAACCGCATGCTGTTATGAGAGGGGACTTGTTGGAGGGACGTTCCACAACATTAAATACAACTATTAATGAATATGGTGATGGCGATGTTCTATAATTAATATAAATTGTGAGTGCCAGCTAATTGCTGAGGTGTGAGACAAATAGAACCTTCAGGTCATGCTGTTAATGGAAAATAATCAGTTCTGGTCATAGTGGTCACAGTCTAATAGTCCCAATAGGCTGCATCACATTGTCGATTATTTTCCTGTAACAGCAGAACGCTGAAGTATTTTAATCCGAATGCTCTATTGGTATTCCAGAGACTTGAGTGTGTCACATGTCCTGGAATAATCATTCAACACCAGTCTTACATCTAAAGAAAAAGAGGACAGGAGTGCACGAGCACACACGCGCACACACACACACACACACACACACACACACCTGTTATTGGGCATCAGTGCCGAGTCGAAAGGCCACTTGGCGACAGTGCGGGCCTGATCCATCTGCATCTCCATGCACAGTGCATCGTAAACATTCTTCAGCCTTCATCACTGATGCTCTCTGACCTGGAGATGGACATTTTTCCACCAACCCAGGAACATATAGTACGTCATACACTCATACCAGCACCACACACCGTCATAACACTTTTACTACTGTTCTGAAGAGACACATTAAATCAAATAATCAAATATCAGGACTACCCAGTGAATATCCAATGTTTTTTATTTTCCATTATCGGCCCATTTTGGCTGAATATAAAATAAAGGTCTCCCGGCAAAACCACCCCAGGTCACCGGGTTAGTACCTCGTATTCACCTGTTTTACATCTTGTTTTGGTTCTGTGTCTGTTTACGATAACAAAAGTAAGTGAATGGGTCCCTTTAATGGTGGTCACCTTTTAGGTAAAGTCTGCTGGGCTTTTACACCCGGCCCCACTGGCTCATCAGGCCGGAGTTTATCCCGGTTTCTGTAGCGTGAATCATCTAGGAGTTCAACTCTTCCTGGATAGAATGCTAGTCCTTCCCAGGTTACTTTCCCAGTATTTTTACTGGTACCCATTTATGCTGCTGGGTGGACAGAGGCACACTTAAGGTTCAGACCTTGTCCAGGGGTCTTAGCACAATAGAGATTCGACCCCATGGCTTCTCAATGATAAAAGCCAGTACCCTAATCATTACACCATTCGCCATGATGTTTTTTTTTCCTTTTCGTTTTTTAACACCGGAGGTATCTAGTAGCAAACCCTTTGTCACCTTATTGTCGTTTTGGACAGTTGATTCCATGAAGTCCAACTGCTCCATGATGTGTAGACAGAATCGCACGAAATTTGGCAGCAAGGCACTACGCGACAATGCGGACAATTCTGCAGGGTCAAGTTTTTCACTTTTCGACCCATCAGAGACATTACATTTCAAAGTCCTACTCCTCCGGCATTACTGACCGGAATCAGTGGAAACTTTAAGGCTTATAGCAAGATGACCTGATGAACAAATCTATAGAGCCAGATTTACATTTTTAAACAGGGAACGAGATTATTTCCATTAACATCTATGTAGCCAGAACCAAATGTGTCACAGGTAAACCTCCAGTGTCAGCTGAGATTATTTTTTAAATACTAAAAGTGGTCACATATTTCTTTTTTTCTATATATATATATATATATATATATATATATATATATATA
>JBCNYH010000005.1:29623829-29644614 GCA_039654325.1 Tandanus tandanus | reverse complement strand
CTCTCTCTCTCTCTCTCTCTCTCTCTCTCTCTCTCTCTCTCTCTCTCTCTCTCTCTCTCTCTCTCTCTCTCTTTTCTGAAATGAGTAACAGGTTTAACTTTGAGATTATTAGCACAGAATTAGCAGAAACACAAACTAATTACAGAAATTAGCATCCATGCTAATGACATATTTAAAACATCCTAAAGTTTACCTTAAAATACATAAACACACTTAAAACGAATCGATGATATGAGCATCACATTAGTGGAAAAACAAACAGATAAATAGCATTCAGAAAGGCTGACTAGCGGAATGAGAACAGGTTCAGCTGAAAGAAGGACGACTTTTTAATTAATGAATTATTACTTTTTTTAAATGAGAAATTCAGGTAACCATGGCAACGCAGACTGGTGGGTTCTAGAGCAGAAGTGAGGATGAGCGCGCGCGCGCAGTGTGAGGTGGAGTCACTTCCAGAGTCAATGTGTTTATATTATTATTATTCTTCTTTTATCAGACTTCCCCCTCTGGTGATTTCACCTGCACTAACATTACTTTTTTTAAATTTCATTTTCACTCTTCTTTCTTTCTCTTTTCCCACTACTCTTCCCCCACTTCCACTTCCACACCTTTCCTCCTTCTCATTCTATTCTCTCCCCTCTTCCTTTCTATTCCTTCTTTCATTCTCTCCTTCTTTTCCCTCTTATTGTTTCCTTCTTCCTCTCTTTTTCCCCCTTCTCATTCTCTTCTCTCCCCTTTTTCTCCTTTTCCCAACCTCATTTGCTCCCTTTCCCCTATTCTTTTTCCCCTTCATCTATTCCTTATTCTTTCATTTTCTCCTTTTTTCTGTATCCTTCATTCCCCTTGTATTTTCTCCTTCCCCTCTCATTCTTTTCCTCTCCTTCCCCCTCATTCTCATCTTTCCCCCCTCTTCCTCTCCTCTTTCCCCACCTCATTTGCTCCTTTTCTCCCCCACTTCTCACTCATTCTTTCATTCTCTTCTCCTTTTCCCATATGCTTCATGCCCCTCCCCTTTTATTTTTTCATTCTTCACTTCTCATTCTTTTCTTCTCTTCTTTTGCCCTTCCATTCTTTTCCGCTCTTCCACTCTCCTCTCATTTCCCCCTCTTCTATTCTGCTCTCCTTCTCTCCCTCCCCCCTTCTTCCCCTTCTCTTCCCCCTCCGTCTCCGTCTCTTCCCTCGCGTATCTCATTTCAAAAACACACTCCGTTTGCTGCAGTTCCACATCTCATCCCGAGTTATTACAATAAAAATGAAAAAGTGCACAAATAAATACAGGAGGGTGAATAAATCAATAAAACAAATGTATTAAAGGGAACAAAATAAAGATACATCAAATGAAACAGATAAATGCGCAGCCTCATCTCTGTTAGCACAGCAACCAAACAAATGAAAACAAATAAATAAACAGGGAGGAAGAGAAATAAATATATGTTCTCCCATTATTGTTTATACTGTAATAACTAAAACCAAAAAATCAAAGAAAGATAAACAACAAATACATAATGATAAATAAATACTTAACATTAAGTTAAAATAAGAATAAAAAATAGAGAAATGTAAAAAATTTGAAAAAAATAAAAACAAGAAAATAGGATACAATAAATAAAGAAAAAAAAAGATTTTTCATAAATAAAGATTTATTAATAAATAAATAAATAATTTTAAAAATTCATCTTTTAAAAGCACTGCAATAAATAAATAACTTAAAACAATTTCAAATAAACAAAGACAAAAAAAATTTCTCTCTTTTTCTTTATCATGTGACGCCGAGGAGGAAAGAAAGTCAAAGATCCTTCTGCTCTCACTGTGGCATCAGCGGAGCTCCGACTCTGGTTTGGTGGCCTTTCCGTTAACGGTTGTTGATTAGAACTGTAAAGCCCTCAAAAACATTCATAAACAACCCTTTCTTTATCCTCTCAGTGAGATAAATCACAGTTGCTATGGTAACATTTAAAAAAATTCCTGAGCTGTGAGTTTAAAACCTGCAGTTTGTCCTCAGCTTTGGTTTCAGACAAAGAGAAGTTTCTCATATAAACTCCGCATCATTAGGATGATGTGTGTTTTACTGACTTTCTACATCCCATAACCCCCCCAAACCACACACACACACACACACACAATATGAGTATCCTGGTATGCACTTGGGGACGAGCGAGGGGAGTAAGAGACAGAAAAGGATGATAAAATGGCGTCCTAGTCTGTTTTCTAAACGCCCTCGAGCGTCAGCAAGTACATAAATACATCTCCTGTCAAGCAAGTCAGTGCAGGGTTGATGTGTGTGCGCACACACACAAACCCGTAATTCTGTCCCTGTGGGGACATTCACTGGCATAATGCCTTCTGTAGCCCCGGCCCTTAACCGTAACAACTAAATGTCCAACTCCAACCTTTCCACTAACCCTAAACTGGACCCTGAAACCAAGTCTTAACCCTTTAACAGCCCTCTGAAGACCTCACTCAGTGGGGTAAAACACACGTGGGTCCTCTATATGTATCAAATGTGCGCGCACGCACACACACACACACACACACACACACACACACACACACACACCTTATAGCAGCAGTTCAGTCGATAAGGCACAGTATGGAATGTAAAGTCACTCGTCGGTGGATCACTGCCATAATAAACACCGTACACACTTTAAAGTTGCGTGTTTACAATATCCATCACATGCAGTTATAACCTGTCACTCATCTGATCCCGCAACTACCCTTTCCATTCTTAAAACCCCACCATGTGACCATGGTGCTCAAACACACCGTCCAGTCCTGTTACTGATCCTGCAGCTCTTCTACACAGACTCATCTCTCTCTCTCTTTCTCTCACACACACACACACAGATTTCTTCCCCTTTACCAGGTTACAATCTGAAGTCTTGGCAATGGCTAGCGGCTAAATAATTCACCGCCGTTTTGTTGGTTGCTTTTCACATCTGCCAAGTCGGCTAGGGCAGGATTCACAGATGAGCAACCATGACAACGGTGCCAGGAGCCAGTCAGGGATGGAGATAAGAGCTGTCTCAGTTCCAGAGTTTAAAAAAGTATGTGTGAGAGAGAGAGAGAGAGAGAGAGAGAGAGCACAGCCGAGCAGAAACAGCTTGTTGTGCCATTACTGATGCGAATAGGACAATGTGTGCACCATCTATAAACTTTCCTCCAAAAAGTTGCCAGAGTGAATAAATCCCATCATTCATGTTCATGACAGGTGAAAATTTCACCTAGGGGATGTGTCTCTCTGTGTCATCACCCGATTAGTACAACCATCACTGATTTGCTGCAAGAATCTACAGTCTGGCCTAGAAAGAAATCAGTCTTATCAGGCATGTGGGTGCATTTCTTCTTTTGACCACAGGTGGTGCTGTTGTGCTTGTCTTCACAATAATGCAAACTCCTGCAGAGGGAAAAGAAAACGGGGCTTTGACTGAGGGAAAATAATACGACCTGTTTATCTGTGCTTAAAACATTTGATAAAACATTTTTCTCAGTTAAAAATGTAAAAAAAAAAAAGTTCTCAGTTAAAAAAAAAGAAGCCGAGCATCTAGAAAAAGAGGTCAATCAGCTTCGCATAGACACACACACACACACACACACACACACACACACACACACACACACACACACACACACACACAGTCTTATTATTTCCGGTCTGCTTACAGCCACAGAGTAAACAACGGCATAAATAATGCTTCTCTCTCTCTCTCTCTGATCCACAAACCCACATTCTAATAAACCACATTGACTCCACCCTAAATTACGTTATTCCTTTTTTAAAAAATGTACAAACACCATAAAATGAGATATTCATGAAGATGGACGAATCATGTGTCCTCGCTCCGGCAGTGATTTACTGCAGCAACAGTTGAGTAAATCAGTGCAACCACATGGCAGGTATTACATTCGCGGAGCCCCCTTATCCGCCATTAAAGGGGCTCATTCATTCCCAGGTATATTAAATAAAGATGAAATACAGTGCTATCTCTTGGAAATAAAATGAAATGTCTTTCTGAAACCATTTGCTCACTCCTGTACGCGAGGGTTAATGACCCCTGCACCGGCCGCCATGATATTAATAACATCACCATCCTTTAAAAAATTTTTCTTAAAATCGCTTCCCTTCTTCTGTTTATCACTTGATCTCAGACTTTTCCACTTTCACTTCACACAATCAGTGTTACGCTGCCAACTTATCACGCATGCTCAAGATTGTTCCTCCGGTCACGTGGTCTCGTTATTGTTATTGTAAACCGATACAGAACCAAAACAAGATGTAGAACAGGTGAATTAGAGATACTAGGTCCATGAGCTGCGGTGGTTTTACCAGGAAACCTTTAAATTCATCCAAAATGAACTGATAATAGAAGATAAAACACGTCAGATCTTCACGAGTGAATGGGAAACTTGAATTTCTTTAAAAACAATTAACTACATCACATTCAAACCTCCCCCTGAGGGTTACAGCAAAATTATGATGTTCCATGTTGTTCAGTCAGGGACAAGGAACCATTCATAATATTCACATAATAATAATAACAATAAAATTTAAAAAAATAACAATAATAAAAAAATTAAAATAAAAAATAACAATAATAAAAAATAAAAATATAATAATAATAATAATAAGAATAATAACAATAAAGGAAATTACAAATTGTGATTATTTCTGAATAAGTGAAGGCTGGAGTTGGAGGACGAGATGAAAGTGTCAGCCATGAACCAACGATCCAATTTTTCCAAATTGATGGGTTTGAATTTGAAGCCCAGCGTTTTTAGGCTTTCTCCCTCATTGCTTCTCATGAGAATTGTTTTTTCTCACCACCTTCGCCTCTGGCTCGCTCATTATGGAGCCGAGACCTAAGCCTGGATTTCTGTAATGCTATTACACACACACACACACACACACACACAAATTAAATTAAACAGAGTAATTCCAAACCCGATGGAAGCGGAATTCATGAGCTCCATTAATAATAACCTTAATGTCGATCTTGTGAGCCTCGATGCAGTATAAAGTCTGAGTAATTACTGACTCACCTCTTAATTTCATTCCCCTTTTTGATATCAAACCTCAATTATACTCTTTAAGCATAATATTGTCAACGTCAAGCTATAAAAATAAACCACAGGGGTCAGATGCTTCTACCGGCAGGAGCATTTGACAAGTCGGAAAAATAAAAAGGTGACCTTGAATCAAGGTTATCCATATACAATCACACCGTATTCGCCCCTGAGGGGGAGCTGGGCACTAAATGAGGTGATCCTCAGTCATTTCCTTTTAAAGATATCGCACTAACAAGTCACACGTATGGACGAAACCTGTTTCTAAAAAAATTTACCAGGTTGACTGCTTTGACCTTGAAACGAGGTCAAGGTGACCCATGTACAGTACAGTCCCATCCAAAACCTTCCTGAGGGCAACCAATGAGACAGATCCGTCATTTCCTTCCCAAGTTATCGCACTGACATGATGTATGGACGGGTGGACGGAACCACTTTCTAGAACTCCCACTCTGCTTCCTTTCAGAGATGGAATGAAATAAAATGACTGTATTGTGATGAAACACATTAGCACTGACGTCAAGACGCACCGAATTATCATAAACGTTGGTATTTCTTTTGGGTTAAAAATGGCTCAAAATGCCACCTAGTGGTTAAAACCATTTAATGAACCTGAGAAAGCTGATGTGATTCCACTTCAGTTATATGGTAGGTGGTGTTAGTTAAGCTCACATCTAGGGGGAGGAGTTACACTGAATCAGCAGCTTCTTGTTCATCAAGTCACTGATCTGCACGTGAACCCCAGAACACGTGAGGCGTTCCGGCCACGTAATGAAATCAGCAGGAGGATGTCCAAGTGATATGAACAGGAATAAGTGAAACGGATTAGCGATGGTCGCCGCTGCGTATGTGCTAATGCATCCGTGACTGAGCGCTGACCCGACATGTTGAGCTCAATCTACCGCTAAGCACCGGTCTCCAAGCAACATCATTTAATCAGTTACGCTCAAAATGCACATGAATACAGAAAACTGGAACTGAGTGGACAAATGGAGATTTTTTGGGGGGGTGGAGGACTCTGAGAACCCATAAATCTCCACATGAACAGTAATGACCTCGGGATGGAAGCCTGGATCTGTGCACCTGGTCAAATACCACGTGAATTTATATTACAGCACAAAAACCACAAACGTCGTCTTACATTCAGATTCCCCGAACACCCTCCAGCGTCCTTTCCACACATCCTGCAAGCCATTTTTGGATGCTCTCATTTGTGCTAATCACCTCAGTCTCTTAACAATTCATCCTGACATCTCCGTTCTAACGGGGCCGTCTTGCTTGGTCAATCATCGCCCATTTTTCCTGACATGCCCGTTGTAATTACGCAAGATGTCGGACATGATATTCCTCAAATCGAACGAGGACGGGGCGAAACTTTTGACTTGTCTCATTTGCTTCTTTTCAAACGTCCAACCCAGATTTCATTTCAGTAACATCTTGCAAATATTTGGTAGGCAAATTAGGTTGTGGAAACGGGGGTGTGGGGGTTGGAAGATGGGGGTGGAAACAACAAGACAAGCTCATCTCAAGCTGACGTTATGCAAACCAATGAAGCAGATGGTAATTACATCCGCACAGGTGTTGTAGGTGTACCGGAATGTACGAGGCGGTATATAAGATATAAGCCACTGTGTCATGTGTCAGGCTGCGTTTACGAGCGAAATATCTCTGGAGGCTTTTCATCCTCCAAATGTCATTCTGGATTTTTCCCCCGCCACATACGGCACCATCACAAAACTGACATCTCTCCATCTGTTTCAGCTCTAGCTCCCATCAAGGCACCGTCTACCATCCTTTCTAGTGAAACTTGATTGGCAGGAAATGCCTATATTATATTAGATAAATAAATATAGAACTCCCCCGAGACAGCACGGCTGTGACTTTCTTATTTAATATGGTATGAAACTGCAATATCAAGGTATAGGACAAGCAGTGATTCCTGGGGTCCAAGCACAAAAAAATAATGATTATGAGTGGTGAAGAGGAAGAGGATTGTTGAAGAAGGGAAGTGATGGTGATGGAGTGATGAAGAGCAGTGATGGTGATGAGGAGGAGTGATGGTGAGGAGAAGTGATGGTGATGAGGAGAAGTGATGGTGATGATGTGGGTTGAGGGTGAAGTGATGAAAAGATGATGTCACCAAAAGGGTTTTTCTGGAAGAAGTGATGGTGATGAGGAGGAGTGATGGTGAAGAGGAGGAGTGATGGTGAAGAGGAGGAGTGATGGTGAAGAGGAGGAGTGATGGTGAAGAGGAGGAGTGATGGTGATGAGGAGGAGTGATGGTGATGAGGAGTGATGGTGATGAGGAGGAGTGATGGTGAGAAGTGATGGTGATGAGGAGGAGTGATGGTGAGAAATGATGGTGATGAGGAGGAGTGATGGTGAGGAGAAGTGATGGTGATGAGGAGTGATGGTGATGAAGAGGAGTGATGGTGAAGTGATGAAGAGATGTCCCCGAAAGGGTTTTTCTGGAAGAGGAGTGATGGTGATGAAGAGGAGTGATGGTGAGAAGTGATGGTGATGAGAAGGAGTGATGAGGAGGAGTGATGGTGATGAGGAGGAGTGATGGTGAGAAGTGATGGTGAGAAGTGATGGTGATGAGGAGGCGTGATGGTGATGAGGAGGAGTGATGGTGAGGAAGAGTGATGATGAGGAGGAGTGATGGTGATGAGGAGTGATGGTGAGAAGTGATGGTGATGAGGAGGAGTGATTGTGAGAAGTGATGGTGATGAGGAGGAGGAGTGATGGTGACAAGGAGGAGTGATGGTGACGAGGAGGAGTGATGGCGATGAGGAGAAGTGATGGTGAGAAGTGATGCTGATGAGGAGTGATGGTGATGAGGAGGAGTGATGGTGAAGTGATGAAGAGATGTCACCAAAAGGGTTTTTCTGGAAGAGGAGTGATGGTGATGAAGAGGAGTGATGGTGAGAAGTGATGGTGATGAGGAGGAGTGATGGTGATGAGGAGGAGTGATGGTGAGAAGTGATGGTGATGAGGAGGAGTGATGGTGAGAAGTGATGGTGATGAGGAGGAGTGATGGTGATGAGGAGTGAAGGTGATGAAGAGGAGTGATGATGAGGAGTGAAGGTGATGAGGAGTGATGGTGAGAAGTGATGGTGATGAGGAGGAGTGATGGTGATGAAGTGGAATGATGGTGAAGTGATGAAGAGATGATGTCACCGGGAGTGGTTGAAATTTGTGATGTCACCGAAAGGGTTTTTCTGGAAGAGGAGTAATAAAGATGAATGATGAAAGGGGCTGATGAAGAAGCAATGTGGTCACGGAATTTGTGATGTCACGGAGAGGGGTTTTCTTTTTTGGAAGAGGGTTGAGGAAGAGGAATGACGAAGAGGAGTGATGAAGAAAAGTCACTCTGATGAAGAGATGTCACAGAGAGGAAAAAAGCAGAATACTAATAATAATAATAATAATACTCAGAGTAAAACAATCCCCCGATAGAACCTTAACTTTCTCTGCTGACCTAAATAAAGTCAGTACGACTTACGAGAACTTGAATCCACATTCAGCTGTACAGTCAGATGTATAACATGACATGCTTTTCATACATGTGGGAACGCGGAGTTATATTTAAACAGCAGCTGCGCGGTTTGTGCGCTGATGTGAGATAACGTGCTAAAGCGGTGTAATCATGTATAAAGGGTGTTATTATGGTGTGACACCGTGCATGCGATTAGCACAGGGTGAACACTGGGCTTCATTGTTGAGTTTAGTCAGTGTAACACACACAAACACACACACACACACACACACACACACACACACTTCATGCTTATGCTGGCGGTTGGATATGTTTCAAAATATAAATTATCTAAATTATTTTTCAAATCTAAAATCGCCTGGCGTCGGAAAGATTTTTGTCAGTGTCACGCAGCACTAATTAGTCAAATCTGGCCTCCACGCTTTATACAAGCAGGAACAACATATTAATAAATTGAATGACAAGCAGTTAGCTTCAAAGCAAAGCGCACGGTGTAAATGAGTGTTAGCGCTAATCCGTGTTCGACATGCGTATTTAACAGTACGCATGGAAAGCAGAACTGAGAGAGTGTAACCCTCACCAACAACTCCATTTGTCTGTGCGTGTGTATGCGCACATTCTATTAACATCGGCACTGTGCTATCACACACTCAAGCCCCTTGTGGCTGGTGGGGGAACAGTGGAAAGCAAGGAAGAAGTAACAAATAAATATCCAGGTCCAGAAATCATACATTTATAAAGCATTGGCACAGGATCAGTTCATTCATCAGCACGTGCAAATGTCACATCTGACTGCAAGATCAGTTCACCGAGCAACACATGTGTATTATGGATCAGTTCACTAATACATGACCTTGTGTGCCACAGATGATCAGTTCTGTGTTATGTGCAAACAGGGGATCAGTTTGCAATCGCATGCTCACACACAGTGATCAGTTCACGAAATCATCACATGCACACAGGATGAGCCCAGTACATGATACTGAGTGCGCCCCGGATCAGTCATGGAAATGTGCCAAAACGATCAGCTCACCAAGTGATAAATGGTACTCGCACAGAGGATCAGCTCATTAGGTCAGGTGTACACACACACAAAGGATCAGCCCATTAAGTAAAAAGACACACACACACACACACACACACACACACACAGAAAATCAGCTCATACACGTACAAAGGATCAGTCCATAAAGTAAGAAGGTACACATACAGAGGAGCAGCTCATTAAGGTACGCACACAGAGGATCAGCTCATTAAAGTGCGCGCGCAGAGGATCAGCTCATTAAGGTGCGCGCGCAGAGGACCAGCTCATTAAGGTGCGCGCGCAGAGGACCAGCTCATTAAGGTGCGCGCGCAGAGGACCAGCTCATTAAGGTGCACGCGCAGAGGACCAGCTCATTAAGGTGCGCGCGCAGAGGATCAGCTCAGCAGTAGACATTTTCAGACTAAAGCTTTATAAACCAAATACCATGGTGCTTTCACAATAAAAATCCACCAACCCGCGCTCGACTGTTTCCACCGAACCCTCACCGCTGATTAATTCCATCCACACCCTGTTCAAGTGCCCTCCTGCCACGCCACCTTTTCATTAAACACACAGCAAGTCTTTGTTTACCCTGCTCAGTGTTAATTATGCTAATCAGCCTAACCTCCGTCATTATCATCGCATCCATTCTAATGGGCTGCTAACGAATACATCACGCGGCTCAGAAAACAGGGCCGCAAGCCAAAAATAATCAATTACCGATTTATCACGTCCTCGTCCACACCGAATACCAACACGGCCAGACAGCTGAAATCAATTAGAGTCCATCACAACCTGTAATTGCCCGGGTTCCTTCTGGGGTTCGGGAGGTCTTTACTTGGCATTTTGGATTTTAGCCGTTTTTAAGACCTGACACGGAAAAACATGCCATTTTCCCCCAAACACTCAGACATGATTGTTTCGAAGTGTACAATTACAGACTTACAGAATTTTATTTACTAGGTTCTGGACTATGAGGCATTTTTCACCACTTAGCACGGCATGGCATCATACTTCATAAAAAAATAGAAATATGTTCCTAGTTAGAGGACCATCTCGTTATGTACGTAAACATGTCCTGAATTAGATAGTCATTCTTTTTTCCCCAAAGACAATTCCAATCGTTTCCATCTGTTATGGAATCCAGTACCAGAAACTTTCAGATCCACCATTTCTTTCTCTGGTATCCACTGGATGCTGATACAGGGATGGGAATTGTGCCCTCATTAGCAGTTATATATGCTGGAGAACCCACTCATTCCACAGCTTCATTTCCCCCCAAATTACCCCCACCCACAAAAAAATCCCATTAACAACCCCATCGCTCATACATGTTTAGATAAATACCATTAGATAAAGAAGTGAACTCAGACTTCATTGCATGGAAATTAATTGAACGCAAAAACCAGAGCGAAAGAACATCCTCTGAAATATAACCAACCACTAGTGAATAAAATTAGCTTATTCCATTTTTTTTCTTTCGTGACTCCCCTGAGTGTTCGCTGTTTAATAAACACAGCGATGTTTAGACTCTAAACAGCCTCGATGTCCTCAGCTAAACTTTCCTGCATTCATTTCCAGCGCTTTCATAATCAGGCCCTTCGACGGAAGAAACCAGCTTCACACTCCCCCACACACTCGCTCTTTTCACAGATGATATTCAGAAAGAAAGAATAAAACCCACGAGGAAAAGAGTCGACAGGCGAACAGTGTTACAAAAGCACTCGGAACAAACCAACCCATTTCAAATCACCAGAAAATCACTTACTTACTTACCATGTAGACCCTCTGATCACCCACCGGTTCACTTCATAAGTGCGGATTTACTGATGGTTGCTAATTTGTACCTGATCTACCACCGTTCCTTGAACACTTACACCTCCGTCACTGCTCTCTGGAGACAGGACCAACATCAAGACCATCAAGTATCTGCTCAGTCGTGGTTCCTTTATTAGTGGATGGGGTTGAGGGGGGCTAAAACTTTGGAGCATTGTGTAGAGCAGCTAGGCCTGTAATGTTAGTGTCGAATAAAAACAACAATATCTATTCAACCATTTATGACATGGCTGCATTAACTGAACGCCAAGATTCGAATAGAATTGAAAGGGAAAACAGGTAACTGATACTGATTCATACTGAACTGAGCCAGAATCAAATCTGATTGGCGATGAATCAAATCGTATAAGGCTTGAATCGAATCACGATTGTGCGGAATCAAATCAAATTATTTCAATGCTGAATTGAATCATATCCCTTCTGAATCGTTGCTTAGTTGAATTATAAATGCTCAACAGAATCATTTCAGTGCCACTGAATCATTTGAGTCAAATTGAATCGTACTGGTGCCGAATCAAGTCATATTGACGTCTAATAAAATCTAATAGACTTCATGCTGAATTTAATCATGCATAATTAATCATTAATCATAATCATAATTGGATCATATTGATGAGTCAGTCATGCTGGTGCTGAATCTAACTGTACCACTGATGAGTCATGTCGTAACAATCAAATCAAAATCAACTAATTTCGAGGCCGGATCAAATTGAACCGAATCATATTGGTGCTTAATCATCTATTCTGAACTCAATCATATCAGTGCTGAATTCAATTTTATCATATTGATGGCAAATCAAATTGTATTACTGCTAAATCAAATCCATTAGATTTAACACTGAATTGAGTCACATCAGTGCAGAACTGAATCATATCAGAGGGGCAACTGGTTCATACTGGTGCTGAATCAGTCATCTTGGACATGAATGTAATTATAACGATGAATCAAGACGTATCAATCAAATCAAATTCAAATCATTTCGACGCTGAATCAAATTGTAGAAATGGTAAACAAAATTCTACTGCTGCTAAATTGAATCTGAAAATTTTAATCCTATTTGGAATTTAATTGTAAAGTATTGAATCGAATCATACTAATTCTGAATCACGTCATTTCAATGTTGAATCAGATAACATCAGTGCCAAATCGAATCGTATCACTGCTGAATCGAATCATAACAGAGTTGAATCAAATCATTTCAATGCTTAATCAAACTGCATCAACGTTAAATGAAATCATTTAGTTTTGATTTGACTTGTCGCTGAATTGAAAATCATGAGTGCCGAATCTAATCATATCAGTGTTGAATCGAATCACATTAGTATTAAATTGAGTCGTATCAATAATGAATCGAATCGCATCAGTGATGAATCGAATCGAATTGTTGAATCGAATCTTATTGGTATTGAACTAAATCGTATTGGTGTTGAATTGAATCCCATCAGCACTGAATTGAATCGTGTCAGTGTTGAATCGCACTGTACCGTTGGTGATGCCAGATCACACTGAATCATTAGTCAACTGAATTGTATGGAGTCGTTATCGCTCGACTGAATCGTTCCTGTATCGTTTCTCTGAAAGAGGATGACTAGCACCACTGTATCAATGGTGTAAAAATGTGTGTCCATGGACGCTCCATAGATGCTTACCTTTCAGTGTGTGAGCGCACAGACACACACACACAGCTGGTCCATGACCCAGTTTCAGAGTGCACCATAAGGTGTGTGCCACACAATCTGGTTGAGTGTGTGCTGTAGATTAGTGACCATATGCACTTGAACGAAGGCCGCCGCCCACACACAGGGGGACAGATGGCGGGAGTCACCTTGACGGCCACACTATCGCCCTGAACGGTCGTAGCGCACCTGGACAGAACACTAAGTGAGAGTGAGGGAGGAAGGGAGGGGGACGAGCAAGAGCGAGGATTCAAGAGAGCCGACTTTCACCTTGACGTATTTTGCTCAAAATCAGGTTTATTAAATTTTAGAAAACACCATTTTTCTTAACGGTTCATAACAACAGCAGGAACAAAGTGATGAAATGTCATTTTGGGGGTGGGGTGGTATGTGGGGAGGGGGGTGGCAGGCCAGCCCCTGAGTTGAAATCCATTTCCTCTTCCTGAAGTCAAAGGTCAACTAACCCCCCCGGACAGCTTATATGTGATTAAAAAAAGGAGGGGGAAAGTGGAGGACCACGAGAGAGAGAGAGAAAATGAAAGATAGAGAGAAAGTGAAAGATAGAAAAAGAGAGAGAGAGAGAGAGAGAGAGAGAAAGAGATAGAAAAAGAGAGAAAGTGAGAGAGAGAGAGAGAGAGAGAGAAAGAGAGTGAAGGAAAAAGTGAGAGAGAAAGAAAGATAGAAAAATAGAGAGAGAAAAAGAGAGAAAGTGAGAGAGATAGAAAGAGAGAGAGAGAAAGAGAGTGAAGGAAAAAGTGAGAGAGAAAGAAAGTGAAAGAGAGATAGAAAGAGAGAGAGGTGAGAGAGAGAAAGAGAAAGTGAAAGAGAAAGTGAGAGAGAGAAAGAGAGTGAAGGAAAAAGTGAGAGAAAGAAAGTGAAAGAGAGAGAGAAAAAAGAGAGAGAGAAAGAGAAAGTGAGAGGGAGAGAATTGTTGAAGAGTCAAATAAATGGTGAAAAAGAAGGAAAATGAAGGGCGAAAAAAAAAAAAAGAGGGCGAGTGGAGAGGACGGGGCGAGGTGGTGGGGTCGGGGGTTCGGGGGCGTGTTATGTGCTGTAGTGTAGGACTCCAGGGTCACGGAGAGGACGATGATACCAGCATACTGAAAACTCCAGAGGCGTCAGGTAGAAAAGTTGAATTGCAAAGTTTTTTTTTTCAAGTCGAGATTATTCCTGCCAAATAAGGTGAGGAGTAAAAACAAATAACAACAATAAAAAAGTAACATCAAGAGATAATTAGGTTGCCCAACCGAGGTGGTGTCCCAATTTTACTTTCCCATCTCAAAAAAAAGAAGGGGTGGAGGAGACAGGGAGAAAGAAACGAGGGGACTTCAGCATAGATCGCAGAAGGAAGTAGGGGGCAGTGGGGACTGAGGGGGCGAGGCTTCACCATGATCACTTCTCAGACAAAAATTCGGGACGGGGACGAAGTGCAAACATTGTCTTTTTTTTCCTGGAGAGACTGAGACAGGGAGAGGGAGAGAAAAAGAAAGAGAACCCACGGAGGGAGAGATGCGACCCGAGCAAACCGCGAGTCCCTTGAGCAGTCCACGTATCTGTGTTTCAATGTGTTCCTCCCTCTCTTTCCATCTCTCCCCCCTCCGTTTTCAAGGGGCAGACAGAGGTGACTCCCGGCTGGGTGACCCCGCCATTGCCAGCTCGTCCGGCGGGTACACTGTTAGCGTGCATGCCCGGATCCCCCCCAGCGACTCGGGCAGGTCGAACACTTTATGCCACTCGTCCTTGTCCGGGTCGTACTTCTGAACGATCTCTACCATGCAACGATTGTTCCACGAGTACCCGCCCACCACGTAAATCTTGCTGTCGAACACTGCCACGCCCACGTCGCTTTGGCCACGTAGCATTGCCGCGATGCCCGTCCAGACGTCCAGCGCCGGGCTGTAGTACTCGCAGCTAAGGACATCGTCGTAGTCGCTGGTGCCGCGGAAGTGGTTGCCACCTATAACATAGAGCCGGTCGCCCACCGTGCACATGCAGTGCAGCCCGCGCACCGTCGTCATGGGGGCCTTCTGCGTCCACCGGTCCGCCTCCGGGTCGAAGCACATCAGCTCCTTCTGAAAGGTGTCGTGCGTGATGCCACCTGCAAGAACAATTAACAAAATATTAGAAACCTTTTCTTTTGATTCCTTCAAGGTTTCGCAAATCAGTTTCCTTCTAGAATTGAGATATTAAAAATAATATAAATAATTTTATTCTGTTATTAAACAACAGTGTTATTTAACTTCACTTATAGTTACACAGATAAGGAAGCTCGACTTGACTCGAGCTTGTCGTTTGTGTTTGGAATCTCCAGCTGTTTACTCTCAATATGAAGTCCAAAAGTCCATCACTGTCAGCAAAGCATCCTATCAGTAGGCTGAACAATCAAAACAAACCCACCCAAAGCCATTAACACAATCACACATCAAGGGGCGATCACACTAGGAACGCGATAGAAAAGCGAGTGACGCAAATTCATTTTTTGCAAATTCTGAAATTCGCGTCAAGATGTTTTGTTACTCCGTCGTGCGACAACTGGCGAGTAATTTGCGATCGGTTGGCGAAAAAAAAGGCGAATCGCCTTTTGTAAATCAGCCGCGTTTTGGTTGCAAACCATTCGACTTTTTATTCGCACGTTATTAGCGTGAACAAAATGCGAATAAAATACAAATGACGACGAAATATCCGGAACATGGCGGATGCCTGCAAGTCTCAAACTTTTCTCAAACTTTCCGCGTGCAAGTCTCGAACTCGTCGCTTTCCCTTGCGAACGAAAAACGAATCATTTGCAAGAAAAATTTTGCGACCTTCTCACGACATGTGGAGACTGTTTGAGAAGAGTGTGAGACTACTCCGCGTCAGAGCCTCGTTCTGCTACATTTGTGGAAACGTGTTTGCGATGAGTTCACCAACCAGGCGACCAAAATGCGATGCCGCGAATGCCGCTCGACAAATTCGTGACCATTTTGAGAATGAAAAGCCACAGCTGCAAATTGCCATTCGCGTCAGTCGATTTTTGAATCGCACCTCTAGTGTGATCATTCCCTAACTACTCGGTGCATTCATTCTTTAAAGGGAAGGAACATGTTTCGAGCTCAGGTGCCTCAAGGGACCAGGAAGACTACAGAAAACAACTGTAGCGGATGACCGGACCCTTGATTCTCATGCCAAGGGCTGTCCAGATCAAGAACACCCTCCAGGATGCAGAGTCATGAGAGACCCCGAGAGGCCTCAAAAACAGGATGACGAGATTAGATATTAAAAAATATCCAACAGACCCAAGAGACAAAGGTGAACATTTACTAGAATGATGGGGAAAAGGGGCCAAACCCATTGGACGGTGCTTCGCAGTGCAGACAGACGATGATCTAGAACATAGTTAGCAGGCAACCCAAGACTTTTTTAGGCCACAATGGCCAAGTGAATCACATGACCTGAATCCTACTGAGCACGCATTTCAGTCGCTGTGGGCGAAAACATCCAAAAACAAGCAGGAAGTGAGGACGGAGGCCTTGCAGAGCGCCACCAAGGAAGAAAGCCATCGTCTGATGGCGGCATCAAGTACACACCCTAGGCTTAACATAAAGCTAATAGACCATGATCCCTGAGTAGGTATTTAAACATATGCACACCCTCATTATCCCACCTACACGCTGATGTGTAAAGGCAATAATAAATAATGGATAAGCAAACACAGCGAAAATCCCACAATCCCCTCTGTGTGCGTCCTTCACCCATGATGAAGCTGCAAACTGACTGAGACAAAGGAAGCGAGACAAATAGAGAGTTTGTGCAGGGAAGAGAGGGAGAGAGAGAGAGAGGAATAAAGGAAAACGGGACATGTCTGCAGGGAGGGCTGAAAATAAAGTGCGGAACTTTCCCATCAGGCATCTGGGTGCTGGCCGAGCCGCCCCGCCTCCCTAGCCCCCCGTCCCACCGTTCTTATTTCTTCCTCTTTCCGCTTTTTCTTTTTCGCATCACATCAGGCTTCAGGGTGCATCAAGGAGAGACATGAAGGTGCATTTGAGTGTGTGTGTTTGTGTGTTCTGGATGTACTTCCTGTCTGCACTGATTTCTCTAACACTCAAAGCGGCTTCATGCTAAATTGAGCTGCGTTAACAGGATATCACATGCTCCAGTGTGCACATGCAGGTGTGTGTGTGTGTGTCGGCACCATCACACTCCCACACAGTGTTCGCTCTCACTTCAGCAGTTCTCATCTCACTCCTTCAGGCTTGTTTCCTTTTCCTTCATCCTTCCATCTCTCTTCTGCTCACTCACGGTGTGTGTGTGGGTGTGTGTGTGTGAGAGAGAGAGAGAGAGAGAGAGAGAGAGAGAGAGAGAGAGAGATGCAAAAACTGGGCCTCTGGGGCATAACATAGAATTTATGCGGCAATCCGATAAATAGAACAAATGAGAAGAGTTATACCAAGAGAGGATCAAGACAGTGTGTGTGTGTGTGTGTGTGTGTGTGTGAGAGAGAGTGTGTGTGTGTGAGTTGAAGAAGAAATGTTATCAGTCAAGACTACTTTATGACCTGCTGTCATCAGGCGAACAAAAAATAAATAAGAGTTCACTTCCTCATCCTGGGTTTTTTCCTTGCGGGGATAACACTCGGATGTTGCTGAAGACACTCTCACACACACACTCGCGCGCGCACACACAAATACCTCTACGCTTGCCCCGCCCACTTGATCCGAGGTACGTTGATGCGGTACACTTCTGCTTGTTTGTGTTTGTTTTCACTTGCAAGGCGCTAATAGGGTAACCACGGCAACAGGCAGTAGCTCAGGACAAGAATGTTAAAACACACACGCAGATGGTTTGGTGTGTGTTTGTGTGGCAAACGGAAATGGTCTATGTTCCTAAATATATCCCTGTCAGAGTCACCACACCTGACAGCTCCAGGTGTGGAGAGTGGGGTGTCTGTGTGTGAGTGTGTGTGTGTGTGTGTGTGTGTGTGTGTGTGTGAGAGAGAGAGAGACGCAGGAGACAAAGAGTGTGAGTTTCAACACATTTCACTTTCTTCCCATGTGCGTCATAGCCACACAAAAAAATGTCAACCTGGCTATATAAAGAGAGTATGTAGACACAGGAACACACACACACACACACACACACACACACACACACACACAGACAAATAGACACAAACTTTTGTAATAAAATAGAACAAAATGTTTTGGTCGGAGTCCCACCTGAAATGTACATGTAACCTCCGTAGACCGTTCCTGCGTGACCGTAGTGAGGCTCACTCATTTTGGCCACATACGTCCACTCGTTCGTCCTGGGGTTATAACATTCCACCGTAGCTGCATAGAGAGAGAGAGAGAGAGAGAGAGAGAGAGAGAGACAATGAGAGAAAGAGAGATACAGAGACCAACAGAGAGAGAGAGTGAGAGAAAGAGAGACAGAAAGAGAGAGCGGGAGACAGAGATACAGAGATGAACAGAGAGAGACAGAGATACAGAGACGAAGAGAGAGAGTGAGAGAAAGAGACAGAAAGAGATACAGAGACGAACAAAGAGAGAGAGAGAGAGAGAGATACAGAGACGAACAGAGAGAGAGTGAGAGAAAGAGACAGAAAGAGAGCGAGAGACAGAGATACAGAGATGAACAGAGAGAGAGAGACAAAGAGAGACAAAGAGAGAGACAGAGATACACAGACAAACAGAGAGAGAGAGAGTGCAACAAAGAGACACAGACAGTGAGAGAGAGAAAGCAAGACAGTGACAGAAAAATAGAGACTCAGAGAAAGAGAGACAGATAGAGAGACCAACAGAGAGAGAGACAGCAACAAAGAGACAGATAGTGAGAGAGACAGTGAGAGAAAAAGAGAGACAGAGATACAGAGACCAACAGAGAGAGAGAGAGAGAGAGAGAGAGAGAGAGAGAGAGAGAGCGCGAGCAACAAAGAAACACAGACAGTGAGAGAGAAAGAGAGCAAGACAGCGACAGAAAAAGAGAGACTCAGAGAAAGAGAGAGACAGAGAGAGAGAGTGAAAGAGAGCACGAGACAGTGAGAGAGACCAATAGAGAGAGATAGAGAGAGACACTACATTATATAGTTTATTATCTTCACTACACTCTTTACTGTAACTCCGAATACAAGCCAGTAAGTGCGGAACCTCATGGACCTGGGGAGAACCTCAGCATGAGGAACCTGGGGAGAACACAAACATGCAAAAAAACAAACAAACTAAAGAACAAAAAAAAAAAAGCCCAACAACAAAAAAAAACAAGGCAAGTGGATGAAGGACAAAAACAAACAAATAAATAAATGGAGAGCGAAAGAAAAAGAAGGAACGACAGAACAGGGAAAATGAAGATAAATGAGAGGTGAAATGAAAGCTGAAGCAATGAGAGTGACAGCGGAGGGAAAGAAGAGCGACAGAGCGCGAGAGAATGAGGAGAGTAAAGAACGACGCAATGACTTCAACCAGCAGGGAGATATACAGCGGCAATAAACGGCAAGAATCCCTCGGTGAAGCAGCACCGCGCTCTCAGCAGGAACTCCGAAGACACTTCCATGATATATGAAGGCAGTGACGTGAATTAACCTTAAACCACAGTGCTGTTGAACACTGGATTCTGATTGGTCAGAAGGTGTTAAGTAAATTCCCATGACAGCGGCTGAAACGTGGAGCCGGAGATTATCGACTGACCTTTTCCTCGCTCTAAAGTTAAACAACCGCGTACGCCATACGATCTCAGCGCTATAAAATTCAGCACCATGGACAGCGACCGAACCCGCCGAGCACTCGATCTTCATCAGTGTCCAAAATTACACACAAAAAGTACATCCAATCATTATTCAAATAAAATACTTTATTTAAAGAGCCTTTTCGATTACATTCCTTTAGAGAACCAGTTTAATTTGACCGATTATGAATTCTTTCATATTACACGAGTCCGAGACGTCAGGACGTTAATCACACCTCCAAACCTCTTCGTGTTTCATCACTGAACACATCACAAAACAACAGTGAGAACAGAAATAAATATATATATATTCTATCCTCGGTCACTAGATCTTAGCAACACTGCGCTCCGATTGGTTAATCTACTGCTGGGATATCATCCCATATTCTGTGACCTCGGCGTCATTATAGACACATTAAAGAAGCAGAAGTGGTCTTGACGCAAGTATCTCATGATAAGAGCATACTTTTAATTTTCAAGAATGATTTATTTATATATTTATTTTACAACGCAACTTTTTTTGGGAACGCGGAGTTCCGATAACGCTATCTGGCGCGATTTCTGCTAGTTTTTGACAGTAAGACTAATTCCATGAAACACAACCAAGTAGGAAGGTATTCTTTTTTATTTTTTTAAGAATTACACAGGGTGGCACCGTGATATAGTGGTCAGCACGTCCACCTCACAATAAGAACGTGGTCCTGGGTTTGAGTCCCGGGTTCAGCGAGGGCATTTCTCTTCTTGCATGGGTTTCCTCGGGGTACTCTGGTTTCCTTCAACAGTCCAAAGACATGCACGTTAGGCTTTCTGGCTGTTCCAAATTGCCCCTAGGTGTGAGTGTGAATGGTTGTGTGTGTGTTGGCCCTGCAATGGTCTGATGAGCTGTTCAGGATATACCCCACCTTTGCCGTGAGATAGACAGAGTGAGATAGACAGAGTGAGATAGACAGAGTGAGATAGACAGTTAGAGAGTCTCCAGCCTCCCT
>JBCNYH010000005.1:29602306-29618348 GCA_039654325.1 Tandanus tandanus | reverse complement strand
AATGAATAGATAGATGGAATGGATGGATGGATGGATAGAATGAATAGATAGATGGAATGGATGGATGAGATGAATCAGATGGATGGAATGGATGGATGGATAGAATGAATAGATAGATGGAATGGATGGATGGATGGATAGAATGAATAGATAGATGGAATGGATGGATGGATGGATAGAATGAATAGATAGATCGAATGGATGGATGGATGAAGCAGATGGATGAATGGAATAATTGGAATGGATGGATGAATGACTGGACGGATGGATGGACAGACCAATCAGAATCAAGAATTCGACATGGCTGTTGGTGTGAAATGAAGTGCAATTAAAATGCAGGCCATAGAAAAAAAATACAAATAAAAATAAATAAATAAATAAAGAACACTTTGTTTTCAGGAGTATCCCGTTCTACACTTCAGTGTTTTAGTACAAACCGAAACCCTTCACTCGAATCGCCGCTGTTTACAAAAGAATCCACCCGCTGCATGTTCGCATCTCATTTCAGTTGAACGTATACGCTCTCAGCAGGACGGATTCCTCTCCCGAGAAAACAAACTCGGATGATAAAGCGCCGGAGCCAAATAAATTTCTCCTAATTATCGCTGCGGCCGTTACTGAGCTCGTATCGCCATAATTAAATGCGTCGCAATGAAGCTGAATTAAAAACAGTGGCAAGAAAGAAAAACTGTGTATGAGTGTGTGTGTGTGTGTGTGTGTGTGTGTATTAGCAAGTCAACCTTGCACACGGACACAGTGCGAGGAAATCGCATAAATATGCGCCGCATGTGGTCTCTAACGATCTGCCTCGGGTCACGGAGGACTCGATAATTAGCTGATGACCTAAATAAAGCTTGTTAGAGCAGAGACGCCGCAGAAGCTGGTTGGTGTTTAACCATTCCTTTATAGCGCCTGGATTCTGGATTCTGATTGGTCAGAAATTAGCCATTTGTCTTCTGTAACAGTCAGTTAAATTTAACATGCTTCATTCTGTTTAGTTATGGATTGGCTTCCATGGTAACCGTTCACGGAGGAACTGAGATTTATGTAAGGAATCTCCAGTGTCTGGGCTAACCATAATTGTTTTAATTTAAAGAGATAGAGATAGAGAGAGAGAGAGAGAATCTTCTTCCTACCCCGGAGATGAGGAACACTTTGCAGAAATCGAGCACCGGAAGGATCTGCAGGAAGCTGGCGGCCTCCAGGGTGTCCTGCAGGTTTTCCATGTTGAGCGACAGCTTGGCTGTGTAGATGAAGTCGATGATCTTCTTCAGTCCGACTCGGTTAACGCCGTGCAGCTTGATGCACATCAGGTCCTGCTCCTTCATCCCACCTGGAAGACCGAGCACAATGAGAGGAGATGATGCGGAAAGGATGCGGTGATGCAAAAAAAACAAGACCTAATCGAATGTTTAGCAAAAACGCGGGTTAACTGACAGCTAACGTGTTTATAGTTGATTCGTTGTTGCTTGCAAGTAAAAACTGTTGCTGAACGTCACGACGGCGTCAAGGCTACCATTTACAGTTCCATATTTGTAAAAAAAAACGATCCACACATTGCATGCGAAATGTTCAAAGGAGGATGTTGACGTTGTTATATTTCGCACTTAATCTCAAGAAACAACCGCAACTTTCGGTGAACTATTTGATCACATAATGTATGTAAGCAACGCCACAGCGTAAAAATATCGCAAATTTTAATTCGATAGAAGCTTACGCTAAAAACGAGATGCGCTTTAAATCGTCAACGCTACCAGTTATAGTTAAAACGGTTTAGTATCATCAATATTTGTCAGATTCCTTCATTACAAAACAAACAAAGAAAACCGTAAACAAGCGCCTACATGGAACTTAAACGTAAATAAGGGGTTTGTTGCTGAAATTTGTAAAAAGAAACAAGGAGTGCGCACGGTACGCAAAACGTTAATTATTAACGGTATCATTAGTGTTTTATTCCGCACTTAAGCACGAGTAACAGCGTTAGCTTCCCGTGAACTGTTAGATCAAATACTGTACGTAAACAACGCCGTAGCGTAGAAACGTCGCAGATTTTAATTCTTTAAAAGTTCACGCAACTGAGACGCATTTCAGATCGTCAAAGATTCGTCCCTTAAAAAACAAACAAAGAAAACCAAAGACAGGTTGTACAGGATTACAGAAATATACCTATTTGTTCTGGCACCACATTTCAGTTCTACACAGAGACGGGAAGGAACCCCCCCCCCCCCCCCAGCCTTTGAAGTGAAACGTGTAGTTTATTATTCATCAAAAGCAGGGTGAGATCATATCGCATTGCATCACGTCACAGCATGATCCTCACCACACACACACACACACACACACACACACACCATGAGAGAAAGCGATAACACTTCAAACTCTCTCAAAAACGACAAAATAACATCATGAAGGGATTTGAATCTGGTGGGCGGAGCTACATCTCAATTAAAAGAAAAGAAAAAACATGTTGTCAGGTTAATTTTAAATGAAACAGAATTCCAATTAAACTCCATCCTCCTGGTTTCAGCCCGGACTCCCTGTGGTACAAACGTGAGCCTGTCCTTTTCATTTCTCTTTTATCTTCTGCTCTTTTATTCTCTCTATCTCTCTCTCTCTCTCTCGCTCACTCACTCACCTGTGAACATGGCTTTGAAATAGTCGCTGGATGACGCCATCATGGCTCGGTGGACAGGGAACGCCTCATCGCCGTCGCCGGCCACCAACGTGACGTCGCACAGCAGCCCCTCTATCCTCAACTGGTCGAATCCCTTGGACACGGACAGAGATGAAGAAAGGACAAAAAAACATGCTCCAATCAACAGAGGTATAGTGGCGAAAGAATTTTCAATTCATTTTGGTACAGGAACGTTATACGCCACAGAGTTCCCGAATAAAGAGGTGGGGTCATGGGAGAATCTCATACTCTTCTTTTCTTTCCGGCAGAATTTTTTCATTAATTTAATCACGGCCAATTCCACGCAAGTCCACGCAGAGGGGTCAAGGGTCAGCACATGCCTTAAATCAAATCGATGATCAATCAAACCGCTGTTCATGCGACATCAGGGGCGTAACTCACTCAGAGGAAAGTGATACCTTCATTGCCCGCATGAGCTCACAAACTCTCCTGATTGGCGAGAAAGACTGAATGTCCCACCCCTCCTTTCCAAGACCGCTGCTAATTATGCGCTCTTGGACTCTGGGTCACGGATGTTCATGGCATCATCATGATTCGCTCTTGGGAAGAGGGCACCCTGTTGGTTTATTACACGACTATCGAGCATACCAGGGGTTGTAACGCCAAAACGTCCCAGCGTTCGTATTTCCGTTTTTTTTCGATCGTATTTTTTTTCTCTTTATTTTCGATCTTTTCTTTCATTCACTTAAACTAGACCTCTGAGCAGAGACACCAGTGTTCTTCGGTCTTTTTTTTTTTTTTTTTTTTAATCTCGAGGTCTATTTGAGGTCAAACAGTTTTCGTGCTCCGTCCTGACGAAGGTGTGAATCTCCAGTGCTGGCTAAATGAAGCAGGAAGCAGGAAGTGCGAAGGTGTGCATGAGTGTGTGCTCTGATAAAGCCTGTTGGCCCAATTCCACTTTGCGATTGCGTCAGCGTGGAAAAGAGACCATAATAATTCAGACGACCTAGATTACGTGTCATGATTAGAAGAAGAAAGTGGTAATGGATAAAAGTTAAAGAGAACGAATAAATAGAACGAGCAGCATGAGGTTCAGGAAGTGCGAAGCGTGGAGAGTGGAGATCAGATAGCAAAAAAAAAAAAGAAGAAGATCGTTAAACTTGTTGGAAAGTGAAGCCAGGTCTTTTTAAAACTTCCTGACCAATAAAAACAAACACACAAGGTGAAAAATAAACAGAGGACAAAGTGCTGGCATACTAGTGACAAAGTCCTGGCACTGATAAGACCGTTGTCATGGTTACAGGGTCCCCCCCCTCCTCTTCTTCCCTTCCCTATCAGCACTCCCTCCAGCACTTATTCCTGTTTATGTTTGTCCTCCGCAGGACTCGCTTGAGGTCCAGGGGCACTCCTTTCTTTCTTGCAGGTAATGGAACAAAATGACAAAATAAGCGTCAGAGATGACAGTAACGAAAAATGTTCTCCCGGCTTCTAAAATCCAGCCCAACAAGCCACGGTGGGCAAAATGGCGGATATGAAAACGAAAATAAAGATAAAAAAAACAAAAACAAAAAAAAAAAACACGGAGCTCCTTTTCCACCCCTGGGCCTCTTACTCGTATTCTGGGTTTCCTATTGGATAAAACATTTGAAGACGCCCTGCTTATGTGCATGAAAACATTATGGGGAAAAAAGGCCGACCTGATGAGAATGGTGTCTGTCGTGATTCTGGTACACACGGTGACACATTAGGCAGATATGAGGACGCCCTCGAGTAGGTCCTGTGATGTGAAAATGGAATAGAGGCTACAAAGATACATGGTGTAATGAAGACACACTCTAATCCTTATAAGAGGGAAACATGATCAAGCACAAGGCTGAAATTAAATCCTTCTGCTGCCAAAGACAAAGAAACGAAAATAGCATGCAAGAAAATGTCAATAAGGTTCGATGGCGTCCTTCCCCATCACGCACGTACATGACTGCAGCACCAAGCGTGAGCGCCACATCACTGAGGAGATTAGAGCGCGTGCATAGCGAGCGGAACATCAGCTTTCATCCCCAGCACCATAAATGTGTGTGTGTCTGTCTTTATATGTAGGCCATTTTGTTCCCAATTGTGATAAAGTGCTGAACTTGGAACACACACACACACGGTACTAAATCTGTTGATTAATATTGATTCAATTAAACTCTGATTAAGCAGCCAATAATTGTGTGCGAGCACAGAGCTCATTTTCAATACTTCATTAGGCCACATCAATCTCTGACTGACACACACACACACACACACACACACACACACACACACACACACACACACACACACACACACACACACTCTGTTCAGTGCAGTAGGGTGTGTCTCAGGTTGCAAGACAGGGAGCATCAGAGATGCAGAGATGATGCAGTGTGAAAGAAATAAATATATTTACGACTCACTGAAGCCACGCCTCTTTCACTGATATCTGGGCCTGAGATGCTAAGGCCACGCCTCCTTTGCTGAGATCAACACACTAAGACAATGCCTCTTCTGCTGAGATCAGCATACAGAAGCCATGCATCTTTTGGTGACAGCAACACATTAAGGTCACTCCTCTTACTGAGATTGACATGCAGATGCCACACCTCTTTTGCTGAGACTGACAGAGGCCACACCTTTTCTGAGATCAACACACGCAAAATGTTTCCTTTGCTGAGCTTGACAAACAGAAGCCACACCTCTTTTGATGAGTGACACACAAAGGCCACACCTCTTAGTGAGGCCAACATGCAGAGGCCACACCCCTTTTGCTGAGATTGATACACGGAGGCCACACCTCCTTTTCTGAGCTCAACACACAATGTTTCCTTTGCCGAGCTTGACACAGAAACCACGCCTCTTTTGATGAGTGACACACAAAGTCCCACCTCTTAGTGAGATCGACACGCAGCGGCCACACCTCCTTTGTGAGATTGACACAGAGGCCACGCCCCCAGTGCTGCCAACAACACAGAGGCTATGCCACCTTTGCTGAGACCAGTACACAGAAGCCACACCTCTTTTGCTGAGATCAACTCAGAAAGGCCGCACCTCGTTTTACTTATACAAACCCACACAGAGGCCACGCCTCCTTTTCTGTAGTTGTTTTTGAGGATGGACTAGACATGTTTCCTGCTGCACTACTGGACAAACCTTTATCTTTTTCCACTCTGTACTTCATGATAATGGAGTGTGACAGCTGTCAGTGCTGTCGTCATAGCAATCGATACTGTGATCTCATCACGGATATGGCAAGCGCCACTAACGATGACATTATGAGGATATAACACGATTTTATCAATTTGTTCCACACCCACGCACACGAGAAATGTCAGACTGATCTTTCGACCAGATTCCTACATGACATGCAAGCATGAATGCAAAACACACACACACACACACACCAGGCAGCCAAGTGTCCTTTTCCTGACCTCATCATAATTCTCTCTCACCCTCACACACACACACAGTTGCCAGGTGACCTGCTGTCAGTTGCTAATGAACTTTCTCATGTGCAGCCCAGCCATGATGATGGTGATGATGAGAAAGGTTGAGGCATGTACATAAGGATGCCAGACCACACTGTGACAACCTACACACACACTCACACGTATGTATCTCCGATGGCAGGGCGCCTGTGAATGCAGATGGGCGGGTTCTGTCCACTGCATGTTATGACGAAGCGTTTAATCAGAGCTGAAACTCACTGTGATTCCAGAAAATGCTCTGCTACATACAGAACGAACGGCGGTTCATTTCTCATCGTGATTAAAAACGGTAAATATGCAACACAAACTCAGGTGTGATGCAGGATCAATTACAACCACAGATTGGTTCAGAAAAACAGGCCCAGATTCCCATGGATATCACTTACCTGTAGAACGACGGAGCTGTGCGTGTTACTGGTGAAGAAGCGGGTGTTGCCCGTCTTGGACGCCTGCAGGTGGGACGAGAGCCCCATTTCACCACAGCCAAGAGACACTTTCATATGAGCATCATCATCCTCCACCAGTGATCTACACAAACACACACACACACCAAGGAAGAGGTTAGGATAAAGAGTGTGACATGGTGGCTACTTTTAAACGTATGACTGCAAGGAGCATGTCATTCAATTTCTCTAATACAGTTTAGTTTTCCAGCTCAAAGACATTCAAGGATTGTACGCGTTTCAATAGAGACGTTTACTTTCTCATTCTATCGTTCTGTAATGACCACAACTCCTCCAAATAAAGGATAGATCAAATCAGGCATAATCAGGTCAATAGCGATGCCCATCTACGATCTGCAAAATGAACACCAGATAAATCAACCCAAAGTAGCCTCAGTTAGCGCTCCCCTGCACACCCGGTCATAGAACAAGCTGCTGTTCTGGCCTTGAGCGTTATTTATCTTCAACAAACAGGGGAAAAGTTATTTTTAAATTCACTTGAGGTGTAGAAATTGTAGACTCAGTATTTGAAAACAATGTGTACTGGGTAAGAGTCAGAAGATGATGTTGACTGACTATATCTGTCAAGTTTGATACAGCAGACCATCTTTTATTGCTGGTGTTTAAAATTTAGAAACGCTGTAGTATGTGATTGCTTTGCTTCTAACAATGCATTTATCTCTCCAACATCATTCTCTGTAGTAAAGGTGGCAGAAGGGTGACCCAAGAATCTGGCAGTTACAGTGAAGGAGGCTGAGGTGTGGCCTCTAAATTGAAGGAGGCAGAGATGTGGCCTATAAACCGATCAGTTTCAGTGAAGAAGGTTGAGGCATGGCCTATGACCCTGTCAGTCTCAGTGAAGGAGGCTGGGGTATCACCTATGAACCTGTCAGTCACAGTGAAGGAGGCTGGAGTGTCACCTATGAACCTGTCAGTCACAGTGAAGGAGGCTGGGGTGTCACCTATGAACCTGTCAGTCACAGTGAAGGAGGCTGGAGTGTCACCTATGAACTGGTCAGTCACAGTGAAGGAGGCTGGAGTGTCACCTATGAACCTGTCAGTCACAGTGAAGGAGGCTGGGGTGTCACCTATGAACCTGTCAGTCACAGTGAAGGAGGCTGGGGTGTCACCTATGAACCTGTCAGTCACAGTGAAGGAGGCTGGAGTGTCACCTATGAACTGGTCAGTCACAGTGAAGAAGGTAGAGATGTGGCACACGAACCTGTCAGTCACGGTAAAGGAGGCAGAGGTGTGGCCTCTGAATTGATTGACCCAGTGAAAGAGACAAAGGCACAGAATGTGAGCCATTCAGTCAGAGTGAAGGAGACAAAGGTGTGGAATCTGAACCAGTAAGTCCCAGGGAAGGAGACAGAACTATGGCCTGTAGACCTGTTGGTTTCATTGAAGGAGGTCGAGGTGTGGCCTCTAAACTGATTGGTCACATTTATGACAGGGGTGTGGCCTATGAACTCGTCAGTTACAGTGAATGAGGCTGAGGTGTGGCCTATGAACCGGTCAGTCACAGTGACGGAGCGTGGGGTGTAACCAATGAACCGGTCAGTCACAGTAAAGAAGGCAGAGATGTGGCCAATGAACCGGTCAGACACAGTAAAGGAGGCTGAGGTGTGGCACATGAAACTGTCAGTCACAGTGAAGGAGGCAGAGGTGTGGCCTCTGAACGGATCATCACTGGGAGTGAAAGGGACAAAGGCATAGAATTTGAGCCAGTCAGTCAGAGTGAAGGAGACAAAGGCATGGAATCTGAACCAGTAAGTCCCAGGGAAGGAGACAGAACTATGGCCTGTAGACCTGTTGGTTTCATTTAAGAGGGCTGAGGCATGGCCTATGAACCTGACAAGTCACAGTAAAGAAGGCTGAGGCATGGCCTATGAAGGAAATAGGGATGTGGCCTACGAACCTGACAATCCAAGAGTATACTGTTTGTGTCTAAAAGTTCAACAAAAGGAGGCATGGCCTCTAGAGACTAATTAGGGAGTAACCTTTGTAAATGTAGGTGTCCTTTTAATGCAAACACTTTATTTTGATTAAAATCAAACTACTGGATGAATATTAAATCCCAGTCCTCAGACATACTGCACCACAGCTTTAAGAAAAGAGCTTTATCATATCATATTACCCAGTGACATTTTTAAATTTATCTTTCATACCTTGTATCATCTCAAAAGCAGACACATTCTTCAATTCTTCACTAGTGATTAGAGCTGATGAAATGCTTCAACAGTGAGATAGACTCGACATCGACAGATGGTGCTATTGATGTCTTAGTTCCATACGAATAAAGGACTGTCCTGCTCGGGAGAAATGCAGTATTACTGAGATAATGCCGTAATGATGTTAGCAAGGACATTTAATCCACATTAATCCTTGCATGGGTGCCTAGAGCATCAATACTGAGTCTAATCTTAAGTGAAGCTACAGGCGGCAGGGTTCAGCACCATGTCTCCCCCCCCAAAAAGAAAGCCCTCAGATCGATAATGAGGTTGCTGAAACATGCTCATTTTTTTTCTCTGCACAGTCCCTTGTTTGACATTAAAGAGTGACTATAATGAGTTGCAGCCCTAAAGGAGGTCCACAGAAATGGGAATGAAACCAAGCAGTGATGACAAACATAGCAAAAGTGTATTAGGTTGGAAGACAGCAGGAGGGAAAAGCAAGAAATGGTCAAGAGAAGCATTGACTCAAGTTTATTGAGATTGGACAAATCTTGGTCAGGCATACAAGACACAAGCAAAAAGTTCCAGGGCTGTTCCTGTCATGAATGAATGAAGGATGGAACAGTTAGCTCTTGGAGGCCATTATGCTCCACACACTATCCAGTCAACACTGGAACAGGTGTTGCACAGATTTTTCTGACACTGATATTGGAGACCCTTGAAATGCTTCAGCACACCTACGGCGACGAAGCAATGAGCCAGGTGAGGTGTTCGGAGTGGCATTCATTCTTTCAGAGGGGCAAGGTTTCCTTTGTTACGATGATTTCTTGCCCATCTTGATGCACAAATGTCACTTAAAATGCTATATCCAGCTTACTGTTTCATTGCCACAGGCATGCTCAAGTATTTCAAGGTCCTCTGTTTGCAATTTTACTATTTTGACACAGAATTTGGTGATTGTGCTCTGGTCCATAGTGAAACAGCAATGTCATGAAAATGTCATGTTAACACATCACAAGACATATTGACTCACTAGGGTTAGTGTTCACTCTTGCTGTACAGGCATGACCATGCTTCTCTTAGTTTATTCGCTACAGAAATAGTCCCAGACCTTTTCGACTGTATCTAGTAAATCTTGGTACAGTATAAAATACATTTTTGTTCACTATTACACAAATCTTACCAAGGTATAAAGGACTTCCCTGATGCACCCCTGAATAAATCTTGGTAAGGTTTAAAGGCTTTGCTGAAGCACCATTAGACAAATGTTGCAAAGGCATAAAGAACTTTAATGATGCACCATAGGACAAATCTTGGTAAGGTATATAGGACTTCACTGATACACCACTGGACAAATCTTGGTAAGGCATAAAGGACTTCACTGATATATCATTGGACAAATCTTGGTAAGGTATATAGGACTTCACTGATACACATCACTGGACAAATCTTGGTAAGGTATATAGGACTTCACTGTTACACCACTGGACAAATCTTGGTAAGGAATAAAGGACTTCACTGATACACCATTGGACAAATCTTGGTAAGGCATAAAGGACTTCACTGATACACCTTTGGACAAATCTTGGTAAAGTATAAAGGACTTCACTGATGCACCATTGGACAAATCTTGGTAAGGTATATAGGACTTCACTAATACACCATTGGACAAATCTTGGTAAGGCATATATGACTTCACTGATGCACCATTGGACAAATCTTGGTAAGGTATAAAGGACTTCACTGATGCACCATTGGACAAATCTTGGTAAGGTATATAGGACTTCACTAATACACCATTGGACAAATCTTGGTAAGGTATATAGGACTTCACTAATACACCATTGGACAAATCTTGGTAAGGCATATATGACTTCACTGATACACCATTGGACAAATCTTGGTAAGGTATAAAGGACTTTCCTGATGCACCGCCGGACAAATCTTGGTAAGGCATTAAAGACTTTCCATATGCACCATTGCATTATTGGACAAATCCTGGCATATTATAAACGTTTCCTGTTGGAGTGAGTAAATGATTGTTTTACGTCTAGGCAACAATTTATCAGTTTTATTCAGGACGAGAACAATTTTGAATCCAACACTTGTTAAGGCAGAAACACACTGATGGCAATCCAATGGCCTAGACAGCAGAGAGACAGTGGTTCTTTTACATGCCTCTCACCACAGACAGTGAGAGACATGGCTGGCCTTTGATAAACCAGTTA
Source organism: Tandanus tandanus (assembly GCA_039654325.1). Taxonomy (NCBI): domain Eukaryota; kingdom Metazoa; phylum Chordata; class Actinopteri; order Siluriformes; family Plotosidae; genus Tandanus; species Tandanus tandanus. Next base: position 29,607,362 of record JBCNYH010000005.1, on the reverse strand, counting down.
GCTGAACTGGGGGGACAGCAGTGACAACTTGGTGATAGCGGGGCTTGAACCTCTGACCTTCGGATCAGTAAGCCAGCACCTTAACCACCAGACCACCACTGCCCACTTCCTGTTGGAAGACTGGACAAATCTTGGCATAGTATAACAAGCATGCTATAAAAATACTATTTTTGCTCTATTCGTCAAGTCCATGTTAAGACAGATGACGTTTCTGTTGTCCTCTTGAAAAACCTTGGCTTTCTTCCACTCCATACATAATGATAAGAATCCAGCTACAGATTTACTGGATGGGATACTGACTGAAATACATCAGACATTTGGTAACAATAATGAATAATCAAAACCCTGAACAATGATGACCAGGTCAGTCCAAATGATACTGCAGCACAGACTCAATGTCCTATAATCGCTGCATACCAAAGAGCAAACACTTGCCATTGTACTGCTGATGACAGTGTGAACTAGAAAGAGAAAGGAAATATAAGAAGAGGAATTACACTTTGACAAGCTGAAGAAAGGCTGAAACGAGATCGCTCCCCTTCTCTCTACCAGTCACTCCAACTTGCCTCCCGACTGTGGAATTAGCATAACATATTCTGTTAATAATTCATCATTAAGGGACACTTGCACCCAGCCTGTCATTAGCAAGTGCAGGAAGGGAGCTGCAGGTACTGGCCAAGAGAACATCTGTTATTACCACACACACACACACTGACCTGAACACACTCTGCTTTTATTACCCAACATCCCTTTCAACTCAGCTGGAACGCCTCCAAGCTCGGGCACACAAACACACCTTTTGCTCTTTTTTTTCTCTTTCAACTCGAGGCGATGGGATGAGGTTCAACCAGCCGGGTCCATGTGCTCGCCAAGCTAAATGTCAAAGTGTTTGATGGTGGTCTTGTAAATGCAAATGAACATAAAAAAACAACCAAAAAAAAAAAAAAACCAGTAAAAAGAACAACAAGAGAGACGACGACCATGAGCTTGTTTTGAGAAGCAACCTGGCCTTTTGAAGCCTCCTCCTCAGCAGACTGTAGAACTGATTATGCTCAAGAAACTCTTTTATTTCTCATCAGACAATACACGATGAAGTCCAGTTCCTGAGTAACAACCAATATTCAATTCTGGACATCTAAGAAGTCCTTCACATCACCATGGTAACTATAGCTGTGGAACTAGAGAACCTTAATCCTTTTTGGCTCACTCATTTACTGAAGAGGGACCATCAGTTTAACCATCCAAATATGTTCCTTAATAAACATATACCATCTGAAGATTTGAGTGAAATGAGTAAAATGTCATATACAGGGGTAATGCGTGTTCAGAACTACAGTGGTCAGCACTGGCCAGGTGTTGACCGATTATCATTAAATATTCAGCTTTTTACAAGATATCAGAATTGCCACATAAACTTGTTTCCTTGCCAATAAAAGTGGATATCTGATGCTACCATCGTAAATAACCTACATTTGTGTAGTCTGGCTTAGTGTTCCATCGAGTGTTACTGCACTGTTTGAAATGTGGATGTGAAGACACATCGAGAACAACCAACCAACCAACCAACCAACACATCTGTAGTCCGTCTCTAACGAAACGTGGGCTAAAGGTATAAAATAGCTGAACATACTGTAGAGGTGCAAAACTTGCTAAAGGTGACCTACAGCTATGAAACTAGCTAATTCTGAAATGTAAATTGAACTAAATCTGCCCTAGAGGTGTAAAAACTAGCTACTTCTGCCACAGAAATGTAAAATTTCCTAGACCTACCCTAGAGCTGTAAAACTAGCTAAAAGTTCCCTAGATGCGTAAAATTCGTTAAATGTAAGCTAGAGGTGTAAAACTAGCTACTTCTGCCACAGAAATGTACAATTAGCTAAAAATGCCCTACAGGAGTAAAACTAGCTAAATATGCCCTAGAGGTGTAAAACTAGCTAAAATGTTCCCAAACCTAACGTAGAGTATGCATCAAGTACAACCAATCAATACATCTATAATCTGTCTCTAGCTAAACATGCGCTAAAGTTGTAAAACTCCCTAAAGGTTACGCTAAAGGTTACAAGGCTAGCTAAACCTCTCCTGCAGATACACAATAGTCCCAAAAGATCTGCTAATTGGTAGAAACGTTGACCATGCACTGAGTAAACTTCCCTATAATCCAGGAGAAGCCATGAAGGATGAAACATGAAATGGACTGAAGGGAAAGACAGCTTTATTTTTCTCCTTGTTGTCTCATACAACTGTCTAAGTAGTCATGTCTGAAAAACAAGGTATGCAATTTTGCAGTTAAACACTCACTATGTGTCCACAATCACGGTAAAAGCAAGCTGTTTAAACGCTGCCAAGAAAGGTTTGGAACTGGACCAGATGAGTTCTTTACCAAGCATTGCAGGGAGGTAAAAACTGGAGGGAGTTGGTTGACCTTTAAGAAAAGTCTTCTATACATTTATTAAAAAAACAAAACATTCTGAAACGACACAATAATATATTTTATTTAAGTACTACCTTCGGATATGTAAATCACCACACCCATCGCTAATCGTAAATCGTAAAATCAGGTTTGTCTTTTTATGCTAAACCTTCTTGCCGACTTCCGCAACGTTGCTGTTCGACAGTGTTTACAGTCTTGAGGAACAATGTACTGCAAGTTCACGTAACTCCATGTTCCCTTCTGTATTAATTAATCAGCGAATATTACCAGACGCACAAGGTGTTACGTAAATGCTGGCGACACTCCAAGTACTCTCGGCTTCACTTTGGTCACCATGACATCGCACGTTTGATGTTCATTTCACGCACCGCCATTCAACACGCGCTCTCCACCTTTCTCTTTCATGTCCACCACTTCAAACCTAAATCACGAGTGCAACATTAGATTTAACCCACCATCGGACATTAGGGTTCGTTTAGATAATTGGTACAGATTGAGGGTCATGATAATGACAGTGATAAGCACTTCTTTCATAGGACAGGAAGTAATGAGACTCTGTCCATAAATGGTCAATAAACCAGTGATTTTTATTGGTGATAAAAATAATGTCAAAGCTGCTGGCATGATCAAGCATAACAGCGTTTGTCCAAGCAGAATTCATTCACTGAAGCATTTCATTCCAAATAGGATCACAAGGAGGCTGGGGGCCTATCGTAGCCGACTCTGGGCAAAGATGTGGTACACCCTGAACAGCTCACCAGACCACTGCAGGGCCAACACCCACATAACCATTCACACTCACACCTCGAGGCAATCTGGAACAGACAATTAGCCTAACGTTAATGTCTTTGGACTGTGGGAGGAAACCGGAGTACCTGGAGGAAACCCACACATTTTTTCCTAAATAAATAAGACCGGTACTGCCTATTGTGTGTATGAGAGCGTGTGCGTGTGTGAGTGCACATATCATCTTCTGATGTCAGCATCCCTAATCTGAGGTGAAAATTAAATCCCTGTGTTTCCTTTTATCACTGCAAGATTAAACACCTCTGTCCATGACGCCACAGCGAAGTGTAAAATGTGTGCGTGTGATACATCAGCCATCCTCCTCTCCCTCTCTCTCTCTCTCTCTCTCTCTCTCTCCTGGCAGAGTAATGATGGAGGAGGAAAAGACCCATTACATGATAAATGTGTTTTTAGAGGAATAACACGAGGTGTGTAAGAGAGCGCCTCTTGCTCGCAAGACATCCATTTTCTGTTACTTAACGTTGTACGAGGGCAAAGAAGTGACAAGAGAGGATGACACATGCTACAGTTATGGCCATTACGCTAAAATGGTTATGTGACAGTCAGCCAGCCGAGACGTGGCGATTCCGCACATCTATATTCGGGAAGAGGATGCCCAGCCACACGGCATTAGCTTAGCTAGGGTGCAGCTGGCGGTAAAATTTATGGGAAAAAATAGTGGTTTCCAGGGACAGCTTTCATTGCGCCGCTGAGCCCATAATTATGGAATCCAGTTAAAGGGAGTAATCGATGATAGCGCGCTCGAGTCTCCTCATAGATCACCAATTAACCAAGCCAATTGATTACTGTCCACACCCCCTATTCTAACACAACCGCATTTAGGTACCTGGAGTTCAGCTCTGGTTGTCTTATTTACTGCAAAGCTTAACTGCGCGTTAGCATGTCGCTGAACGACACTGAAGCACGAAACCTGGACACTAACACTTATAAAAAGAGGTTTTCTACTAAACATGGTGATGAGAATAACAACTTCAGCCTAAGATCAAAGTACTAATTCTCACAGAAATAAAAAACAAACAAGAAATTAGCATAAAAAAAGACAAAATTTTAACTAGAATTCATTTTTTCCCCCTTTTTTTAGGCAATTGTCTTCACCATGGTAACTCAAATTGCTATCAAAATTACATCGGACACCATTCCTGATCGATGACGGTGTAATTTTAGCTGTACAAAGTCAGTTTTTTTTTTAATGTATGGACATATCTGAGTGAAATGTTGATATTTCTGACATTTTTTTCACCTTTTTGTTGTGATTCCACCTTTGCTAAGCCTTTGTCTTAAGAAAAGTCCAGCTAGCTAACAGCATGATGCTAGCGTATGCTCTAAAGACATTAAATGGTTGCCTAGCAACAGAAGCCTTGCAGCTTTGACCCCTTGAACAGAGAGCGGATCATTTGTCATGGTTGTAATTTAAAAACAATACCGTGTAGTTTAACTGTACACACACACACGAACAAGAAAAGAAGAATGTGTGCTGGTTCGGTAGGAATTCCAAGTTGGTTGTGGTGGCTAAAAATGCAGTTCTGTGTGTGTGTGTGTGTGTGTGTGTGTGTGTGTGTGTGTGTGTGTCCACTCTTAAACAGTGGTTTGTCTACATAACGGACATTAATTTTAAGGGTGTTTAATATTATATGGCAAAGTGTGTGTGTGTGTGAAATAATTTCGCCACATGTATATTAAACTGACAGATATCCAGCACACTGAGCTCTCTAAAAATAGCCTACCTAGCCTACTATACCTCCCTAAACACACACACACACACACACACACACACACACACACACACACACACACACACACACACACACACACACACAC
>JBCNYH010000005.1:29585798-29602206 GCA_039654325.1 Tandanus tandanus | reverse complement strand
GGGATTGCAGAGAGAGAGAGAGAGAGAGAGAGAGAGAGAGAGAGAGAGAGAGAGCAGGAAGAGAGAGAGAGAGAGAGAGCAGGGAGAGAGAGAGAGAGAGAGCAGGGAGAGAGAGAGAGAGATCGAGAGAGAGCAGGGAGAGGGAGAGAGAGCCGGGAGAGGGAGAGAGAGAGATCGAGAGAGAGCAGGGAGAGAGAGAGCAGGGAGAGAGAGAGCAGGGAGAGGGAGAGAGAGCAGGGGGAGGGAGAGAGAGCAGGGGGAGGGAGAGAGAGCAGGGGGAGGGAGAGAGCAGGGAGAAAAGAGAAAACGCAAGAAAAGGGATGGAGACAAAAGCGAGAGTGAGAGAGGGAAGAGATAGACAGAAAAGAGAGGGAGAGGAAAGACAGATAGAGAAGAGAGAGAGGAGAGAAAGGGACAGAGGAAAGGGACAGAGAGGAAAGACAGACAGAAGAGAGAGAGAGAAAGAAATGAGAGAGACAAAAGAAAGAGAGATAGGGACAGAAAAGAGAGAGAAATAGAGAGAGAGAGAGAAATGAGAGAAAGGGGGATAGAAACGAGACAAAGAGGACAGAAAAATAGAGAGAGACAGACAGAAACAGAGAGAGAGGGACAGGAACAAGAGAGAGAGAGAGAAACAGTGAGCAACAGAGAGAAAGAAAGAGCAACGAGGGGGGGGAGAGAAAGAGAGAGAGAAGAGAGATACAGCAATTACAGAGAGAGAAAGAGGGTAATAAAGAGGTAGAAAAGGGAGAGAGGAAGGAGATCTCTGTGCTAGATCAGGTGCTGGTGGACGCGAGGTCTCTGGGAGACGAAATGAGTTTAGTGCTGATGATGTAAAAGTGAAGTCATGTTCTGAGAGAATCAGTACAATATTCCACCGCTGATGGGAGTGTTCGTAAACACCAGGAGTTCAGAGAGACGCTGATAACCAGGGTGTGTTCTATCGTTCTGTCTGTCTATCATTCTATCTATCTATGTATCTATTTATTTATTTATTTTTGAGGAAAAAAACAATTCTCAGTCATTGATGTTAAATAATAATAATAATAATAATAATAATAATAATTTATTTTAAAGAAATATTCATCATGATAAAAAAACAACAACTTTAAATTATTCAGAATTTTTATTTATATAAAAATGTAATGGAAATATTTTCCATTTTTAATTAGAGTAATTTTTAACAGCCATTTAACCAACCGAGTTTTATTAACTACTACATTTCTAAATTAGCTACTATTTATCTAACCGACTACAATTCATTCAACCCATGCTTCTTATTTAATTAAAAAAAATAATAATAATTATATATATATATATATATATTTATCAACCAGGTATCTTTACAGTCCAGTAAAAGTAATTCCCAATTTTTTTTAAACTCCGGAATGCTTGATGGAGAGAATACCCTTCCGGAGAGGAATGAGGATGTAAGTGTGCCTCTGGGCCTCTCCTGCCGGGTCAGTGCTCTTTCAAAGAAGGAAGGAGGTGGGCAAAAATAAATAAAATAAAATAAATAAAGAACAATAAAAATATAGGGGGAGGAGGAGGAGGAGGACTCGTTTCTGCGATTATATCCATCTCTGTTTCAGACAGCTGACAGCACGTCAGGGGAGAAGCTGTATAGCGAGTGTGACGTGATGCGTGTCAGAATTCTCTCCATTTCTCTCTCAGAGGAATTAAATAAAATCTACTGAAGCAAACCGCAGCGGAGAAACACCACGAGCAAACAAACGGAGGTCTGAATTCAAATCAGCACAGAGAGGAGCCACAGATAGAGAGAGAGAGAGAGAGAGTGTGAGAGTGAGAATGAGAGAGAGAGAGAGAGAGAGAGTGTGAGAGTGAGAGTGAGAGAGAGAGAGAGAGAATAACACACAGAGAAAAAGAGCGAGAGAGAAAGAGAGCAAAAGAGAGAAAGAGTGAGACACAGAGAGAAAGAGAGAGAGAGGGAGAAAGAGAGAGAGAGAGAAAGGGAAAGAGAGAGACACACACAGGGAAAGAGAGAGACAGAGAGAGACACACACACACAAAGAGAGAGAGGGAAAAAAGAGAGAGAAAAGAAAGAGACAGTGAAAGAGACACACACAAAGAGAGAGAGAGAAAAAGAGAGAGAGAGAGGGGAGAGAATGAAAGAAAGAAAGAGAGAGAAAACAGATCACAAAAGTGTTAAAAGGAAAAAAAAGGAAGAAAGCCACACTTGCCACCCCATGGATCCAGACACACACACCGAGCTTCTACCCTCTGCTGGACGTACGAGGCACTGAGGACTCGGAGGCGCACGTGGTGCTCCTTCCTCTCCCGTTTAATTAAGTGCTAAACGTGTGGTTTGGAGAGGCTCGTCTATTCCTAGCAGTCTATTATTAGCGGTAATTAAGAGCAGAGCGGGTTCAGCCACGAGCAGCAGCCAAGACCACTAAAGAGACCCCTGTTACCTCGTCCGCCTGCCCTTCATTCGGACGCGAGAGGGACTCCTGCCTCATGGACGCTCGAGCAGGTTTATCCGGGGGCTTCTTAAAATTGGGAGAAAAAAGTTCTGCTGGGTTTTTTATCCTCAAAACTACAACAAGCAGGAACACCAGAATTCAATTCCTACCAACATCCGCATCAAACACATCACGGGGGGTACAGCTGCTGCCACGGGTCACAAAGGGTTGAGGGTCTGAGGGCTGAGGGTCCCACCCCACCAACAACCCAAAGTTATGACGTCTAAATAAGGATAATTAATATTCGAATTTTTTCGTGGAATATTCAAGTCGACCTTCTGTAGAATTGTGAAACAACTTTACATAAACATCTCGCTGCGCGACACGACGCAAATATGAAAGTTCATATGGAGAAGTTCTAAAGTGACCGCCGAGAGAATGGAATCTCCGCACTCGGCTCACGCAAAGAAGCCTAGCTGAGATCGGCGTGCACTTGGAACGTGGTCACATGCAGCGTGTTGGGGGACTGAGCCGGCTGAGTATTTTTGGCAGGGCTCAAAGGAAATCCTCCATTAATCTGCATTTAGCGTTTTCAAAGCAGTTTGGCAGAGAGAGAGAGAGAGGGGGGGGGGGGGACTCATCCATGTGATGAAAGTAACTCTTTCGTTCAGCCTGAGCAAGCACTTTCGAGAAAAAAAAATGAGGTAGCAAATGCATTGCATAAATATTCACCACCACCACCACTACCTCTGCTGCACCAGACCCCCCCCCCCAAAAAAAAAAAAACCCAAACCCTTTCGTAATAACACTACCTGGACACTGCAGACCACTCTGAGAACCCCACGGGTGAAGCGCGGTGGTGGGCGCATCATGTACAGAGTTACTCACCGTCTCTTGAATTCTTCTTTGATCAGTGCCTTCTGTACACGCCGTTTTATTTCCTCATCAGAATAAACAGAACTTACCGTGTGCCATCACATAACGGTTCATTTCGAATGCTGTCCAAAAACTTAATCATCCAAATATAAGCAGAGACTGGCAATAGCATAATACTCAGGTCAACCAATATCCAAAATGGCTGATCGCAGAACCCAACAGTTTAGGTACAAATGGATTTATGGCCCCAATATTAAAGAATAGGCATGTTTTGGGATTTCTAGAATTGTTCTTACCATGAGCTCATGTACAGATCACCTCCAAAATGTAACGGTTTGTTACCGGTACCACACTGTACTCTAGAAACAAAACTTGGCGAAAACACAACCTCCTGGCAGAGGTAACAATATAAACACTGTGTATAGAAGTTGAAGTACTCATACATTTTTCTTTATTTAAAAAGATAAAACTTTGAAAAGTGCATTATTAAAGAATCGAGATTAGCAGGTCCAGCTTTTTTTTTTTTTTTTTTTTTTGACGCCTTGGTCCCTCCTCTCATTCCCACCCATGGAAACAAAGCCACGCCCCAAAAACAGTGCGCAGAAAATTAGGGTTTTTAAAGGAGTTGTCATGACGTTGTTTTCGCAAAGTTAGTTCACAAAAAGTCATCCAAAAATGCCATGAACGTCCAAAATACTTGTCTAAATCGACAGTTTCTGAGCCCGATACGGCATGGAAACGGATTGCAGCAGGAACTTTTTGAAATCTTGTTGGGCTGAACCCAATTCATGTCTCGCATCCTTCATGAGCCAAAATCCGAATAGCTGCAGGAGAAACAGATAACTGACCATTTAATCAGTCCGCTCACGCCCAATCCTCCAGCATCCACACACACACCATACTCTCCAAGGTATAAATAATCCAACACACACACACACACACACACACACACACACACACACCCCTCAAGGGTCTGAGTCACCACTTGAAAAATAAGACGAACCCACACACGGATCCCACACTGGAGAACATCTCGAGACATGTAATGGATAAACACTAATCAGTGCTTTGAGACCCAATTTATTTGGGTCTTGTTCAAATAAACACCTTCCTCTTCTTCTTCTTCTTCCCTGCTTCTCAATGGGACTCAAAGTGAGCTCTGAAAACAGCGAGGCGTGACTTCTAAACTAAAATTTAACATGAAATGTCGTGGATCGAAGGTTCATTTCATATCATCAACAAATGTAAATAGGGATTATTATTATTATTATTATTATTACTACTAAAATCCTTTAAAATTTTTTAACCAATTACATCGCGCAAATAATCTGGCACTCATTGGTCAACAAGTCATCAGGTAACGCTGGGCAACGACAATTGCTATAACAACATAAAGTAACAAAACGTTTGTTCGGTGTGCACGTTTTTTGCTTGTTTTATCAATTAACAATATGGACGACAATATCATTTATTTCAGGTTTTCAGAGGATCACTCGTCACACGGTACGAAACAATCCTGGTCAAATTCTATTAAAAAAAAATAAAATAAAAATAACTCGAAGCACCCGGAGAGCGCAAACCTCCGCCAAGCCAGGAAAAAAATTTAACAGAAAGTACAGAGCACCCTCTGCTGAGCAATATCTTATGCAACTGAACTCCACATGTCCAAAAAAACCCAAAACAAAACAAAAACAAACGCCACCTCCTTTGTGGAGGCAAAAATACGTCATGTCCTCTATGTAAGGTTAGACGATCAAGATCCTCGTCCAATAAACCTGAGACTAAATAACGTTTGTTTTTATGTGACATCGCTAACATGGACAATTTTTGCCAACGCCATCATTATTAGCATCGTGTGTGTTTGTCGTCCTCCTATAGGTGACTTTTGACCAAAGAATTTAACCCTCTTTTTTACTATTTGTCTGCAAAAACCTTGACTTCATATATTAAGAGTAAAAGACAGCTAGAGAGGTAGAAAGAAAAACCACATACATTGCACAGTACCTGTCGTGCAGCCCCAAGGCCATGGTGTCCCCTCGATGCACAGGGTAGTCCATTCCCGCGCACTCAACCGCAGCGCACCTCTGCAAACAGAAACACCAGTCAGCATGTACAGCAGTCAATCACGTGATAGTTACATCTACGCTATAATTCACGATTTATACTCGAACCAGTCGGGGTTTTTCTCCACAGCATAATATCCATCTCCAAAAGAGGAAGATAGAAAGAAAACAGTACATGTGTGGAACCCAGCAACACACAATTAGAGAAAGTGAATGTGGTACAACCTTATAAATTTAATTATTACACGTCCTTAGTCTAAATATTAAAAAATTAAAGCTACAGTATGCAGTTGTTGTTCTTTTGGAAAGAATTACAAAAATCAACCCAAATATCAAACGTTCCAGCTCAGATACACCAAGCTTTAGGCACAAGAGAAGTCGAAATTCATGGTGACTGGCACGAGGCAGAGCCAATCAGAACAGAGAGAGAGAAAAGAAATTTGCATGCATAAGTAAACGGGATTCCTGACCTGATAAAACATTTATTTGTTCTCTACTTTGGTGGGAAGTTAGTGAAGATACTCCTTGTTGTGACATCTGGATCAGTAACCAGTTGTTAAGTTGTTCTCTTAGAAAATTCGGTGCTTTTTTCCCCTCAACAAAGTGATACAATTTTTTTTTATTTCCTCGATTATTGGACATACTGGTCGCAAAATTCCATGAACTTTCAAAGTTGGAAATTTTCCAAGAGAATTAATGGAAATGAATCGGAAATTTGCAAAGTTACACGTCAGCCTTAACTTTAATACAGGTGGAAAAAATACTGCAGCACAATCTTGGTTAAAACAAATCTATTTCAGCTAAACGTATAACCTGCACTGTGGATTAACAAATAAATATTCCATAATAATACTGTTAATCAAAAAAGGAAAAAAATCTTTGCATGCACTCATGACAAAACAAAATGTTTATATTTATGTATACGATACAGTTTCTATAAATTACCCTGAAGTTCCAGGTAAGTCCTGTTAATTCCCGGGGAAATTTCCATTTCCAACTTGGAATATTTCCAAACTACCCCAGTTTAGGCTCCCAAGGAAAGTTACTGCCCCTGTCCAATCCTATTAAACAAAAATAATGGGTTGAAATTTTATAAAGCTACTTCCAAACTCAAAGCACGCAACACGAGCAAAACAAGCCAATAGATAACTCGGAGAGTGCAAACCTTCACCAAGCCCAGGAATCCCCCACCTGAACGTCCTGTGGCGAGATACTTACCTTGGAGAATCCTACCGGCTCAAAGTAAATTTTACTGCCAGTACAGACGATAACGACGGTTACACGAACCATTCTGACCTCACCATTCCTTTACCATGATCTCGTTCCCCTTTCCGTCTTGTCTTATTTTAGAACCCTGGACAGCATATGGCACGTCTATTAATATTTTCTTCTGCTGCTCACATTTTGGGGCGTTGTCTGCCATCTGGGAGTTCAAGCGCCCTGCTGGGTTACACGAGCAGGGCTGAGCATGGGGAGAGAAGCAATGTTTGGGAAACAGTGAGTCCAACAACTCTGCAGTAATTAATTGTAGGGCAGAAATGCACGAAACTGGGATTACATCATCAGCAAGCAATGCCAAGAGTCCTAACTGAAACTTGGCTTTGGATATACTTCCTCAAAAGTTTTTCTGAGATGTAAATTCGAACAATTTTGTTGAACTGGCATTCATTGGCAAGAAAACAAAACACTCATGCCTGAATCCAACTATGTTTTATTTACACTACTACAGCTTTCAAATATTAATACCTACCAAATATACAACCCGTAAGGCAATATTGCATTTAGAAATTGGTTGCTATTTAATATTTTCCACCTTATCCAAATCCATGTTCATTATGTTACAGCAGACAATATTATTTATATCACGTCTTGCATGATGCCCCTGAACTAAGCACTTAGCATGTGCCTACTATTAAGTTCTGTTGCCTTTTTGCTGGCCTTGACCCCTGACCCTCCGAATGCCTGGTGATAAGCTGTAATTTATAGGCGTGTTGATGACAGTTATAACTGGCTGCTTTATTTATAACCCATGTCTCTGGTCAGAGGAAGGAAAACAACCCTAGTTCACGATCAAATAGGAAGCAGTTCATTAGAATGTGCCATTGAGGTAATCCGTGTTCACTTGCCCCGCTGTCCGGGTCAAGTCTCAAGTCAGCAGCTCTCAAGATCAAGTCAGCAGGTATCATTTCAAGCTCACATGCAGGTCTGTGCTCACACTCCAGTCCGGGCCAAGTCCTAAACAGGGTCACTGGGAGAAAATCAAAGCCTGAATAAGCTCGAGTTTGTCAAGCCTCAAATTCTGAATGAGCAAGTTCAAGCCAGGGTTCTGGACATGGCTTGAGTCTGGAACTTTGTGCTACTAAATGTGGCCAAGAATCATCGATTTTCTCAAGATGATGACATTTGACTGACATCTCAAACAACCAACCACCTTTCACCAATATACCTTTATCTCACTGCCAATTATCAAAGGTTCTTTCACTGATTTGTCAGTTACAAACAAATCCTTTTAAAATATTATCTTTACCCAAAAGACTTTACCCAAAGAGAAAATGTAGGTGACACCCAACTCAGACCCTGAAAGCATCGACAACTTGCATCTCTTGGATTCAAAAGCTTTCCTGATAGGTCACCACTAGGGGGCATAAAACAAACGTTTAAAGAAAGTCTGGTGAGCCAATTAGATCACCTCCTGAAGACAAACAAGCAAGACATGACAGTTACCACACCCAACCCCAAGACTTGTTTGAGATACTTTTAAGGATTCGTACAAACCGTGGACTTGGACTTCAAGTCACCATCTCAGTCACCAGATGGACAAGCTGGCTCAAATCAACATGGCCTCACTCCCGGGATCATATTTTCATCTCCTTTTCTGCCTCCCACACTCGAAAGATTTTGTCTGCCTCCTGAAGTCCTGGTGGTTTGGTGTGAGCCGAGTAGGCCTCCACAATCAGTTCAAGCCTAGCGTCTGTATGTTTGTTTTTAAACACCCACTTTTCACAATCCATCAAATCCCTACGGATAAACACCGAGTCCCCACAACAGAAATTTGACATTTCACTTGGAAATAAAGCAGAACTGTTTTAAAAAATGTTTAAATATCCAAATTTGGCTAAGCGCAAACATACAGTGGGTCGTGGGTGGGACATCTGATATGTCCGGACGAAGAAACCATGCACCATACGGACAAACTACCCTGTAATTATGCTCCTCTAGATTAAGACCCGTTGTGGTTCGTGGTTAAAGAGCGACCTATGTTACTCGAACCCGAAATCATTCTACATTGTTATTGGCTTGCCCAAGGGCTGCGATTGTGTGAAACCCACTGAAACGCTGTACACAATATACAAGTAACCACAGTTCCCAGCAATCTAATCCAAGTATGCAGGTCAAAAATTGATAACAGACCCTACAGTAGTTATCGCAGTAGCTACTTGACAGCATAATGTCTAAACTGGCCGGTGGTAGTTTAACACTTTAAGCGGCCTTCACACTACAACAAATTGGCCCGGCGTACCGAGAATTTGCGGTCATGTGCTGAAGTTCGTTGTGATTTCATTGTAATACATTTTAGTAAGTTCCCGTACTTTGTCATGCCATTTGCGCATGCATAAAATGCCAGTGAGCAGCCCGTGCGAAGCCAGACACCTCTGCGCTATGGGAACGTCTTGTTTGTCCGAAGATTGTGGCTAGTTAAAGGTAAGGCCTCATTCATCCACACCAAGTGAGCTATTTTCATTATAGCTGAGCGGACTTCTTGCTCATCATCCACACCCGAGCTTGAATTCTTTCTTCATGGCCTTGGGCTTCTTGGGCTTCCCTGTTGGAACTCTTGAGGAAATGCAGGCTATACAGGCCGGATGGACAAGTGGAGATGTTTCTGTGAAAAGTTGGGACTGGGAGACCTGGAGCTTGAGGCTTCTTGGGATGCAGCTGCTTCTTCGGGTGAAGGTGTGGGTGGTGGAGGCGGAGCCTTGCATGGTTGCCTGAGGGACGGCTGCTTCTACTGGGGCATCTGCTTCTTCTTGAACTTTTTAGGCATCTTTGGATCTCGCACCATATGACAGGGAAGAAAATTTGTTCGGGCAGTGGGTGACTGTTTATACCTGCATACAAATGAGATGTGAACGGTTTATATTTGCGCCACATACCTCGTTATCCATCTGTTAAAACGTTTGTTAACATTCGTCTAGCATTTGATTTGGCTTGTTAATGATGTGTTATCAGATGGTTTTGATCTTGTTCCTCTCGTAGTCAGTTCGTTGTGTCCAGCCCTCGGGGATCAATTCGTCGGGGATTTTGTGTGTATTCGGACTTTCGCAACTCGTCCATGTTCGTTTCTTCAATTCATCAGTGTGAAGGCTGCTTTCACCACCGTACCGTGAACTGGCAAATGCTTGGCAGGTTAAGTAGTTTTTAAGTGATGTCAAATACTGGCTAAACTAGCCTGACCACGAATGACCATGCATGGGTTTCTGAATACGAGAAAAGAAGCATCAGGCTCTTTTATATTTGCATACCCTTGCTTAGTTTGCATCGTCACAGTAGGAACCAGACACGGTGATAGATGCAGGCCTAAGTGAGTACACCAAGGAGACCAAAAGGATGATCATTAACTGGTGACACAAACTCGATACCTCGTGTCACATACTTTAGTTAAGTTGCCAGATTCTGTTATAGAGTGGGGGGGAAAAAAAAAAAAAAAAAATTATATATATATTTATTTATTATGTGGTTATATCTACTGCCAAAGAACTGCAAAACAATTTAACACTTCATGCCACTGTAAGGGGTATTTTCTAATATTTAATTGTCAAAAAAAGTTCTTCTTTGCTACACCAAGACTAAAAAAGTGTCCGGACACCAAATCTAAGCCATTTTTATTCAACTTAAAACGTTCTGGTGTAAATTTTGTGACTTTAATGTACGATGTTGACTAAACGCTGGTTGTGTAACTTAAGGAACAAAACACTTCGGGTTTGATGCGAGACTCGAGCAGCGATGCAGTACGGCATACAGAAGCCTGTTCGCTTCGAATACAACCCGAGGCAGAGTTACAAGCCTGAAGCAAAGTGTGTGTAGGCTTTTCTGCAGGGTTATGAGTCATATAATAGACGCCGCTGCTGTCACATTCAATAAGAAAGTCGATACTGAGGTGTCATCATTCCTATCTATCTTCATGACGGACGATGTATAGCGTTGACTCATCGGGACTTGGTATTGGCAGGTGCATCGCAAAATAAACAGGAAGAAAAAATAGCTCTTGGAGGTACATATAGTATAGAGCAGGTGTTTCAGCAGTGGAGCAGTGGTGGCCCGGTGGTAGGGTGCTGGCTTTTTGACCCAAAGGTCGGGGTTCCAAGCCCCAATAACACCTGGTTGTACCTGCTGTCCCCCCAGTGCAGCTAACTGGGTTATCAAAGGCCGGCCACGTCTCTCACTGTCGGCTTTCCAATCTACTTGGTGCTTCGTTATTCCTTTTGCTCTTTGGTTCCCTTTGGTACCAGCACTCAAGCGGCGAATACCATCGTCCAGATAAAAACATTGAGCCGGTCCTAAAAACGCCAGTTATAATTATTTCTCAGGAGAAGAAAAAAAAAAATACAAATCACTACGTTTTTCTGAAACAGTGTCTCCGTCCCATAATTTGTTGTTGTTCTGAAAAAATGCCTAGAATTTATAAAATGTATGAGATATCCTAAACAGTGGAACTTCCTGATAGTCCCTAGTTTCACTGAGTTGACGGAAACGGATACACATCGTACAGTTGTGTAACGTAGATTGTAATAAACCATTAACGCACTTTAGCTACAATTTTTTTCCCCCAGAAATGACTTTTATTTAGTGCGACTGCGCTCTCTGTCAGAGTTTAGCTTTCGCATATGTATGTAAACACCACTTTGCTAACAGTTTGTTAGCTCGCAGTTTCATCACGGTAGCGCAATTTTCCTTTGAATTTTTTGTGACATTTTATTTAACGCCGCTATGAGAATGCTGTCTGGTTCTTGGCGAAACCGGAGCTAGCTATTGCTAACTGATGCTATTTTACTAATTAAGAAATATTACTCGGTGGTTGGTGGATAAAAATATTTGTTCAGCTCAAATTCAACAAACACAAACTGTTGTGAAGAGAAGCATTCCTCTCGGACTTGTGGGTAACGTTATATGAAAATTATTCGTTACAAAAATTGTTTTGTTGCGATTTTTGATTTGTCTGAAACATCGTCCAACCATCCTAACAACTAACACTTTCTAATGTTCTGACTGTAATGGCTTCTGAAGGTTTGTGTTTGAAAAAGCAACATTCATTTTTTCGCAACCAGCTCGATTTTTCGAATATTTCGAAATCACAAATTTGTCCATTTTTCATCAAAGAATGAATCCCCAGCTTATCAGTTCTCGACTCCATCACGCGATTATCATCGTTTCATTCTTGTATAAATTTAATTCAATTCTTGTATAAATTCATTATCATTTTATTTTTGCACTTTCACATTGTTTATTCACGACACCTTGTATATATAAGTCCCTGAAAGTGCCATCCCATCATAATCAGGACAGACAGAGCCATGAAACACATTTTCCCCCTCATGATCCAGGAAGACGGTTCCTGCAGCTTGAATAGTCCACTGAAGTCCAGAACGAAGGAACAGAAGGCGAACGCTTTAGCCCGGCGTGCCTCCACGTCCTCTTTCAGCTCTCTTCTCCCCAGCAACTCGCCAGCTGATGGACACTGGCACGTGGGCCAGGTCATGGCACCAGATGCTCAGTTTAAGGCGCAGATGACGAGGTGACGAGGGCCTGCGCTCGAGCAGTTTCACTCCCATAGCAACTGTGACAGAGCGGATTACATAAGCGATGGGCGGGGGGGGGAGAATAAGGAGGAGGAAGAAAGACTTTTAATAACGCATCAGAAGACGGCCAGATATCTAATCAGAGATGTGCGATATGACGATAGCGTAATAAATAGAAAACAGTACATCGCCGAATAAAATAATAATAACTAGCTGTGACTTCGTGAGTCGTTTTTTGAAGTAGTTTTTTCGAACAATATTTACGCAACTTTTTGTTTTTTCACCACGTCGCCCATTTCTACCAGGAAACACTTTTAAACACTTGGGCTCTGCAGAGTGGAGAAAAGAAATCAATACGGCGTTAAGTAGCGCTCCATTTCCAACACCTTTATAATTTAATCGGATCTCGTTTACCGTCCGGTCCGGGACGCCGACGCTCTTTCCCAGCAGATTAATGAGTTCCATTTGAAAGCAGCGACGAAGCAAAAAGCTTTTGTGGAACATCACATGTTTTTCTTTTTTCTGTCTCCGTGCGTACTGAGGATGGGGATCGAGTGACGGACGTTTAGGACGACGGCTCCGGGTAGAACAGCTCGCTTTTAGAGTTCAGGGTTACGGTGTCGTCACGCTCAAAATATCCACGCGTGATATTCGCTCTATTTTTACCGCTGATAAATTTAAACGAGCCCAATATTATCACCCTGGAGGTTTAAAATAACACCAGCAGAGTCTTTTATATTTACACTCTTCACTTCTACAACTCGGTCAGCTGCTACCGGAACAAGCGACACCGACTTTTTCTTTTCTTTTACGTCTCCTAAGTTGTTTGGTTTACTTCAAGGGAGGAATTTTATAAAAAAAAAATTATATTTTAAGTTAAATTTTCTGGCATAATTCTACAATTATAATTCTACAATCAGGACATAATTACAGAACTTCAGTACATTTTAATTTTCTTCAATAAGTTTCTCTTTCTCTGCAATTTATTCACATTTAATTACTGGATGATGGGACTAAATTTTTTTTTTTAAATATATAGTGGAATAAAACAATGTCACAGAGTGCCAACATAAAAATTGTGCTATTAAATAAATATTATTTAAAATATTTATTTTTAATAAGTATAAAACAATTATGTATTAAAAAATACAATAACTTTAATTATTTTCTAAGAATTATTAGTTTTTATTACTAATCATTTTTAAATATATTAAAATAAATTAATTTAAAAATAATTAAATTTAAAATGTTTTTAAAGAAAACAAAAAATAAAAACCTAAAAAAAACCCCATAATTTTTCATTCTGCAAAAAATTAGGAACAAAATTAAATATTATTCACACCAGCTGAATCCTGTGAATTTGTATTTCTTTCTGTGAAATCAAGAAAATTTTTCAAAACTTTTAAAATATATCATAACATATCAAGGTAATGATATATCATAACATATCAAGGTAATGATATTATCTGACAATGTCGATCAAGCCTAGACGGTAATAATTAACATTAGACGGCTCTGCCAAAATCCCACTTTCTCATGAAAATAAATTCCAGAGCTGCTCATTTTTCTTCTTCTTTACCTTCAGTTACTATCATTACTACTTTTCGCCTTTGCTGGCAGTCTCCCGGTGGATTCCGTTTCCTCCCGGACTCGGATCCTCACCGCTGTCCTTGCGACTCAATCAACATCATTCATGACCGCGCAGATTTTAATGCTTTGACACGCCAGGAATCCGCAACGGCTTGCAACCTTGAAAACCGTGTTTCTGTAGTGCTTTCGGTTTAGGAACGGTCGTCATGGAAACACAGTGCGACTCAGTCACCGACAAGGAATTCAAGGCTAAATTGTGTAGCATGCCTTCAGATCGAAAGCACTGAATTTACTGTACATTTCTGATGCACTGATTGTTTATATGCCGGATATGTTCCATCAGTGGGAGGTCCAGGCTTCTAAATAAATCACCAAAGTATTCCTGGAGAACTTAAATAATATTTTGATATATAGTGTAGACCAGGGATGTCCAGTCTTATCCAAAAAGGGCCGGTGTGGGTGTCGGCTTTCATTTCAATCAAGTAGTAGCCACACCTTCCACCTCTTTCAATCACTGATTTAAAGAAAAACATTTCGAAGTCGGGGGGCAGCCATCTTGGTGAGACCACCTTGCTTTAAGACCTCAAAACGCAGCTGTTGAAAGCCAACACAGCTCGAAAACCATGTAACTTTTACTGCTCATGGACAGAATACATGAATTTATATAATTTTACCAATACCTTCACTAATATTTGTAAGTAATTTAAAAAATAAATCAGCTCTGCAAAGATGGAATTTAGAAAAAGCAAAGGGTTTAAAATGAAATGTACACCTTTAATCTAAGTATTTCCATTTTCTTCAGTGAAAACCTGCACCCACACCGGCACAAGTTTGGACACCCCTGGTGTAGACGATACACAGACACTTCTGCCTTCTCTTGGACATCCCATGATTCCTCAACAAATTAAAGGAGCAATAAGTCAAATCATGTGACGTCTGATATTTTAGCATGTAAATGATTTGCGCCAACGTGGCTCTTGTGGATCTCGGTCCACGGGGTATCCAGTGCCTTGTACCGTAAAGGGTCTATAAAACAGCTGATTGGTTCAGAGGCACATCTAAACACAAACAAAACACCAGGATGCAAAATCAGCTTCATAAATACGCTTTACACGTAATTAGCAACCATTTTCTAAAGGAACAGCTTGACTTATTGTCTTTTTATTATGTTCTACACATCTTCCAGGTTACTAACTAAACAACAACAAAAAACAAATCACGTATTGCACCTTTAACGTTGTTGACGTCTCAGACACGAACGCAATTCCCGGTTGCTTTAATCACGACACCGCGATCATGTCACACTGAAGTGCAGACGTTCTGAAGTATCCGAGTTTCGACAGCCAGTCCGCTGAGAAATAACGCGCGACACATCAGTGAAGAGATCGTGCAGCGGACGAGGGATTGTGGCGTAATGGGTTTGCGTTTCAGCGCGTCACGGTGTCACACGTCCCGTGCACTTGAGAGCATGGGGTTAACGCGCCCGTGATATTCCGCACAACGATTCCTCGAAGAAAGAAAATCACATCGATTACCAGTTATCGGACGATACTTCGAGATACGTATCGGTTTCACGATAAAACGCGGATCATAAAATCAGGACGGAATCAATCCTGACGTCACATATTTATCTCAGATGTTCTTTGATTTTTTTAAAGAATTTTATACATTCTAACAGATTTTGTTCATGTTCTTATTCTTTGGTTATAATATGATCTAAAAATAAATAAATAAAAAGTTAGAACTTGTTACTCTGTAAGGAATTTAGAAAGTTGACCTCAGACCTTTAAAAGATTTTCTATATGATGATAAATATAACAATCTGAAGCCACCCACACTGAGATCAGGTTCATTCTTAACTTCTGAAAGTTAGCCGGCTAAGCTAACAGGACCTGTAGTCCAACCCAGCAACGCGTTGATCTCTAAATGCTCTGTTTTTAGAAATATGACCCTTAAATGATAATAAAGAGGAAATAACCCGGTTATGACCCCGAGCTCGTGCAGCTGGACAGGGGTTTCAGGTGGAAGATAAAGAAGCAGCTCGGTTACTACCATGACTACATTTTAGCTCCATAGCACAAACATTAGCGTTGTGTTCAAGTCCACTGCGACTCCAAACAAACCCAGGAAGCTCCGGAGTCGATTTAACCTCCCACACGTCTCTAAGAAACCCTTTAAACTTTTAATAAACGGCATTTATTTACCTGCAGCGACGAGGTTTGCCCTTGTTTTCTTCTTTAAACCCCTCAGATCTACTCCACTCATGGACCTCAGTCGGACACGCCCTCTTTGTTTTCATTGGCTGGCGGCGTCGAGGGAGTCACGCTGCGCACACGGCTGATTGGCTCGCTCGCGTGTCGCTCAACACCAGCCGCTCAAAACTTCCGTTGCCGAAAGAAGTTGCGATGCGCCTTGATGATTGGTTGATTCAACAAGCACCAAAGGAATTTATAGCAATACAGTAAAAGTGCAAAGGATTAACATTTTCTTCCTGATTACTGACTTAAATCATGTCCTACAAGCACAATTAATGTTGAAAAAATATTTAAAATATGTAATATAGCAGGGGGCAGTGGTGGTCCGGTGCTGGATTACTGATCCCAAGGTCGGGGGTTCAAGCCCCACTATCACTGGGTTGTCACTGCTGTCCCCCCAGTGC
>JBCNYH010000005.1:29561035-29585599 GCA_039654325.1 Tandanus tandanus | reverse complement strand
AGAGTAGGCTGCATCGCCGTCAGCGTGTTTCTGCCCTGCGATGGCCTGGCGAGCTGTCCAGGGTGTACTCTGCCCTCACCCAGAGTTGGCCGAGATGGGCGCCAGCCTCCCCGCCACCCTAATTAGAATTAAGCGGTTCAGAAAATGAATGATGAATGAGTAATATAGCAACTATGGTTAGGGGTTGGAGGGGTAGTGGTTAGGGGCTCATAAACGATAGGCTGTGGGATCGAACCCCTGTAAAACCGCCATCGTTCTAAGTCCCCTGGGCAAAATCGTAACCAAAAGTGTGCCTCTGTCCACCCTGCAATATAAATCGGTATCAGTATAAAATACTGGGAAGATCACCTTTTATCAGATAAGATGAGCCATTGCTCATATACATATACACATATATATATATATGCTGCAAACGGATTCCTGAGGTCCAAGCAAAGAGGCATGAAGAGAATGAGTAGTGATGAAGAGAATTGATGAAGAGGAAGAGGAGTGCTGATGAAAAGGTGTGACTAATAGGAGGCGGAGTGATGATGAAGAGGAGTGATGGCATGAAGAATTGATGTCACAGATAGGGGCAGGAGTCTGTGCAGATGACACAGGGAGAGGTTTTTCTGATGAAAGAGGAGTGATGATGGAGAGCGGTGGCGGTGATGAAGAATGTCACACAGAGAAGTCGAGATTTCTGTAAGTAGACCTTCCCGTAAAAAGGCGTTCAAACTTTTAATCAAAATACTGTATTTTGGGGCAAAGGTTCAATAAGGACAAAATAATACCTAATCATGATTAACTTCATCCATTTAACCATTAGAGACTTAAAAAATAAAAATAAAATAAAAAAATATCACATGATCTGTGTATAGTTATTTTACTTTACCATACAGAACACTTGATCATTATTATAACTGTCTAATTCTCATTTAAATTCTACAGTACTTATTGACTGTTACGTAGCCCTTTCCAATATGACGACCGCGTCAACGTATTACGCTGGCTAGAGTCTCGGTGAGTGGGCGGCTGTTGTCATGAGTACGCATGCGGCAACAGAGTGCGCATGCGCAGTGTGAGACGGGCAGTGACAGCGGCCTCTCCCATTATTTCTTATTGGAAGCTTATACTAGCTCTAAGCTAGCTTTGTGCTAACGTTAGCTAGCAAACTAGGCAAGCCACAGGAGACAGGGGACCTGTCATACTTGCCGTCGGTTAGTTTTCTTTTTAGTGTGTCTTTTTTTAAATTAAACACTACCTTTAATATAGTTTGCAGCCTACGTTAGTGTAGCTAGCTCGCTAGCTAGGTGCTAAGCTAGCTTGAGTTGTAAATGGCGTCGGATACAAGTGATGCCGAGGAATTTTACGACGCAGCGGAGGATGTCAACTTGTCCCCGTCGCCGAATGTGTGAGTACACGGTCCTAGCATCTGCTCAGAAAAGGTTTCATAACCGCTGTGAATTTGTTTTGATGGGAAAAACAGCCGCTAATCGAGCTGTGAAGGCTGAATGTCGAATCGTCCCTTGTGCTCTACTCAGCTGCCCTACGTAGGGTTTTACATATGGGCTTTCGCGCGCTGCTTAGTGCACTTGGTATACAGTAGACAGGTGTTTGAGACGCAGCCTTCGTTTCTAACGTTTTCATTGTGAACTGTTGTCGTGACATGGACTTCCTGCTTGCGGCTTGTGGTTTACTTTGATATTTTACTATGTCTGTCGCTCTAAGTCTGGGTTTTATTTATTTGATTTAGTTTTTGAGCTGTTTGTGTTCCTGTCAGTGCAGGTGTTTATCAGACTCCATCTCACCTGACGCAGGTTACAGGTTAACCAAAACAAGGTCCATTTCACACCACCGCGTGTTAAAGTCCAGAACCTGGAGAAACGGTGTGGAGAGAAAGAAATCGCTTTACATGTTGATGAATTGGGTGTAAAGTCGTGTTAACGGTTCAGGAATATCTGAGTAACCTTTACCCCTGTTACAAGTGATGGGTCGAAGGATCTGACCCACTTTTTTTGATGACTCTTTGAGTCGGATCTTTTAGGTGAGTCACAAGAGTCGATTCGCTTGGATAGCTCGCCTTATTATTATTATTGTTATTATTATTATTGTTATTATTGTTTTTGTTTTTGCTGATTCTGTTTCTAGCAGCTACAAACAGTCTTTCCATTCATTTTCTCTCTCTCGCTGTCTCTGTATTTTCTCTGCTGTCTTTCTCTCTCTCCTGCTGTCTCTGTCTCGCTCCTGCTGTCTCTGTCTCGCTCCTGCTGTCTCTCTCTCTCTCTCCTGCTGTCTCTCTCTCTCTCTCCTGCTGTCTCTGTCTTTTTCCTGCTGTCTCTGTCTCTCTCCTGCTGTCTCTCTCTCTCCTGCTGTCTCTCTCTCTCTCTCCTGCTGTCTCTCTCTCTCTCCTGCTGTCTCTGTCTCTCTCTCTCTCCTGCTGTCTCTCTGTCTTTCTCTCCTGCTGTCTCTCTGTCTTTCTCTCCTGCTGTCTCTGTCTTTTTTTCCTGCTGTCTCTGTCTCTCTCTCTCTCTCTCCCGCTGACTCTGCCTCTCTCTCTCGCTGACTCTGCCTCTCTCTCTCGCTGACTCTGCCTCTCTCTCCCGCTGACTCTGTCTCTCTCTCCCGCTGACTCTCTGTCTCTCTCTCCCGCTGACTCTCTGTCTCTCTCTCCCGCTGACTCTCTGTCTCTCTCTCCCGCTGTCTCTCTGTCTTTCTCTCCTGCTGTCTCTGTCTCTCTCTCGCTGTTTTTCTTTCTCTCTCTCGCTGTCTCTCTTACTTTCTCTCTCACTGTCTCTCTCTGTTTTGCTGTCTCTCTTGTCTGTCTTTCTCTCACTCTTACTGTGTTTTTCCCTCTCTCGCTGTCTCTTTCTCTCTCTAGATGTCCCCCTCTGTCTCACTGTCTCTCTTGCTGTCTCTCTCTCTCTCTCTCTCTCTCTCTCTTTCTCTCTCATGCTCTTTTTCTGTGTCTCTCGCTGTCCCGCTCTCTCTCACTGTGTCTGTCTCTCTTCAACAACAACGACAACTAAATTATAAAAAAGCGCAGCTTGTCATGTTGCTTAGAAACCAGGAAGCTGAGTGTTCTGAAGCACTGACCCTGGAGACTCCTATCGATGATTAAATAATCGTTCTCCTCTTCACCGTGCGCCGGGGGACGTTTACACGTTCAGAAGTTCCATGCTGTTATTGATGATCTAACATGTCTGAAGGGACGTTAAAAGAAAGTAATAGATTTTTAAAGATGTGCTTTTTTTGTCTGTCTTTTGGTTCCGCAGGTCACCAGCGAAGTTCGTCCTTCCCCATTCTCAGGTACGGATGATGATGATGATGGTGATGTCATCCTGTAATCCTTCTAAAATAATCCTAAATATATTATGTTAATGAGTGTAATAGTTTTTTTTTCATTATTAAGTTGAGTTGTAGAATCAGTGCGGGACTCGTTTCTCTGTCTCTTCATCTGCTGTGTTCTCATGAGGGCTGAATTCGAGCAGATGGTCGTAGATACACCGCCCACTCGCTGGGTGTAGTTCGCTAATCACTTCAGAGAGTTGAGCGATTGTAAAGCAAGCACATCTCCTCACTCAGCACATCAGAATACCTGTTTAAACCAGCGTTGTGATGTCATCACCACAGGTTTTTATGTAAATCAACAACAGAGGCGTAAGACGACGTTTAACGTGACGCCGCAGTTTCTGCCAGTGTTTTATTTATTCGTTTTTCAAAATAGAAATATTTGGATTTCGATTTGAACCTGAAGTGGGCATCTTAAGCCGTTTTGCTTAAAAGTGGGCGGGGCTAATGAATTATTGTGTCCGTATGATGTTCCAGCAATGTCAGTAGTTAGTTTTTCTTTTAGGTCAATTTATTACCGTTTTTTTATCAACTGATAAAAATAAAATTAAATGGTATTAAAAAATTTGGCAACGCTTGTGTAAATAAATTTAGTTCATTGATATTAATGCTAATAGATTTTATTTCAGGCGAGTGAACACATTTCTTGGAACAAGAGCGCGTCAGAGAAGAGGAAAGGAGGCGGAGCTTAGTGGCATAAAGTTTTAAAGACTTGTCAGTCATTCCATGTGAATATACTGATTGGCTGAACGCAGATTTTCTTGCTGATGCAGATCTTTTGAGTGATAAGTAATATTCCTGTACTCTGATGTGACTTTGCGTAAGACTGGGTCGGGCCAGTGATGATGATACCCTCAGAGTAAACGGCGTTTGACGTTACGAGATCGAAATACTGTGGCGAGAGGTGATTAAACTATCTCAGCGAATCGGTGTGTGGTGTAATGGGATATTCTTCACGGTTAAGTGTTAATATTTCTTCCTTTCTGATTTAGGTTTTTGAGACCCCGGGACCGGACGAAGCTTCCACGTCAGAGCCTCGCCATGATGATTCTCTCCAGGTCATACATGGTTCTCTGTAATATCTGTGTGTGTGTGTGAGAGAGATGTGATCCAAGCAGCGTGTGAACAGTGAATCGCCGCCCCGCCTGCTTGTGCATCTCATCCGTGTATGTTTGTATGTTTTGGCCGAGTCCCAAGCTCGCGCCATCTGAGAACAAAAGGAGCGTTTGTTGCTGCGGCGGGGATTTCAGGCACCCAGCAGTGTTTCCTTAACAAACCCGCGCCTCTTTAATCGGGCTCCTGACATCCTGTATCCCAGGAGACCGCGCCGTAGCCAGGAACTCATCTCACACGGAGGACGAGGGAACCAAACCAGTCTGCTTATTATTTAGGGCAGAATATACTACGAAGCAGCACCGGCGTATTTTAGTAATGTGAGCACGGGTACGAGAGAAAACACTTTCCTGACACCTCCACCAAAAATCAGCTTTGTTTCCCACCTCGCGTGTTGAGTCACGTCGGTATCTTTGAGCTGAGAACATTAGGCAGTTAGGAGCGCTCCAAATAAAATAGCTCGTGGTCCTGATTGGTGAGTCATTTTTCTCACCATTGTAGCTGTTAGCCAATAACATTTGACCAAACATTCTTTGGGATGTGTCTGTTTGATGATTTTTAATAGAGACCAATCGTACCAACGCACAAGCAGTTTGTAACCGTCAAAGTTTTGCCAAACCTGCACTGATTCATCTGTTTGGATCTCTCTCTCTCTCTCTCTCTCTCTCTCTCTCTCTCTCTCTCTCTCTCTCTTTCCAGATTATCGACAGTATCATCGAGGAGAGCCAGAAAGGGGGTGGAGTCGAGGAGGATTTGTTAAGTGGTGAGGAGAAAAGCCCCGCCCCTTCACTTCCAGAGCCTCTGGTAGCGCCGAACGTCCCTACAGCTCCCGCCGAACCCGATGTCCAACAGGAAGTGCGGTCGCAAGATACCCCGGACACAAAGGAAGTGGCTTTTGATGGAGCTCAGGCATCTCAGGAAGAAACTCCTCCTGCTCCTCCTCCGGATATCACGCAAGCTCTGGGGCCGTCCCAGTCCGCCGAAACGGACACGCCCAAAACGGCAGACATCTTGGATCAGGTGTCGCTCGGAGAAAAACCCGAGTCGGGCTCCTCCAGTCCGTCGAAGCCTCCCAGGCAGTTTACGGTGGAGCCCGATATCGTAGCCAGTACTAAGAAAACGCCTCCTTCAAGACCACCGCCTCCTAGTGGAGCTCCGCCTCCCAGGCCGCCGCCCCCAGCTCGCCCCTCTCTCCCCGCCAGTCAAAAGTCTCAGGAAAGCATTCGGCCCACGAGGCTGGAGGGTGAGTTTTAGTTTGTGTCGAGTCGGGAGAGGTGTGCATGTGGACGCATCTGCTATATAAAGTGTGTTGGAATGTAAGAGGAAAATGAAAGTAAGGTTCGCTGTCTGTGATTGGTCAGTTTCTGCCGAGGGACCGGAGGAGCCATGTGGATTGGTCAGTCCCCATTCCAGCATGAGAGGACTCGCAAAAGAGCTGCAGCACTCTCTGGACCTCGCTAGCGCCACCAGCGGGGATAAAGTGGTTACTGCGCAGGTGATTTCTGTGATTACTTCGGCGTGTGTGTTTGTTGTTATGATGTAGACTTGTTTTTATTTTTAATGCATGTTTGGTAGTTTAGTTTGCATGCTGATTTTGTGTGTGTGTGTGTGTGTGTGTGTGTGTGTGTGTGTGTGTGTGTGTGTGTGTGTGTAGGAAAACGATGATCGAGAGCCCAGTCCGAGTGGTAGTGAAACCCCAGGACCCCAGAGGCCACGCTCTAACTCGGGCAGAGAGCTCACTGATGAGGTACGCTCGTGTGTGTGTGTGTGTGTGTGTGTGTCGGGTGTGTTTTGATCTCTAGTCATTCATGCAGGGCTTTGTGTATCCATGCAGGAGATCTTGGCGAGCGTGATGATTAAGAACCTGGACACGGGTGAGGAGATCCCTCTGAACCAGGCTGAGGAGAAACTCCCCGCCGGCATCAACCCGCTCACACTGCACATCATGAGGAGGACCAAGGAGTACATCACGTACGTCTGCCCATACTTCATATTACCCAGACTGCACCTGGTTCAGTCCGAATTTCACTGCAGTTTAGAAGTAAAATGAGTCATATCGGATTCCCCATAATACACCGCTTTAGCATTTCTAAAGATGATAAGGGGTTTAAATGGTGTCTGTTACAGGCTGAGACACGATATCGCATATCATAACATCAATTCTGTAGGACACTGTCTGTTTTTGGGAAAAAAACCCAGAATAAGTATAGTGCGACGCTCGGCCAATCAGCTCCCATGGACCCGGATGGCTATCTTCAGGATGAGTGCACTTTGTTAAATGTAGTAGTTAAATATGGCGATACCTGAGCAATCTCAGTAATATTTACTGTCTTGAAGTTTATCATGATATGATATCCCATCCTCAGAACCTTTTTAAACTTTTTTGAATACGTTCCTCGATGCTAGGTGTGATGCGATTAGAATAACAATGCAGACTTGAGGCACAGGGAAAGCGCTCCAGTTTTTATAGATGTCCTTAAAAGTCCTCTGAGTAACATCAGAACTGCAAAACAAGACGGCGAGCCATTTCCTCGTCACGCCTTTAACTTTCTGCGGCGTATATCTGTCGCGCCGCGTCTCCGGGGTCTTTTTCTGGAGTGAAATGTATCCGTAATCCCCTTCTCCACGCTCCGATCTGTCCTGGATTTTTAACAGCCGAACCGGAGAGACGCACAGCTGATTCCCCGAAGCGCCGCCGCTAATCTCTTCGCTTTTTCATTGTTCATTTCTAAACGCACTGAAGGAGTCTAGAGGAGTTCCAGAAATGTCTCATCGGGAATGGCTGAAGGTGAGAGTTAAACAGTGGAGTGGGATTTTTACTGTAATGTGCTCTTGTGTCTCTCTCTCTCTCTCTCTCTCTCTCTCTCACACCCTCTCTCTGTCTGTCCTCGCAGGAACAATGCCGCTCAGTCGGATGATGATGAGAAGAGTCAGGCTCCACTCAGTGACACGGATGGAGGGAAACTCAAACAGAAAACGTACTTAAGAAAAAAAACACTAATAGGCCTCATTCATCAATATCTTTTTTTTTTTTTTCCCTTAAATTTGTTCTTTGCAAGAAAAGTGTACGTCGAATTCGAACTTCGGATTTGTTCGCAGCCGTGTTCTTGGATTGGTAAAACCCATTGTCTTTGCAAATTGGAAGCACATCCCAGTTGCTGTAATTCGCATAGGTGAACGCCCCCTAATTCCCCGTAAAAGGACATATGGTCAAAATTTTCAAAGTGAACCCGCGAAAAGCACTGGAGAGCTGCCAAACACAGGTATGAGATGCTGGCAGTCCTAAAGGCATCTCCTTTGGTGTATAAAGCAGGCTACCGCTGGCTGTATATTTAATACTGTATTAAATTGATATAGTGTGTCCAAACACATCCAGTGCGTATCCCTAATCTCCTAATGCAGCATCTCATTGTAAGAACAAAAGCCTGGAAAACGGCAGACCACGTTTAAAAGATGGTTCTGGAGTCGCAGGTGATTTGGACATTAATTGAGTGGTACTGTTTTTACGTTTGAGGTATGGGAATGGATCGGGAGAGTGTGTACAGTCTACTGCGCATATAATGTTGTTTAGAGCAGCAACAGAATGAAATCCCTTGATTACAAGCTGTTCATATTCAGGTTAAGGGAAGTTAATATATTTTGTCTGTCCAGTAGAGTGATACCCTTCAGGACTCATGGGAGGATGATGCCTGTGATATTATACCCACAGGACTTCCAGCTCACTCTGAAGTGTCCCTGTGGCCAAAAAAGCCCAAGGTAGACATTACCTGAACACCTGGTGGCACCGGTTTGGAGTGTTGGGTATGGGCCCACTGTGAAGGTGTTGCACAGCTCCATGATGGATTTTGGTAGCCCAAAACGGCATATAAGTGAAAAGCCTTGTGGGCTTTGAACATGCGTTCTCTCCTAAGTGAAGCTGCTGTTATTTATTTTACTGAGAGTGAATATGCCACTGTGCCAGTCTTGAAAGAATTGGTCTACATTCATCTTGGAAATTGTGCTATCAATTATTAAATAAGCCACGGTTTCCAGTGAACGTAATTGATGCGTCATGCAGTGATATTTATCTGCAACAACGTTTAATATGGTAAAAAAGAAAACATTTAAGTGATTTGTCATCACTTCAGCACAGTGTATCAGAGTAGGGTATGTGTATTAGAGTTCTGGTAGATTCTGTCCGTAGCTGAGAACAAATCCCAGATAAGAAAATATTCGTGAGTGTAAGTGAGAGTTAAGAACAAATTTCTTCGTCACAACGGTTGGTGAATGAGGCCCAATATTCACTAATGTCTTCTGTTCCTTCTCTTTTCCTTCTCTTTTCCTCTTTCTTTCAATTCTTATTCCTCCCTCTTTTCATCTTCATTTAATTTCCCCTTTGCATCTTCATCTTTCTCTCCACCATCTTTTCTTGTTTCTGTTTACTCATCTACTGCTTCCTGTTCTTCTCTCTTTGCTCTTCTCACTGTTTACTTTGTGCCCTTCCCCCCCTCCGCGCAGCACCCAGCTGAAGAAGTTCCTGGGGAAGTCGGTAAAGCGGGCGAAGCACCTGGCGGAGGAGTACGGCGAGCGCGCGGTGAACAAGGTGAAGAGCGTACGGGACGAGGTGTTCCACTCGGAGCAGGACGAGCCGTCCTCCAGCGATGACGAAGGCATGCCGTACACGCGGCCCGTCAAGTTCAAAGCGGCGCACGGCTTCAAGGGTCCCTTCGACTTCGACCACATCCGAGTGGTGCAGGACCTCAGTGGGGAGCACATGGTGAGGACGAGGAGGACTTCTGGGTTTATATTAATGGTGCTTGTAGGAAAGTTGTACTAGCGAGTGAGTGTGTGTGTGTGTGTGTGTGGGTGGGTGGGTTTAGGGAGCGGTGTGGACGATGAAGTTCTCGCACTGCGGCCGTCTCTTGGCAACAGCCGGTCAGGACAATGTGGTTCGCATCTGGGTCCTAAAAAACGCCTACGACTACTTTAACAACATGAGGATCAAATACAACACCGAAGGTAAGCCTGCAAGGTGTGTGTGTGTGTGTGTGTGTCTGTCTGTGTGTATGCCTGTCGTGTGTGTGTGTGTGTGTGTGTGTGAAACTCACCAGCCAATAGCAGCTCTGCTTTATCACACCGTTTTCTTGTTGATTATATTGCTATAACAGCACCACACAGTGAGTTCATTCTGTTCCTTAATACGTCTTTTCCCGTCTTTTTGTAGGTCGTGTCTCACCTTCACCTTCTCAAGAGAGTCTGTGCTCCTCCAAGTCTGACACAGAAGGAGGGGTAAGACACATCAACACAGGTGTTAATATTGATAATATCATAAAAATCTGCATTTTCTGGGTTGAAATTGGCTCAAATATGGCGCCATCTGCTGGTTGAAACCCATCCTGACCTGTACATGGTTCATTCTGATGTACAGAGACCGGACATAAGTAAATAGTCCATTTGATGAAGGCGGCGCGGAACAGTTTTTGAGCTGGTTTGGACGTCTTCTGCAATGTGTGGGTTATTACGGCCGAGCAGCAGGACGCAAGCCTCTTCTTCAACCAGCCAATATTCCTTCTGAAAGTCTATTCACTTGCGTCCGGTCTCTGTAGAGTCAGCTGTGTGGAACTTCTCTACAGCATGACAGCTTTATGTACAGTACGAATAGGCATATTTGTATAAGAAAAGTTAATCTTTAGAGGCGGACGGCCTCTACCTTCCCCCACCCTGCCTTTGAGTCGGAGTCTGATTGGCAGATATCCTTCACGTGTAATCTTTACCGTGAAATACAAATGCGGTGTGGAAAACTTCTCTCTCTCTCATGTACCAGCTGGCAGGAACAGCAGTGGAGGACTCGGACCTCGAAGACAGAAACGTTCCCTTCAGGCAGGTTCCCTTCTGCAAGTATAAAGGTCACACGGCTGACCTTCTCGATCTCTCCTGGTCAAAGGTGAGAGTTTGATGCTTCTGTTTCCTGATTACAAATATTTTTTGAGGAGTAGAAATTTAGCGAAGCTAGTATTACTTCCCCCTAAAACATATTTACAGTGTGAGCCTTTATAGCGACAATTAGCCTGTAGCGCTAATTACAAAATATACTTTACAAAAGCTTATTTATGCAGGCTGCATTATTTAAACAGTGCTAACGGTAACCATAGTAACGGTAAAGCAGTGAGGCTCCGATAATCACGCCCTCCCATGTCCGCAGAACTACTTCCTGTTGTCGTCGTCCATGGATAAAACCGTGCGCTTGTGGCACATATCGCGGCGCGAGTGCCTCTGCTGCTTCCAGCACATCGACTTCGTCACGGCGATCGCCTTCCATCCCAGGGTGAGCGCGCGGACCTTTCTTCCCCCTCCGTGACATCTGTGAGCGAACGTGAAAGCGTAAACGTGTGTCCGTGTCTCTCGTGTAGGATGACCGGTATTTCCTGAGCGGCTCTCTGGACGGTAAGCTGCGCCTCTGGAACATTCCGGATAAGAAGGTGGCTCTGTGGAACGAGGTGGACGGCCAGACACGCCTCATCACCGCGGCTAACTTCTGCCAGAACGGCAAGTACGCCGTGATCGGGACGTACGACGGACGCTGCATTTTCTACGACACGGAGGTGTGTATTCCCCACTCTTCTGGAAAGATCCTTTCTACTGGATTTCGAAGCTCAGTTTGATGTTTCTTTATTTTCCAGCGCCTGAAGTACCACACGCAGATCCATGTTCGCTCCACCAGGGGGAGGAACAGCGTGGGCCGTAAAATTACTGGCATCGAGCCTCTGCCCGGAGAGAATAAGGTACGATGTCTTAATGTCGTAATGGTGCCGAGTGAAGAAGTGTGTTTAGTGTTGAATTAGTTCACTGCGAAAGCCAAAACGCCTCACTGCGAGTGTCTGTAGCCGATTTTCTTCCTTTTAACCCCCTGACAGATCCTGGTGACGTCGAACGACTCTCGGATTCGTCTCTATGACCTGCGAGACCTGTCGCTCTCCATGAAATACAAAGGCTACGTAAACAGCAGCAGTCAGATCAAAGCTAGCTTCAGGTGAGGAGCCACACACACACACACACACACACACACACCCTGTAAAAGCTTTACACAGTGATTTCTGAAGGTACCGCCGCGTGGTCGTCATGGCCTGCTAGTGTTCGGAAGGCTACTCATTATGTTCATTTATGAGGCACTAAAATAACCGGTGCATATGTTCCGCTCTTCCAGCCATGATTACTCGTTCATCGTGAGTGGCTCGGAGGATAAATATGTGTACATCTGGAGCACGTACCACGACCTCAGCAAATTCACCTCCGTACGGAGGGACCGCAATGACTTCTGGGAAGGAATTAAAGGTAAACTGACTCTAGCCTGGGGTGGCGCTGTTTCATCCCAGCATGCCTCGTAAGGAATGTAACACTTTGAGGAAATGGAGATGTAAATATTAGATGTTTATATCACATGGGGGAGAAAAGTGATCCAACATGGCCGCCACTGATAAATGTGTTGTCTCGTAGCGCACAACGCAGTCGTGACGTCGGCCATCTTTGCACCACACCCGGATTTGATCGTGCCTCAGGAGCCGGGGGCGGAGAAACCCGATACCGAGTGCAAAAGTGATACCGCGGACGAATCGGAGCACATCCCATCAGGTAACGATTGTATTATAACCATGGCAACCGACATCGGACAGATTTTTTTTGTGTGTATGAAAAATATTTAAAGCATCTTTTATTTTTCTTTCCTTAAAGGAGCTTTAAAAACGGATCACACGGAAGTTCTCCTCTCCGCCGACTTTACTGGCGCCATCAAAGTGTTCGTCAACGTGAAAAAATACTAAAGTGCTTTTAATCCGTCAGACTGCCACAAAAAACAAACTCTTTCAAAAACAGAAATGAATATCGCTTTATTATATGTCTTTAATTGGAGGGCTATAAACCCCGCCCACAGCTCCTTCTTCATCTACCAATCGGCTTCTGGTGAGTGCTCTGGGAGGGCGAAGAGGGGTCCTCTGCAGGGAACAGGGACCCAGGAGGTGATGGTGGTGGAGGGGTCTGAAGGAAACGAATGGGAAATGGAGGGACGTATCCGGAACACGACGCACTTCTTTCATCACCCTTTTTTATTTATTTAATTTTATTTTTTTTGAGACTGTTAATTTACAAAACAAGTTTGCTTCATCTGAAAGCTAAAACGTTCTCCATGCACCCAGGGATTCAAATTTCATGAAATCAGTCATCCGTAGCAACATAACATACAGCGAGCTTCATTTCTCAGTCGTTTAACAAAGCTGTGTGTGGACAGGGTGCTAAAATGTATTCTTTGCATATTTATTTGAGGAATCTCTTCACGCTCGAGCATATCATGTCGGAAAACTCTAGTTTCAACCTTCAAAGTCCAGCTGGTTTTCATGTAACGTTTAGACACACCCACACAACTTCATAAAAGGCAAAGCTTGCAGGGATGAAAATGATAAAATGGCACCTAAACGGTGAAGGAGCGCCTCCTGTACGCGGTGTGCTAGCTTTTCCGATAACGCAGCTTCGCCGCTGCAGTGCTTCATTTCACTTCATTCACACACTAACCCGTAACCCTGGTGTGGGGTGCCATTTCTTTTACTCCTAATTCAGTTTCATTTCAGGGTCCGGTTTCTTTCATGTCATGGTTAATATTAAACGACCGATTGAGTAAAATATTTTATGTTAAACCCTTCACCAGGTATTTCTGGAATAAATGTTCCAGCGAATGTTTGGCGAAGAAATCTGTAACTCGAATCCAGTTTGGTAGACGAGCCAATAGCAAAAAGTAATAGCAGTTGCTGATAAAGTAAGGCGTACGGGGCACGTTAACATCACGCATCAAAGTATTGATTGGATCAGGGATCCGGCGCAGATAGCTGTACAGATGTGAACGGGATGTGACGGGATGGGCTGCGGTGATGCGTTTGCTTGGTTTAATCTTGATGAAGGCGGATCTCCACTCTGTTGTTGTTTCTGGTTCGCAGTTAGCCTCTTCTTCTTTTTTTTTTTTTTTGGACCCCACCCCCTCCCATGACCAGATAAATCAGAGTCATCACTGTATTCATCAAAAGGTTTGGCCAAGTAGAACTTTTATCCGTTATCAGGTATTACTCATCATTTTGTTTGACACAATACCGTCGCAAGCATTTCCTTTTCTCTCCGTCTCCTGTTCCGTATTAGCCACGTGGCATGCATTACATTCATATCTGATCAGACTGATGGAAGCGAGCAGCCCTGCAGACACACAAACACACACACACACATATCCCACTCCCAGTGGGTTGCTATTCGTTCTGTTTAAGCTCCGCCTCCATTTCTGATTTGTGTCTTTATCAGTGTTAATGTAAGATTGTACAAAAAAAATTGAACCACTTGATTTTTTTTTTTTTTTTTTAAGAGTCATTAAAGAATAAAGTATAATGGTTTTCCCCGGGAAGATGAGGAAATCTCGGGTAAACCAGGTCTCTACATCAACATTTCCTTTGTTTATCTGATTCAGGCTTCAGTAATAGACTTTATTCTGGTCCTGGTGTCTGGGTTTACAGGTAATTTGTTTATTGTAATGCTTTGGCTGTTTAAGCAGAACATAGACTTGCGAGGAGGGGTGTGCGTGTGTGTGAGAGAGAAATGTCTGTATCTATTGTTAGTTTGAAAAAACAAACATTATTATGTAATTATGACTTGAGATGAAAGAACAACTGACAACTTCACGTCAGCTTGCTCTGCCTTTTCTAGCTGACCTGCATTCCTCCTACACACATTCATGAAGTCATCCTGTCTTTCTCCTAGACTCCGCCCTCCACTGTCTATTATAATATAACATTGCAGGTGTGGAGAAACGAACAGCAGCAGGACGGGGTCCACGGTTCAGAAAAACTAAATAAATGATATTTAGATTTTTTAAAGAAGTAATAATACAGTGAGCAATTCTGGAGGAAAAAAATAGGGGGCAATCAGAGCCTAGTGGCCAGAGAAGCGTATTTGGGTTCGATTCCCGAACCAGCCGGGGGAAAACGAGTGGCAACAGTGGTGGGAGTGAGTGACACTTTCCCCTCCCTCCACTCTCAGGGCTATTGAGTAAGGCTTGATGCCCCCGACTGCTCTCTGGGTGCTGCAATGAGGCTGCCCCTGCCCCCTGCTCTCAGAGAGTGTGTGTGTACGCAGGCTCACTTTGGATGGTTAAATGTAAAAAAAAATTTACTAGTAATTTTAAAGTTAATCTGCCAGTCAAATGAATACACCCCTCCCTTCAGAAGCTCCGCCCTCAAATTCACAGACACGCACTGCAAAGGCAATGATACTAAATGACACTCGCCTCCAGCCAATCAGCATCATGCATTTGTGGACCACATAAACATAAAAGCCCGTTGTTAGAGATTGACTGGAATAGTGTTGTGTGGATCACAGAGACACGTCCTGTGTTTGAACTCTACAGCACCAGGGCTGGGTAGGAACAGCGGATTTATTATTTTTTGGATTAGAATTAATGACAAGTGTGTTGAAGGAAAATCTCTGAATTGTAAAGCGGCACTAATAACACGTCCCAAACCTGTAACCAAAACAAAAGGATCCTCATCAGTAAAATCCTTTAATGAAATGAATTCAAGACGGTGTTGCTCCACCAGACGACCCAAGGAAGTGGGCAGAGCTTTGAAGGTCATGGGAGTTTCTGATTGAAAAGGTTTTTCATGAGGGTTGTGAACAGGGGTTTGATCACCTCCATCCTGAGATGATCCGAGACTGAAACCCAATCAGATTCCACCAAGAGCTGTTTATTGTAAAGACTGAGAGCCACCATCGTAAATCTTTACAGAGGGACTTCCTTTAAAAGAACAGAACTAAGACACCTGTACAAACAAACGCTTCAACTTCATTTTACAAAACAAAACAAAAATAATAACTGGGCCGACGCCTTGTCTAGAAACCGAGCAGCCACGGGGAGGAGAATTCTGGGAGATGTATATGATTCCTGGCACGACTCCTGTTAGAAGTGTTACAGGGTGTGTGTGTATGTGTATGTGTGCGCGCGTGTGTGAAGCAGTTCGTGGGGGGGAGGTCCATCGAGCTGCTGGAGAAAGCGAAGGTGACAGAGGTCAGTGTTTGCTCTTCTTGGATTTCTTGTGCGAGCGGTGCGGAGATCGGGACGAGGAGCGTCTGGACCTGCGCTGTGGAGACGGAGAACGGGAGCGCTTGGACTTCCGGGGAGAACGGGACCTCGTCCTAAACACACGGAAACGCCACCCGTATTACTATTAGGCTTCAAATAATAATAATAATAATAATAATAAACATTTTAATCTATTTATATCTGCATTTAAATATAATTATAGAACACCTTCCAACCAATCAGAATCAAGAATGCGACATTTATACTTCTCAAAGTGACAACAAAAGTGTGCGTGCACATATACCTTTCTCGCTTGTCCTCCCCTTCACGGCTCCGCCCCCTGCTCCGATCTCGGTCCTCACTCTTCTTACTCCTCTCTTTCTCCCTGTCCTTCTCCCTCTCTCGATCCCGCTCCTTCCCTTTGCTCTTCTCCTCCGCCCGGTCTCTTCGCTCCTCTTTCTTCGACTTCTCCTTCTGCTTGCTCGACGACGACGACGACTTCTCCCTCTTTTCCTCTTCGTCCTTATCGAACTCCTGCCGGGAGAAGATGACGGGCGGGGGTGTGAATGAAACAGTGATGAGGGACGAGAACGTTCTGGAAGGAGTAAACCTGTACCTTCTGGAGAAGTTTGTTCCTGTAGTGTTGAACTTGCTGTTGAAGACTCATGTTGGATTTCTTCTGACGTTTCCCCGATTCCAACTCGTCCTGAAACTTCATCACCTTCACCTGACACACACACACACACACGTTATTTTATTTCTGCCTACAGATGATTCCCAGAGTGCATCATATCTCTCTCTCACCTCCAGCTCTCGGAGGCGGGTCCGCTTGCTCTCAGACATCTCGAAATTGCGCAGGCTGCTTTTAAACTCCGCCCCCTCGAACCTGCTGGGACTGGCCGCGTCGTCCTCATCGCTGCTCTCGTCGTCCTCCGAGTCGGCGTCGTTCTCCTTCACGCCGCTGAGAGAGAGAGATTTAAACGGATCAGAATGACACCGAGCTGTGAGGACGTGGAAAGAATCGAATGTTTAGGACATGAGAGGGGTTTTACCTCGCACTCATCTCATCCTCGGAGTTGGATTTAGCTGCGGGATCAAAACAGGAGAGTCAGAACGGAGCAGTGAGGAAAGAAAGAGGGAAAGAAAGAATGTGGGAGAGAAGAGAGAGAGGTGGGAGTTACCCGACTGATCCACGTCATCCACTCGCTCCCACTTGGACAGCGCGACGCTCGGTAACGTCTTCTCCAAACCTTCATCCACTGAGAGAGAGGAGAGGGGAGGGGGGGGAAAGAGAGCGAGAAGGGGAAAGAGAGCGAGAAGGGGAAAGAGGGAGAGAAGGGGGGAAAGAGGGAGAGAAGGGGGGAAAGAGGGAGAGAAGGGGGGAAAGAGGGAGAGAGAAGGAAGGGGGTGGAAGAGCGAGGGAGAGAGAAGGAAGGGGGTGGAAGAGCGAGGGAGAGAGAAGGAAGGGGGAGGAAGAGCGAGGGAGAGAGAAGGAAGGGGGAGGGGGAGAGAAGGGGAAAGAGGGAGAAAAGGGGGGGTATCAGACTGAATTCAGATGTAACGAGGACTCATCATCGTCGTGTTCATTAAACCGGTGGTCTCTTAAAATCTAAACCGAGCACTGAAGATTTCTGCGCCGCACTCACGAGGCACGCCGTCGATGTCGTCCATGGTGGATCCGAGCGGGACGCCGTCGATATCGTCCACGGGGACGCCGTCGATCGAGGCGGGATCCCAGGCCAACGGAGATCCGTCCAGGTCGTCCAGCGGCGTCCCGTCCAGTTCCGCCCCATCCATGGGAACGCCGTCTAACGGAGCGCCGTCCAAATCCGGAGAGGCGGTCTATGAGAAAGAAGACTACATTACCCAGATTGCACTGGGAACCGAGTGAACAGTGATGAATTTGAGATAATGAGGCTATTTCGTGATACGTTTACGTTGCCAGTCCATCACAGCACCAACACTCACAACCATTCACACTTACGCCTCGGGGCAATTCAGAACAGCCTAATGTGCATGTCTTTGGACTGTGGGAGGAAACCGGTGTACCCAGAGGAAACCCACACAAGCACATGCACACTCCACACTTGAAACGCCCTGGGCGTGGGATGTGAACCCAGGACCTTCTTGCTGTGAGGCGGACGTGCTATAACCACTAGAACTGAATAGACAGCATTGACACTAAACACCTCAGACTCGTGATTAGCTCGAGCGGGTGCAGAAGCTAGCTAACAGCTAGCTAACAGAGCTATCAGTGATGGCGATCTGAAGGTCGGAGGTCACACCTCTGTCCTTTCGGGTAGTTCCTCTCCCGGTTTGATGAGTCCAAGGAAGATGTTTTGCAGCTGGATGAGAAAGGATTCGGGGTAGATGGCCCAGTCCTCCCAGGCGCGAAAGCAGGTCATGATCCTTTGCTGGAGAGAGAGAGAGAGAGATGAGAAGAGGTTAAAAGGAGGATGAGGATGATGATGTTTCTTCTCCGTGTGGCTTCACCTTGAACTGCTCGGCCTGCAGCCTGGCCTGGATGTTGCGGTACGCCTCGCCCATGTCGCTGAAGATCTGCGGTAACTTCGACTCAAAGCTGCGGACAACACACCATACACACGGTTCGTAAATTCCAAACTAGCGCACAAGATGAAAGGATGTGAACCAGATGAAGAGAGAGACGTTACTATTTGCGGTAGTAGGAGGCGTTGGCGACTTTGGCGCTGGAGTTGTACAGGATATCCGACACCAGGAAAAGCCTCGCTACCTGGAACGGGAAAAAAAAAACGAGTGAGGATCAGGTCAAAAATAGGAAGCTTTAAATAATACTGTGTGTGTGTGTGTGAGTGCCTTCTTCTGCAGCGGTGTCTGTATCATGGACAGTGACTCAGCGATGCAGGACACCACTTCCTCTGCAGCCTCCGCCCTCTCCAGACAAAAGAGCATGGCATCGCCGATCTCCACCCTCCGGGGGGTTAAACCCCTCAGTAACACCTCCAGCTGTTCCCTGTGCCTAAACCCCACACACACACACACACACACACACACACTGCATCACTGATCTCTCCCCGTGACCCCGTACCGGTTTCATAGTTCAGGTGGAATGATGGATGGAAGGCGTACTCGGGTTTGAGCTGCCCTTTCTTTAGCTCCTCCTCCTGAAAGGGGGAGGGGTCTTCTTCGGGTTCGTCGTCTCCGTGGAGATAGGGATTGAGGACCGGAGGCCTCCAGAGGGAACCGCCGCGGAACATTCGGAACATGGAGGTCTTCCACTCGCTCGGACTTTCACCCTGTGTGTGTGAGAGAGAGAGAATAATGGTACAGAGAAAGGAAAGGCAGATAATAGAAGAAAAAAGAGAGAAAGAGAGGGATGGAGAGAAAGGAGGTGTGAGGAACAGAGAGATACAGGGAGAAACAAAAAATAGAAAAGATGGAAAAGTGTGTGTGAGAGAGAGGGAAGGAGATAGTGAGTGTGTGTGAGAGAGAGAAAGAGAGGAGATTGACGGAGAGGGGGAGAGAGAGAGGTAAGGAGATAGGGGAGAGAGAAAAAGAGAGGGAGATATAGGAAGAGAGAGAAAGAGAGAGACAGAGAGAGGGAGATAAAGAGATAGAGAGAGAGATAGACAGAGAGAACGAGAGAGTCAGAGGTGGAGAAAGGGGTTTTAATCTCAAGGAAAAAGAAAAGTGTGTGTGAGTGTGTATGAGTGTGAGTGTGTGTGTATACCTGCAGTATAGAGAAGAGCTTCCATCTGTAGTACACATGCTCCTGACATTTATTATCGAACAGAAACCTGTAGAGACGAACAGCACACAGTGAGGAATAATCTAATCTCGCTTTACTGAAACGGAACATTCCGGATTCAGGATCCGTGATCGCGCCCCCCGAACTAGAAACATCTTCACTGCAGGGATTCATGTTTTCCACCCCGGCTCTAAAATCCAGGTTTCACTGATACGCTTGAGTTCCAGGTGGAGAAACAGTGCTGTTCCTCCAAAGTCCTACAGGTGGCGCACTATAAACGAGCCCGTGTGGGAGGAGCAAACACATATATTCAGGAAGTTTGTGTGGAAAAATCAGCCAACTTTCTTTTACATGGATTAAATTTCACAAATTGTAAAATAAATATAAAGAGAACGGGGATTTTACTGAACTGGGTACGAAGGGGTGGTGATATCGTATCGGTTGGTACCTGCTGACTCCCTTCCCTCAAAATATAACACACTTCGCCTTAAATGTTTGTTTACAGAAAATCAGTTGGTAATAATTTAATGTAAACGTGACACTGGTTTATATCAATTTACATGATTTAAGAAAGAGTCCAGAAGCGTTTCCGCGACAAAGGTGCACCAGTGTTCCCACTCCACCGGCCCCACTTCCCAGTTTATTAAACCAGAAACACCAACACCCTCACGTTTTCTCTCTCACACTCGCTCTCTGTATCATTCACTCTCACACGCTCTCTCATTCTCTCTCACACTCATTCCCTCTCTATCATTCCCTCTCTCGCTTTCTCTCACACTCATTCTCTTTCTCTCTCACACTCGCTCTCTGTATCATTCACTCTCACACGCTCTCATTCTCTCTCACACTCATTCCCTCTCTATCATTCACTCTCTCGCTTTCTCTCTCACTCATTCCCTCTCTATCATTCACTCTCTCGCTTTCTCTCACACTCATTCTCTTTCTCTCTCACACTCACTCTCTGTATCATTCACTCTCTCACTCATGCTCTCTTACACTCACTTGCTTTCTCCCTCACACTCGAGCTCTCTCTCACACTTACTCATTCCCGTTCATTCGCTCTCTCTCCCACCCTCGCTGACTCTCTCTCATGTTCTCGCTCACTCACGCTCTCTCTCTCGTTTTCTCTCTCTCACGCGCTCTCTCTCTCTCTCTCACACACACACACACACACACACACACACACACACACACACGTACACACCTGTAGTCTGGGTTGTTCTTCTCCCGGCTCATGATGATGGCCTCGAACATGGGTCCTTCTCTCACCACAAACTCAACCATCCTGTGGATGAGGCACAGCAGGGTCCTGGCCGCGCAAAAGAAACAAAACACTAAGCATATGAGCGCATGAATGAGTGTACGCTCCTCACTTCCCCTCTCTCTCTCTCTCTCTCTCTCTCTCTTCCTCCTTCATCCAGTCGTCTAAGGATATGTCAGTTCTGTCTCACCCTGAAGTATCTGAAACGTCCAGCACTGATTCTGAGAGATGAGTGTTTCGGATGAGAAAC
This sequence comes from Tandanus tandanus, assembly GCA_039654325.1. Lineage (NCBI taxonomy): Eukaryota > Metazoa > Chordata > Actinopteri > Siluriformes > Plotosidae > Tandanus > Tandanus tandanus. The sequence continues at coordinate 29,564,835 of JBCNYH010000005.1, read as the reverse complement.
CCTGCACTACTCTGATCAGAGCCGAGGCTCTGCGACGCCGTTTCTATCCATGACTTTATACGAGAAACACCTCCCTCCCTCCAGAACATCACTCCATAACAGTACTTATTATAATTGTAATGAGTGTGTAGTAAAATCACTGCCAGTACTTAAGCTGATAAATGGATTTGGAGATTAAACGTTGTACCTGGGGGACGATTTTCCGACAAATATTTGCATAAAAACTATTGAACGCTTTAATGACATGAAATCATCCATTAAAAATCATTATAACAACATTTAAACACCGATTTGTGCAGACAGCATCTGCACAATGTTTATTTTGAACCATTTTTAACGAATCTCTTTTAAAACAGCATTAAAATGATCCTTAACGCACCTCCCATTTTAACTTCTTGGTTTTTTGTACTAAACGTGAACTTTCAGAATGTGAAATTAGGAATAAATATAGCTATTCAAATATTTATTGTTTAAAATATATATTTACTCTGTTAGATTTTTTTCGTACATCACTCAACTGTCAGAAAGCAAGAATGAACCAATCAGATGCAAAAAAAAATGAGTCGGGATGGCAGCAAAGTGTGCAGCGCGTACGAGGTGCGGTTTGGTCCAAAACTTGCGTGACCTTCATTCCAAGCATTCCAAATTCACCCATCAATGCACTCGGCTGCTGCTTTCAGTGGAAGAAAACAAAAGGTGTTATTTCTTTCTTTTTTTTTTTTTTTTACTGATGACGTCTCTAAAAACCCCACCTGTCAGGTATATCGCAGAGGGGTACACAACGAAAAAATGGGGGAAATTCCGAGGACCGTCATGGGCGCGTTGTATGAAATTCACCTGTTGCGTGACAGAATGTTGTCGCAGTGTTTTAAAAATGTTCAAAATTTTTCTTATCTCGTGAGTAAGTCTTGAGCCCCAGATCCATTTCCCGTACGCTGTCCTACAGCTGTGTTGTAATAGACATTTGAATTTCCTACCCATTTTGGGTCATACAATGCGCTCAGAATCGTATGATTTTCGTACAGTAGCCCTACGATTGCGTTATGCTAAACCCACGAGACTTCCTTATATACCCACATGATTCATACGACAGTGTTAGCTTGAGCTGTATGGCGGTCATACGTCAACTGAGTATCACAGGAATATCATACGGGATTTTTTTTGTTGTGTAACAATCGTATAAACATTATAGAATGAAGCGATTTTGCCCGTGACAGCAGATATTTTATATACGAGGGCAACGGCGCAGCTTTCAAATCCGTCATATATAAATAAACAAGTCGTTTGAAGTTTGTAGGTCTGAATTTGGCAGCTTTGTGATTTACGGGTTGTTCTGAAACTCATGTTGGTGTTAAAATCAACAAAAATCCTTTTATTATCAGGAGCCTAGTGCACCATACAGTCCTCTCTCCTGTATACAGTTTCCTCAGGTTATCTACACCTGACTTACACTTGGTGTGTGTGTGTGTGGTGTTTGCTCTATAATACTAGTAATACTACAACAGTATTAATCATGTAAAGTCATGAAGTAAAGAACATGGACCATGTTTAATGATAACGTTAGTGATTTCCACCTGAGAGACTAGTGTCCTGTCTAAAGTGTGTATCTATGTGTGTGTGTGTGTGTTGTTTTCTTTCTGAGTCATGCTGTGATATTAAATGGATAAAGAGTGTGTACCTTTCTGATGGGATAACCACTGTCACTATGGCGTCGTACAGAGTCTGTTCGTGACGTCAAACCACGTGATGAAGATACAAACAATAGCGTAAGTTTGATTTTGTTCAAGAATAACTTTTCAAAATAATAATAATAATAATAATAATAATAAACCATTACACAACACTGCAACACATATGTGAAGTAGAACTAATAACACTCACCCAAGGACAAAAGCACTGGACCAAATAATTCCAGGCAAAAATCTATTACTACCTTCAAGCTTAATTTTATCTATTAAAGGATGTTTGGGAAAAAAAAAACTTCATGATGAAGTCATCTCCCTGATTTCAGCCTTAAGATGTATGGATACATTCACAAATATTATTCATAAGAGCTTCTTTGTAGTGTCTTGATTCATGATTGTTAAAAATTTGAATGAAAACTGCATCCTACCAACACTGAGCTTCTACAACACAATGCACTAAAACACGCCCCTGAACAGTGAGCATTTCCCTTCCTGTCTTTCTTTACCTTGTAGAAGTCGTCAGACGTACGTCCGCGAGATTTGGAGAAGTCGTTGCGGAAGCGGTCTCGGGGCTGGGCGTTGAAGGGTAGGCCTGAGGGAGGGGGCGGGGCCACGGGTTTCAGCACTCCTACCGGAGTGTACAGGGGCTGAGGTGGGATTCTCACGGCCTTCCCCCAACCCAGCTTCATCTCGAAACCCATCACCGTTTTACCTGCAGGGGAAAGTTGGTTCAAGGGGACGCGTTGGGACCTTCTGATCAGGACTGTTTGGGTCATTCATCATTATGATAAAAAAATTAATAAATAAAGTAAACGGCAAATAGCTTCACCCAGTAGTCAAACTTCCAAATGTAACAAATCCGGGACCTGTCCGCCACACCTGCAACGTCAAGCTAACAATCCATGTTCTAGATATCAAGACACGCCCACTCAGAGCTCCCCACGTTCCCATATACAAGATACACAGCAAGGCTGACTGACGACACATTTATTAAACGTCTCCACCTACCGTCTAAAGCGGCCAGCGCCCGTTCTGCATCCTTCCGCGTCATGAAGGCCACAAAGCCACGGTTGGTCACGCGGGTCCTCTCTTCTTCTGTCCGAGGCCACATGATCTTCACGCTGGCTAACGGGCCGTACTTTCCAAACTCCTTACACAGCATCTCCTCCGTCATCTAAAAAAAACAACAACAAAAAAACCCCCCAGACGGTTACTATTTTTTAACAGCGCACACGCGGAGTGATTGTTCAGGTGATCCGTAACCGTGCGCCTACCTTGGGATTGATGCAGCCGATATAAAGGTTAGTCGTGGTGGGCACTGTGGGATCGTCATCGAATACTGCGGACAAAACACACCATGAAAAGATAAGCAAATAAAAGTGTGGTACAGTAATAAAATTATATGTGTTATAACAGTGTTATAAAGCATCGTATACAATTTTCCAAAATACTGTTGTTGTGGATTAAAAAAAATTAAGGTTCGATTGTGGTTTTATTGTGTGTGAGTGTGTGTGTGGTCTCACTTGACCGTCGTGTCAATGGTAGGTCCAGATCCGCGGCTGATCCTCCTGGGTCATTCTTCTTCCTTTTGTAGCGCTCCTCTCTCTCCTCCTGTATCCTGCAGAAGAAAGGAGGGAGCTCGCGATAATGACATCACAACATGCAGTAATGACGTCACAACATGAGCTGGTGAAATACTTTGTTCAAGATTATTCCAAAATAAACACACGTCTTTTTAAAAAGCCGTGTCTGGGGAGTTCGAATCCAGGTTAATGCCACAGCCATCCGTCACCCGGACTCCATGGGGGCTAATTGGCCGAGCTCTCACGGGAGGGAGGGACGGCATACGCTCACTTCCCTGTCACTCACAGCGATCACCATCCAATCATGGGCGTCTGTGAGCTCATTCGTATGAGGGGCGGATAGCACTTTACCTCCGAGTGTGAGAGACCGCCCCCAAATACACATGCGCAGCAGTTTGTAAAGAGGCGGGTGCATGCCACGGAGGGCATGTCCCTGGTTATATATATATTTTTTGGATTTTTCCCCATTTTTCTCCCTAATTTAGTCGTTTCCAATTCCCACCCATCAACTTTTAGCCTTCCCCATCACACG